>BSQZ01000054.1:3116930-3331930 GCA_033239005.1 Lamellibrachia satsuma
GATTGACCCACCTCGACGGCTTTGGCAACATGAGTGTAGATCTGGTCGTTGATCTCATCGCAGATATCCGCTCTCTTCCCCCATCCACGCCTCTTCGCCTCTGCCTTCGCCCACGCAACTTCTTCCGACGCGACCTGCGAGGCTCGTTTACCCCACCCCCGGCGCTTCATCTGCGAGGGGTAGAAAGCTCCTGCGTCACCGACATCGACGCCGACGCCTTGCGTGGCCAGAGAGGCCGACCTCTTGCCCCATCCCCGTCGCTTGTCCATCTCGTCCGCCCGTTTTCCCCATCCTCGTCGCTTGTCAACTTCGTCGCCGCCCAGCGCGTCTCCCGACCGCTTGCCCCACCCCCGGCGTTTGTCGAAGTCTGGTGCGGCGTCGCCGTCGTTCCACTGGACCTTGGCCGCATCGTGGAGGGCGTCTCCCTCCGCCAGCAGGCCGGAGACGTGCACCAAGGCGACGACCAGCAGCAGTGGGTAGGCGACGTGATTCATTGCTCTAGTGATCGGTTCGACGCGTACTCGGATCGGCGAGAGTTTAAAGTAGTTAACTTCGGATTAGTACGCCAACTTCTCTCTGCGCGATCGTATTTTGCAAGTGCAGACGACCGCGCCATTTTATAGACGCCGCGCTCCCGCGCGCGCTCCCCATTGGCGGGAATATCAATTCGGCGCATGCGCGTCGCTGGAACGTGTGATCGTTTGGCTCGCAGGGCGAAATTGACAAATGGCACTCTCACCGGAGTGGCGCCAACAGAACAAAATACAACGCCTGTGGTTGTGGCTACGCCCCGTTATATAATAGCCACGCCCTGCGCACGGTAATGTCGCCGGTCGCTTGGTAGTAGCGAATGACGTGGCCAATAGCGTTTATTTGTGCTCAGTCACACTCACGGGTACGCTTCTTTGTACGCAGAACTACATCAGGCTGGGATCCATTATTTTGTGATAACACAAACATGTAATGTTGGTTTCACCGTATTCAGCTCGCTGTGGATGGTTTATGTGGAACGATACCCGTTAGCCCTCACTGCAGATCCACTTCAAAGTATGTTTAAAAAGAAGGGCTAACCCAATTTAAGCGGCTTAGAACGAGCAAGTGTGGTTGCAAGTAAAATGATACATTTATTATAACTACGATCTTTATGACTACTACTACTACTAATAATAATAATAAAAATAATAACAATAATAGTGACATGCCCGTCCTCGGGGGTGTTCCAACGAACCCCCTAATTTTGAAAGAATTTCTTTTAACTGTAACATTTTCAGAGATCATTTCAGAAATGCCAGGCTGATTGTGTACGACCGAACACCCTTTTCTTCCCGATCTAAGGAAAACCTCTTTAAAGGAACCACTCTGAAATCCCCGTTCTGTCCAGCACTGTCTTGGTCACCATCCCTCATGCCCGTGGACACCAGTAATGTCGTAACATGTATATGTATATATATATATATATATATATATATATATATATATATATATATATATATATATATATATATATATATATATATATATATATTTGTATATATATTATATTATATATATATATATATATATATATATATATACATGCATAGATACTAACATACATACAAATTTTATTATATTATGTATACATACATGTGTGCGTGCGTGCGTGCGTGCGTGCGTGTGTGCGTGCGTGCGTGCGCATATACGTTTATTGTATTATGTACGTACGTAATTAGACCTGCATACATGTACATGCGCAAGCAGGTAGGCGCTAATACGTATCGTGTGGTTGTCATATTCCAATGTGACGTTTGACAGCGAATGTGGGACAGTTTCGCGCATACACAAAAATAAGAAGCATACATTCTGAATTTAAGAAGGTGCAGTCACTCCGATTTTATGAAAAATCTTCTCCGTTCCTTGTAATTTTAAACACACGCAGCCGTTGGTAAATCACCTTAATCAAACAGCAATCAGTACGTTCATTCAGCAGTCATTTGAGCTGAAGAACATTTTGTGTAATTGTTATTTCCTTTCAAATTAGTTTGACAAGTGTTGCATATACGCATTTTCTCCCAGGAAGATTGTCCATCGATACGACCAAAGCCTTTATTGTGGACCAGAACGCCAATACGACACCCGTCAACGCATAATACAGTTGCACAGAAGGGGGGAATTGGTACGGGTAACAAGAACTGCTCATACCATGTCACACATACCATATGTCGGCGAAGACATCTGTTTTAATGAAACGTTGTTTTTTGTGTGCATTGATCGTCTCGGGTGTCTGAGATTAAGCCAATAAGCATTACATTCATCTGCGGTTCTTTGGATCTGGACCAATATTCGTCAAAAAATGTTTCCCACAAAATGTGGTTAATGGTAAAATACACCCTTAAATGATGTGCTCTAAGATTTATGCATGCTACATCCGGGCTTTTGAGTTTTTAATCGTAAATGCACAAAGAATTTATTGTTTATAACGTACATATCCACGAGAACAGTCGGATGTGTATTCAATGTTTCTGCCATTTCGTGGGCCCGCTGAAGCACTATCGAGACGTTTCTAAGATAAGTAGACTCATATTGCCCACGAGGACCGCCATACAGAGGACACAGACTACACCGAGCTGTTGGAGATGACCCTGCTCTACCTGGAGAAATTCTGGTTTGCGACACCTACTTGAGGTCCCCTGGAGCCTTCTGCCAGGAAGATGCCAAACATTTTCTATTGCTTTAAGCTGTGGCTTGTTCCCACACACCTTAAGTTCAATACTAGTGCGGAAAAGTGACTGCGGAGGTTCAATGTCGTCTGTGCGTTGCTGTTTGCATAACAGTAGATCACAGTGCCAGTAACAACATATGCAACATGCAACGACTTCTCTTTTCTCAGAAAGTTGGAAAATTGTCATGTTGTTGACAGCAATGGAGCAAAAGTAACGAGCACTGTGGTGTATTAGAGAAGAGCTGGTCGTTCATCACGGCTTCAGCAGCAACGTGCCTATGGCGACGAAGGCCAAAACCAACCTCTCCAGGAGAGCAACATCCACCCCCGAAGCGACTGGAAGAACGACTGCAGAACATTCATTTGAAGTCACCGAACGAAAGTGTCACATCGCATTCATTCAGCCTATTCTACACCTCAAGATCGAAAACAGCTTCTTGACTGATGCCCTCCCCATTCTGTGGCCCAAATCAGCAGCGTACGTTGGGGGCTGCAGGAAGATCATAGTGCTGACTGCCTCTCAAGGAACGTTTGCATTCGATTCGTTTCGCATTAATGAGGAAACTATAACCCTAACACTAAACACCTAACCCTAACCCTAACCCTAGAACTAACCCTAAGTAACATTTGAGCGACCTCAAGAATAATGTTTAAGGCCCGTGACTTTGTACGGCTTGGTTTTTAAACAAAATAGACCAAATGAAGGTTGAGCACATTGACATTTTAAAAAGTATTTTTTAAAGAACTTAATACATTTCATTTCATATATACTGGTGAAACGTAGTTTATTTGATGACAGACTAGCACCCATTTTGCTCTCTGCGCTGTAAGTAGATATACTGCCTAGTCATTTTTATATTAACAGGGGTGGGTGTAGAAACCATTGGTAGTTCGAAGATTATTTAAAACTCTACTTTTCGGTTTGTTTATATATCAGTGTAAATTTCGTTTACCCTCTACCCATGTTGATCGGACTATCTCCATGGACTTGCACTCTTTGTTGGATTTATTATTCTCAGTAGGCGTGTAGACTCTGAAAGGGAATACCATTGTGATGCATGCAAAAGTTGAATTTAAAATTTCTAAAGTTTATTACATTTGGACATGGTTTTCACAAATCACCGATGTTTAACGAACGGGTGAAATACTATTACAAAGGACTGATTAATTGACCGATACTTACACGCACACATGTTTTCCAGAATAAGGTTCGAATTGTCGAAGGCGTTGTGACGCAAGCAATACCCAGCCACTGACGTAAACACATGCACAGCCTTATGTGAATATTTATTCGTCCGGATACCAAACTAGCTGCCTACCTGTCATTAAGCTCGAATTACCTCGCCTGACAAGCCTTGTATCTGCATTACGCCAGCAAGGAAACGTAACAGTTATCAATATTTACGGCCTAATCTGTTGACGCGCGTAGATTGTCACGATATTTAAATTAGTTCTTCTTCCGGTAGCATCGCTTTCGTGTCAACGGTGGTCATTAATGAATGATTCAGTGCTTACTGTAACCTGCATGTTAGATTTAGTTGTGTGCGGGTATGGGGAGGGGGCCACAGACAGTCAGAGAGAGAGAAAGAGAGAGGGGGAGGGACGGAGGGAGGTAGGGAGGGAGGGGAGGGAGGGAGGTAGGGAGGGAGGGAGAAAGGGAGAGAGAGAGAGGAGGGGGGGGAGAAAAACATGTGTTGACGACAGATAACTTTTCTTTAATTCAATTCAATTGTTTATTTTCATATGTCTTTGGGAGAACATTTAACGGTACACCGCACGACTTCCGGTGTCGATTGCTATCGATTTCCGACTGGCGTTGTCGCCGATACGAGACGACGAGCGTTTAAGTGGAATGCAATGAAAGGACGAAATGGTGCGACGCACCAACGATTAATTATTCTCAAACGACACACGGGCTTGGTACTTGGGTATCCACTTGCAAATAGAAAGTGGTTTGAGGACCAGTTGCTTCATCGAAGGTTAACGAAGAGGTTCCTCCTACGATAACCAGGAGCACGTTCTGCTGCCGTGAAGCGATGGGCATAGACGATTGCTCATGTCCTGCGTGACCAATACTAGACGATCAGGACTGAAGGGCTTGTGTCTTAAGCGATGTCAACATGCTTAAGACGATGGATGATTAGCGGCAAAGCAAGCCTCTTTGGAAGATCGGTGCTTCAGTGTGTAGAGGTAATTGGCGAATGAACGCAAGCACGCACGCACGCACGCACGCACGCACGCACGCACGCACGCACGCATTCACACATGCATCGCCACACGCGTGAAGTAAAGGTACAAAATCATATAATGTTTACCGTTAACTGTATGTGAATATTGACCTTACCGTTCAGCATACAGTGTAAACATGAAGTATTCGAGGCGAAACGTTCATTGTAAACAGATAATGGTCAAATTATACAACAAATTGTGTTTCACTAAAACACACCTTTCGGCGGCCAACATGTTAAAATATAAATATAGTTAACACAACATCACATGATTAAAAAAAACACAGTGTTAAAAAGCGATCAGGCTTTGTATCTTTAAGTACGTTTAACGAACGTCCGACACGTTTGTCCACATGCATGCACGCACGCACGCACTTACACACGCACGTACGAACGAACGCGCGTGCACATACGTACGTACGTACATACGTACATACATACATACATACGTACGTACGTGCGTGCGTGCGTGTGTGTGTAACACATTATGATTGAACGATAATGTGTTTTATGCACTTGTTGCTCAGCAATGTTTACACTGACAATTTCAGTCGGACGTTTCTAATAATTTATGGGCTAACGAATTCCTCATTGTCAACAACAACAATAACAACAACAATATCCACGCGTTATCCAACAAAGCAGTGGTTCCAATATCTTTATAAAATACAATTTAAAACTGATTTTGAGAACGTGTATGGTATTTTCGAATATTTCCACGCTGTAACAAAACAAACTTGGAGATTGGCACAAAATAAAATAAATTCACAACACGCACGCACGCAATTCTGCTGCTCTTTCTGCGTCATAGTCATAAGAGTTTGGAAGAGTTTAAATTTTGCGCTCATTTTAGATTTGTTTTCACGTTAATACATCAAAGCATGCCACTACATTGTGGCCATAAACTCCTAGATTAGCACACATATGAGACGACCAAAGTGTTTTTCATGGACAACATGAAACGCGAAGACGTGTACAGGGTTTCTACGACATTGAACGATGCCATGCACGAACCAGTCTATTTTAGGCTTTGTAGCAATGCACGTGATTCCCTTTGAATATTAAGCAAAGAAATGCGCTTTCAAAAACAGCCTTGAAATGTGCATAGTCTCCAAATTTTTTTTTTGCTTTGAGCAACTCTGCATTTCAACTTTGTATACTGCTCTGTGATGAGATCATGGGATCATGGATCATGAGATCATGGAATCATGGTCTGATCCGTGAACACAACATTTGAAATGAATTCAAACGCATTTATAAATGCGTAACTAAGACAATTACATTTACAGTTGAATGCTACCCAAAACATTTTGTATTTATGTGCGATTATGGAAAATGGCATTTACATTTGGATAAATTAAGACATTTACATGTGCTTTTAAATACGCTCACACGCATGTGATTATCTATTCAAGTAATCAAGACCGTCTATTGTTGATTATGACTTTCTGCTGGACCGCATGTTTACTCACCGAGCCGGATAGTCGTAGTTGAGGCATCTAGATAACTATTTCGGTTAATCCTATACGAAAATCGCTGGTTCCTGTGAATATCCGCTAAGCATCTATGTGACGCAAATTATTCGTGACATATATGTTTAAATATATTTCATTTAAACTATTTCATTGGTAACACGAGATATCCGTTAAGGTAGTAAATTCCACCCCATTACCCAGTCCAGTGAACTGTTATCGATGCTACTTTAATTGGACATAGTCTGGTAATTATATTTTCGAATATTACATGCATGTAGTAGTATAAATTATATATTCTAACACCTCGGCCACATAGATGTTTTAATGAACTACAATTTGAACATAATTGAACCTTTATCTGTATGCAGTTCAGCATGCAATGTAAACATGATATTCTAGTCGAAATATTCAAATTTAAAAACAGATTACGGTCATATTATATAAACAGTCGTGCTTCATTAAAACAGAGGTTGTTACAATATATATAGTTTACATTATATAACTTTAATTTTACGAAATTACTTTATTCTGATGCTTCTCAAATGCAACATGCGCATTCAACTTACTTGACTGCACAATATGTGCCGGAAGTCTCAAACACGGAAATCGTAAAGCCACCAGTGGCGAGTTAAGGCGAGTTAAGAGAAACCCGACGCTATCTTATTGGCAGACAGGTCAGGACTTCTAATTAATAGTGGGACAGTCTTTAACTTGATCCAAGTCACACCTGCGTCACGCTTTAACAAAACGACGCTCGGATTGCGACGGTGGGTGACGTGGCGAGAGGACTACTTTAATATAGCGTTCGGTTTTGACAAATGTCACTCGTGTTTTTATGGATGAAACTAGAACCGGCTTCGGTGTGAATGGCGAATTATTTTGATGGTCAATTAAGAATTGTTCCTATTTCACGTGTAATTTAACTCAGTCTTCGCGTCGTCTTATTAACAATTTGCCAAACGATGCCTTTGTTTATGTGTGTGTGTGTGTGTGTGTGTGTGTGTGTGTGTGTGTGTGTGTGTGTGTGTGTGTGTGTATATATATATATATATATATATATATATATATATATATATATATATATATATATATATATATATATATATATATATATATATATATATATATATATATATATATATATATATATATATATATATATATATATATATATATATATATATATATATATATATATATATATATATATATATATATATATATATATATAAAGTCATCGCTTTTGGCAAATTGTCAGTGATATACAAGGCGACGCGATGACTGCATTAAATCACTATCTCGTTCTTGTATGGTTTATGTTAATAACTTAGTCCGGACTAGTTAGTCTGGTGTAGTCATCAGTGACGTATATTGACTTATATGTTTACGTATGTATACACACACACACACACACACACACACACACACACACACACACACACACACACACACACGCAAATAATGGCTACACCAGACTAACTAGTCCGGACTAAGTTAACATAAACCATACACGAATGAGATAGCGAATTGTTACACGAGAATATTTTGATAGAAAAAACTATTCAAGGGTTATTCATCAACTCTCCTGGCACGGAAGGATTCAAGGTCTAAATGTAATGTTTAAGTGTTGGAAATGTGAGGTGTGGCTTATCTGCGATATATTTTGTCCAGATCGAATTTCGTATTAAATCAATTATACACGAACATATTTGCTAGAGGCAGAACCTGACGTCTGTTAGAATAGCTTTCCTGTAAACACAACATGAAATACGTAAATGTCCTGTATTTCGTGTTCCCCGGAGAGTAATTTTACGTCATTGATCATATGCTTACCGCCAAAAGAAACATAAATATAGGCACCTGGGATATCTGGACTATGTGCCACGCCGAAAAGGCATCTTCGTGGAACGAAGCCGACCTTACTCAGTTAGAAACGGGAGAATATGTAATCTACTCGGTTCGTAAATATGATGACCACACTTGCACGTTGAAGCAATGCTGGCAGTGATGGGTCAAGCGTATTAAAAAAAATACCCAGAAAAAAGTATTTTAAGTAAAAAATACCCATAAATAAATATATCACATAAACGTATAAATATATTTAAAAAATACATTTTGGGGGAAATAAAAATATGTTTTGGGTTTCAGAGACTGGTCCATGCATACTATAATACTGATACAAATTCACTATTGTTTATTGAACGTACACATTACCTTGATGCACCAGTTAACCCACATTTTTTTAATAAAGTGTGAACAACTAAAATGCATTCTGGTCAAGATGACTAGACAGTTCATAGCAAATTCAACAAGGTCTACAGGTGACCATGGTCTACAGGTGACCATGGTCTACAGCTGACCATGGTCTACAGGTGACCATGGTCTACAGGTGACTATGGTCTACAGGTGACCAAGGTCTACAGGTGACCATGGTCTACAGGTGACCATGGTCTACAGCTGACCATGGTCTACAGGTGACCATGGTCTACAGGTGACCATGGTCTACAGGTGACCAAGGTCTACAGGTGACCATGGTCTACAGGTGACCATGGTCTACAGCTGACCATGGTCTACAGGTGACCATGGTCTACAGGTGACCATGGTCTACAGGTGACCATGGTCTACAGCTGACCATGTCTACAGCTGACCATGGTCTACAGGTGACCATGGTCTACAGGTGACTATGGTCTACAGGTGACCATGGTCTACAGGTGACCATGGTCTACAGCTGACCATGGTCTACAGGTGACCATGGTCTACAGGTGACCATGGTGTGAAGGAACAACAATTACATTTTCAGAAAGATCCAAATTCGATTCGAGAGTCTCAGACTTTGTCGAAAATAAATATAGAAATACCTTTATGGATATAATGCTCATGCACTAATTTTTAGCCTTCAGCTCCAAGCGGTTTTTGGTTTATGGCCCCTAAAATATTGGGTGCAATGTCTTTTTTGGTATTCGCGAATCGCGTCTGTGTTTTATTGAGTATTATAAACTCACCTCTGGATGGAGATAGATATAAGCTAATTAAGCCAAAACAATCACTACCCTATATAACTGTGGCCCAGTCGTTCAGAACCTGCCTTCACGAACAGTGTATCTTTTGCCATTTTGCCATGAGTTACTAACATTTCAAAACACAGATGTTGTCTTCCGTTATTTGATTTTAGGGGTATTGGATTCACCCGCACAAGTAACCAGAAGAACTCCATATTATAGATTCATAACATTTACGTGTATGTCTAGTAGCGAGCATGAATCAATGAGATTAGCTGTAAATGTATGGCTATGATCTAAGGAGGGGTCCGTGAGAAAAGAGCTACAGATACCCGCTCGAGACGACCACGTGGGATAATTGATGTGAATTGATCTTTTCCCAAGATACACGCACGCACGCACGCACGCACGCACGCACGCACGCACTTACATTTATTTATGTAAACATATTGGTACAGTTTATCAAGTATACATAATTCAAGAATGATAAGGAGAAGGATAATACGTAAACCGGATGCACGAAAATGGAAAAAAAATTGTATTAGCCTGCCAACGAGTTCACGAAGCCTGGCGAGAGTCAGTTAAGTGAGACTGTCATTCTCTGAACATTGTGGTCGCGGTCACAGTTAATAAAGGGTCAGTGACTCCTATAAACACTTTACAGTCGCTCTCATAGGAAGGGATGTAACGCTAAAAACATTGATACATATGAAGCAAAGCAGGTTTTGTGATAGATTTCATACTGATATGGATTATACACCAGAGAGATCTATAAAAATGACGCCAACGATCCTTTCGAAGTAAAGACGCTCTTAATCTTCACCATACTGATATCCTGGATACTTTTGTCATATACATGCATACATGCACGCGCGCCTATGCACGCCTGCACTCCCGCACGCAGACAAATATACGCACGAAAACATGTACGATGAGTTAGAAGAAAACACCAACAGACAGTGGAAAATGTGTCCATGAATAGTCTAAACATCCCAAAGAAGGCAGCACTTTTGAATGTGAGTAGCATACAACAATGCAAAGTACCCGCACGCAAGCACGCACGCACGCACGCACGCACGCACGCACGCACGCACGCACGCACGCAAGCACGCGTGCACGAATACAGTACAATAGTACCGTTCTAGAGAAACATACATTGGAAGACAAAGTACAGTTTATGAGAAAGATACAGAGTAAAACGAACATTCCACGAGAAACGTACACAGAGTACAGACGAGAAAAATACACCGGAAGTGCAGTCCAAGACAAGCGTACATGAAAACAAAGTACAGTTCAGGATAAACGTACATGAATATAAAGTACAGTTCGAGAGATGCACCGTCAGACAAATGCAGGATTGGAAAAACATACGTCTTTCACATGGGCTTCATCTCCAGATAAGGACAGTTTCATCCTCGGATTCTTTATAAAGACATAACTTTTTCGCAAGGAATACGATGATTAGCGTGTAGTACACATGTGCGTCTTGTTTTTAACTAATTTATTATTATTTATTTAACTTTCATTTTTACAATTGCTGCACATATGTCATGTTTTAGCTAATGTTTTATTACTTTAAAACTAAATAATCTTATATTTACATAATTTATCTTTAATATATATATATATATATATATATATATATATATATATATATATATATATATATATATATATATATATATATATATATATATATATATATATATATATATATATATATATATATATATATATATATATATATATATATATATATATATATATATATATATATGCATGCGTCATGTTTTAACTAATTTATTATCACAAATCTAACCTATTAATTTTATCACCTATGTATTTTAGACCTTTCTTAATGGATTTTGTCCAGATATACGGCGCTAAGCAAGTGTACTTATTATTGTGATTATTACTGTGGGAAACGAATTACAAGTTGTCATGACAGGCAAGTTAATGCTTCAAGTTAACACCAGTACATGGCAGGTGCGCCGCCAGTTCTAATGAGATTTCCGACCATGCGGCAAGGGAAATTGGCTTCTCAAGTAAACGGATGTTATGTTCATACGCAGAAGACCGTAGGAGTATTCAGTAATTGTGGTTGCCATGAGTGCCCGATTAACAATGCGAGGTCCTGGTACAAACTGATTGTGAGGCCCTTCCCGAGAGCCTAAAAGACGAAGGTCGAGGTACACTATATTGACTATGGAGGTAATCCTATGGAGGTTTATGCAACCATGTTAGAGCATAAGCATTCACATATCGTTGCCGACGACGGCTTACAAACGTACGTATAAATATTATTATAAGAACAGCAGCGAATGATGACATACAAGAATATACAGCGTATAGTGACGAGAAAGAATTACAGCATACAATGACATAACAGAAAATAAGACAGAGGTCGGAGCCCTATTCAAGGAAGCGAAGAGAGAGAGACTCAGATGGACTGTGGCTGATTTTGTGGGGGCACTGGTACAAACATACCACTTGTATCGTGGTCAATCCGGCACTGGTTGTCAATATAAGCACTACAAGCTACTACTACTATTGTTGTATGATGCTGCTAGCATTTGCAGTACTGGTTGTATACCAGTACTCTAGGCTTCAGTGAAATAAAGCATTCACACGTCATGGTTAAATACATTTTTTAATTCAGTCATTGTCAGCCAAAAATTCGCTGAATGAGCCATCGGTGCGAGCCGCCCGAGTGTTGTTACAGTTGTAACAACTCGCGGACTGAGCCATCGGTGCGAGCCGCCCGAGTGTTGTTACAGTTGTAACAACTCGCGGACTGAGCCATCGGTGCGAGCCGCCCGAGTGTTGTTACAGTTGTAACAACTCGCGGACTGAGCCATCGGTGCGAGCCGCCCGAGTGTTGTTACAGTTGTAACAACTCGCGGACTGAGCCATCGGTGCGAGCCGCCAGAGTGTTGTTACAGTTGTAACAACTCGCGGACTGAGCCATCGGTGCGAGCCGCCCGAGTGTTGTTACAGTTGTAACAACTCGCGGACTGAGCCATCGGTGCGAGCCGCCCGAGTGCTGTTACAGTTGTAATAACTTGCTGCAAACACAATTTATTCAGTTCAACTCACTTAGATGATAACAAATCCTGAATTGCAGTTTAACGTCTACTTGGTATAACCCATTATACTATATAGTAGACATGTTTCAAGCTTTGTTCACGAAACGTAAAAAGTGGCTGCGTGAGATTATATTATGTGGGCATACCCAAAACAGTTCTAGATGGTTAAAAAGTTTTTTTCACATCTCGTTAATTTCATCTTCTTAGATCTCTGTGTTTGGACAGTGTGTCTGCTGGTGGACTTCCAACCAATGCTGTCTATGGTATCTCCACATGTGTGCCATGTTTTCGTAAAACAACTCTGTAACAACGTGCCTCTGCATAAAACTAGTCCTGGTCTCCCCTATTCCATATGCACAATGGCAAGTTTGCGACTATAATTTAAATGACAGCTGTCAAGGAGTATCCCTGACCCATCTTAATATAATCCACCAAACTTTCAAGGTTTCATCTACGGCCAAACGGCCGGGTCATCTACGACTCCACGGCCAGGTCATCTACGATCCCACGGTCGGGTCATCTACGACCCCACGGTCGGGTCATCTACGACTCCACGGTCGGGTCATCTACGACCCCACGGTCGGGTCATCTACGACTCCACGGTCGGGTCATCTACGACCCCACGGTCGGGTCATCTACGACTCCACGGTCGGGTCATCTATGACCCCACGGTCGGGTCATTTACGACTCCACGGCCGGGTCATCTACGACTCCACGGTCGGGTCATCTACGACTCCACGGCGGGTCATCTACGACTCCACGGCCGGGTCATCTACGACTCCACGGTCGGGTCATCTACGACCCCACGGTCGGGTCATCTACGACCCCACGGTCGGGTCATCTACGACTCCACGGCCGGGTCATCTACGACTCCACGGTCGGGTCATATACGACTCCACGGTCGGGTCATCTACGACCCCACGGTCGGGTCATCTACGACCCCACGGTCGGGTCATCTACGACTCCACGGTCGGGTCATCTACGACCCCACGGTCGGGTCATCTCAGTTTTATTTCTTTCATATTCTATCTAGATCCTTCTTACGATATGGTATACAAGCTAGTATTCAATTTTCTAAATGAGACCTAAGTATTGTTTTATACAGAAGTATAATTAGTTCCTAGAACTGTATCTCCTTTTTTATAGTTACAGTTATCCTTTTTTATAGTTTATATCCAAGTTCCCGTGTTCTGTATGTAGGCATTTACATTTCCCAAAATTGAACAACATCTGCCATTTTTCAGATCATTTCACTAATCTGTCTAGACCGTTTTGTAAATGTTGTATATCGTCATCGGTGTTAACCTTTCTAAACACTTCTTTGTCATCCGCAAATTTCAGTACGTTGCTTGTTATATTATCGTTCAAGTCGTTGGTATATATTAAGAATAATAAAGGTCCTAATACTGATCCTTGTGGTATCCCACTCAAAACTGATTTCCAGTTTGAAATCTCCTCATCTACTACAACACACTGTCTTATGTCAGTCAGCCATTGTTCTATCCAGTCAATTCTGCCATCCTCGATACCATGGGCTTTTAATTTAAGTAGGAATCTTTGATGTGGCACTTTTTCGAAAGCTTTCTGAAAATCTAAGTAGATACTATCTACTGGTGATCCCTCGTCTATCCACTTAGTGATTTCTTCCAAAATACTACATATTTGTTAAGCATGACCTCGGTTTTAGGAATCCATGTTTTGATGGATTTAGTAATGTATGCCTAACAAGGAAATCCACCATATGGTCTTTAATTAACCTTTATAATAACTTATAAATCACTGATGTTAAACTCATTTGTCTGCGTTTCTCTGATTTATTACTTGAACCCTTTTAAAATAATGTTATGATTTCATTCTTTGACCTTACCCATCTCATCCTGCTTTACACCAATCTTCCTGTTATGCTGCATTGGTGATTTATTATCCTTGATTGCCTTTATTTTCTTAGCTTCCATTTGTGGAGTTACATCTTACTGCCCTAGCGTTTTGTATGTTTGTGTTATCCTCTTCGTTTATGTTTAGCCTTCAGAAAACTAATCCAGTAGTTAATGTTGAATTTCTTGTAACTATATTGCACCAAACAACTTCATCGCAATCGGCTTCCCTTTCTAATTTTATTTCGTAAGTGTGAATATATTCTTTAATATATAAAATAACTCCCTCTTCCCTTCTTCCTATTCGATCTCTCCTAAACATTACATGTCCTGTCAGTCGTAATTCAGCATCTGCTATATCTTTGTTAGCCTTTGATTCGGTTATATCAATTATGTCAATGGGTCAATGTCTTCTACCATAATGTTTAATTCGTTTTTCGTATCTATTATGCTCCTTGCATTTAAACACACATATTTAAGACCAGCTTCAGAAATGTTTTCCAGACATTTTGTTACTGGTTTGTGTGTACTAGTCGCCTCTTATCTGAGGCACCTATAAGTAACCTCCCCTGCGCTTCTAGTCTGAACAATGTTTACTACCAAACATATTTGTGATGCTGCCGATGCCACTGTCGACTGCTCCTGAGAAACATTGCTGCACTATTTCCACTTAGATGAAGTTCGATCATCCCTCATGGACATGTCAGCCCTCCCAACAAAACAACCCGACCAATCCAACTTCCTCTTCCCTCCATAGCTGCTGAACCAGCGTTTTAATTGCCGTTCTTCGTACATTTCGATAACCCTGAACCCTGCTTCCCATTACTGGTAAAATCCCTGACATAATTATACCTGCTCTACCCGTGTCTGCTTAAGTGCTCTGACTACAGCTGTGTCTGTATTTCTTAACTATGACAGTGGTACCTTCCCTCTCTGCGTTATTAGTGCCTACGTGTACTAGAATAGATCCTCCATTAGGCTTGACCTTGCCAGGACCAATAATTCATTTTCTCCTGTAGTAAGTTCCACAAGGATTCATATTTTATGCGTTTCAATAACTACAATACAGTGATATATAAACAGCAATCAACAATGAAATCAGTCGTGCTGAAAAGTAAAAATGCATTGCTCGTGTTTTGTACAAGTCGACAAACATGCAGAAATACAACATATTTAGACGGAAACACGTTAATTATTCCTCATTCTAGTAAAAGACTCGGTCGCTACACCATATTACACACCGATGCAACAATGCAATACAGTACAATACAGTACAATACAATACAATACAATACAATACAATACAACAAGATTGCCATCCCAAACTACAAGTTCCAGATAGTAAGTGGACAAGCTAGGAAGCCATTGGCTTATCGAGAGTCCAACAATTATACCATATGTGTATGGCCCGCCCTTATTAGATATCTGTCAATTTTATTTTAAAACATATTCACACTACTAGCATTAGCACAATCATATGACAGTTTGTTCCATTCTAGAACAGCACAGTACGTGTTTATTTAGACCTCTCATTATTTACAGTAAATACAATTACATAACAACGGTTCATTAGTTCTGACTCATCCGAAAGATGACATTACGTTGCGGCCTCCACTAAATATTCATTTCTATAGGTAGCAGCACGTTACGGTCTCCTTTAGAGATTCCCGCCGTAAATATTGTAAGGCTAGTGGAGGCCGTAACGTGCTGCCACCTATCGAGTGAGTTAGAATTAACAAACCGTTGTATCGGTGTGTAATGTCGTGTAACGACTGTTTTTTTTTATCGGAATGAGAAAAAGTTTGTTTATACCAGGTCACTGATCTATATATATATATAATTGGATGGCGCGTTGGCCTGTAAATTTGACCCCACCGTGCCGCCATCTTGCATAGATCAGTGCTGTCAATCGGTTAGGCAAAGTCAATCGCCATACAATTTTTTCATGAAACGTGAAACTTTACAAAAACGCCATAAACAGAGCAATAAACACGTTTTCATATATGTATACATTCTTATATATATATATCACTAAAGCTACTTGAAAATAACCATGTGAAAGTATGAAATTATTACCTTTTTGTCACAACGCATGTGCTTGTAAATTTTTTATATAACCGGATGTTATTGTGAGCGAGATTATCAAACGGGATTCTCGTAGATCAATATAAAGTCACGCTAAGAATTGCCATCTGCTGGCCATAGAGTTACATCATTATTCATCCCCCTATAAACTACTAACTTACTAACGGGTGTTTTATTTATGTCTGTGCTGGTGGCCCACTCTGGCCTCATTCTACACGAAATCGCCTTTGACCATGTGACCCAAAGGCAACATCACGTGCAGAGTATGGCGGCTAATTGTGAAATGTTTTCTATGTCACCGATAAAATTACTCATAAGTAATTATTTTGAGCACATTTCTTCAGTTTCTTGACGCCCAAGTGTCGGTTGTATGTCACAGAATACACATGTGAAACGGTTAGTGCGTATCGGTTTTAAAATTTAAGTTATTAGTTATGTAGCCATTTGGCTACGGGAAGCCAAAATCGGCGTGTTGAAAAATGACGGCCTCGACCTACGCCCCTAGACCAAGAGTGGGGCGGACGGCTATGCCTATCAATCGGTAGGCAATCGCAGTGTTAAAACGCTCAGCTTTGATGATAAATTGCTGAATGTATAAACCTTATGATACCTTATGACGATTCTGATCGCAGGATCCAGTTGGTTCCTCCATGATCAGATCTTCAGAATCAAATATTTTTATATCATAATTTCCGGTTCCATTAGTTATTGTTAAAGAAGATTCATAGTCGTATATTATTGCCCGGGTAGACCAGAATTTGTCTAATTTGTTTTTAAATGAGTTAATTGATCTAGCTTGTACTACAGAGTTTGGGAGACTATTCCATGGTTCAGCCACTCTAAGAATGAATGCATTTTTTCTTAAATTTATTTTTGCTCTTTGGGTAAATATTTTAAGGGAGTGTCCTCTATTTCCTGATCTAAGTGTGACATCCTCCAATTTCAAGTATACTTTTGTATGTTGTGATTCAGAGGATACTGTTAGAGGTTAGCGATTAATAATATTGTGGTTAGCGACATAAAGTGAACGTTAATTCCTATTTAATTATTAATATTTTAAAGTCGACATAGCGCTAGCCTATATCGGGTTATTGGGAACATTGGCTGTAATATAATCTATATGCAAGCTTACCGATTCCTCAACTTCAAGGCTCAATGATCAGAACATCGTCTTCAGTATCTAACAATACTCAAGAAGTTCCATTTTGTATATTCTAAATATTGCTTAATGTTGTAAATGTCAGTGATTTGCGCCGTCATTTCAAAGTCCCCGAAAATGTCAATGAGTGCACTGCCACTGCCACTGCCACGCACTGGTTGCGGCAATTATTGGTATACTTACGAGAATATGCCTTTTTTTACGAACATCTTAAGGAACATTTTTACAATGGATCTATATATTACGTTTTATTCCCTAAAAGGGGCCACTGCACAAAAATGCTACGCATGGCAAGACATTTACTCCTGTAGTATAGATCCAAGTACAAAGAAAAACAGTTTTTTCTCACCTGATCTAATATATCTAGCTATCATAATAACGAAAGTATTATCAAAATGTTGTGTTTATTTATTTTAATAAATTGCTATCATTATATATCAAATAATTGTACTAGATTCTGAGAGTGAACTTATGCCATTGTCTTCCTTACGTTACACTATTGTTGTTCTAAAGTTGAATTTAGTTTTCTATCTCCCTATATCTCTTGTTGTCTCCCTCCCCATCACACACGGATACGCACGCACGCACGCACGCACGCACGCACGCACGCATGCACACTCTCCCTCCCTTAGCCCTTAGGGAATATTAAGAAAATGTACTGTTATGCATTATATTTTCAGAATGGCTACTTACTGAGACAGCACTAGTATGAGTTGTAATAGGCTCACATTGTTACTAGTTGGGCACAGCTTTATGCATCGTATGCAACATCATGTATTGACAATTTTCATCCCCCAAAAGTTTAACTGATCCGGTATATAATAAATTACAGCTAAATTATTCCATTAATCTTGGTATATAGGTCAAATGTTAAATGTATGTCAACTAATTAGGTTATGTCAAAATAAGTAAACACTAGGCCACATAGTATTCAAGTTAACAATTTGACCATTTCAATCCACCAAAAGTTAAATAGGCGTATTACCAAATTACTTACAGTTAAACTGCCATTAATCCACGTATATAAGTCAAATGTGCCTCTGCCTGTCCCTGTATCGCTCTCTTTCATACTATATCTTTCTGACTTATGCCGTCAATCCACGTATATAAGTAAAATGTGTCTCTGTCTGTCCCTGTCTCGCTCACTCTTTCATACTCTCCCTATCTTTCTGACTCGGCATGTATATTTTAAATTAGGGTTTTGGACATGTCTACTTTTTGTAAAAGCTGTGCAACGACATCAGTGTGGAAACCTGATGCACAGTTTCTTCTAGCACTTAATTACATGCTAATGTCACATCACAAATGTCGGATCAGACATTTCAAGACTGATTACGTGATTTTAGACCTATATTTAATAAACAGTCATAAGGATAGACGACAGTCAATTTATGTTTTTAATTTGTTTCATATAAGCAGCTTTAGAAATCATGAATGGCACAACTGGTATCAACATAATGCTGTAATATAGACATATGCTTAATGCATTCTGTACATGTATTACCCAGGATCCCCAAATTACGTTACTGGTTGTTGATCCCCATGGGTAAATAATTTTTATTAGATGTAACATCAGCATTCAACCCACGAAGAATCACACATGGGACAACCCAATGCCCAATGCATATAAGAAAACTGGGTGGTATAAATGTGAACAAACTAGAACAAGAATCTTTATTTATATATGTATTTATATTTAAATAAAAGTATTTGTATCATGTATATTCCTATCTTGTCAAGTCGATATGTTACTGAGTAGTGGTCAGACACTTGCATCACTAGCAAGGAAATGGTAACCACACCGTCACTCCCCAGCATCAAAAGTGTGCAAACCAACCAATTCTCCTAAGTAATAACATTAGTGTACTAAAGCCCCTACATAGCTAAGATAATTGTGCACCATAAGTTAAAGATAATGTTATGATTCCAAACTGGCACATTAGATGTTAGTACAGCTAACCAATTAAGTCAACACATATGCTATCTTAGTTATGTATTGGCAATACGGTAGCACCCTCACTTATGTAAGCAGTACTAATTTCGCTAACCTCTATCTAATCTTTCACCATGCAATATATTTGTGTGTTGCTTCCCAAGATGACACAACTTGATCTTTGAATAACACTGGGAACAACATTTGATTAGAAAAAACATATGGTTACTGAGACAGGTTGAATCAAACATATGATTATTCAATGATTCAAATACACTGACCTCTGCACACACCTGCAAGACTGTTGTTGAAACGGCATTGGGTTGCCCTGGTTCATTGGGAAGACTGCACAATTTGATCAGTCCTATTGATAAAACTATCCTCAAAATGTGCTGAACAAATGTTGCTAAATTTGGTTGGCTTGAAACCTTCACGCCACAAATTAACCAACCATCTGCGGTGTTGCTCAGGTGCTGTGGTCACATCGGGAAGCCTGAAATGACATAGAGGAGGAATACAATATGAAATGAAAACGAACTGGTAACTGAAAATTAAGGATGAATTGTGATTTATGTGGTAGGATGGCGACCCTATTCATAGTAGGTCACGTAAGGCGTGTGGCCAAACACATAGAAATATTAAAACTTAAATGATATGATTAATTCAGCATCATGTTATCCAGCATTTAGAATTATTAATTCATTATAGTATAACATACAATTATCAATTATCACATAGTAGACTGGGCTCAGTCCTCAGGCCCAGTTTTGAGCGATAAAATGCGCTATTACCATTAAAGGGCAAAATAAATAAGTGTGTGAATAAGAAAATTAACTCAAAATATTCTTGCAATATAATTGGTCAAATTTATATTAATGTGTATAGTCAGACTGATAAATGGCATCACAAACATTGATTCTTAACGTAATAGTAGCGTAGCCTAGGCCCGGACAGACCGTAGGAGTAGCCAAAAATGTAAACACTGTCACTGCCCAGCACAACATGCAATATAAAATACAATGTACGAAAAGTCAGAAAATACTTACGCATGGAATGAGATCCCATGGTCCTTACGTAGTTTTGCAGACCATCGATTTGAGCACCCGAATGTACAACAGCATGTAATTTTCCGGTTATTCGGTTCACACACACACGCACGCACGCACGCACGCACGCACACACACATACACACACATACACACACACATGTTAATCTATAGCGATGCAGCGTTTAGGTGATCTATCCAAAATGGCGGTTTTGGACTTCCGCAGGCGTCACCTGGCGCCATGTACCAGTTGTACCAAGTATACTGGTCAGTGTAGTTTTCGACCTACTTGAATTGAATTTTATGTTTTATAGCAAATTTTATGTTTTATAGCAAACATCATACCATTATTTAAAAAAGGTTCGAGAAATAAGTCAGAGAATTACAGACCAGTGAGTTTTACGTCAGTGATTTGTAAATTATTAGAAAGGTTAATTAAAGACCATATGGTTGACTTCCTCGTTGAGCATAAATTATTAAATTCATCTCAAAATGGATTCCTTAAAGCGAGGTCATGCTTAACAAATATGTTATGTTTTTTGGAAGAAATCACTAACTGGATAGACGTGGGATCGCCAGTAGATATTATCTACTTAGATTTTCAGAAAGCTTTTGACAAAGTGCCACATCAAAGATTACTACTTAAATTAAAAGCCCATGGTATCGGGGATAGCATAACTGACTGGATAGAACAATGGCTGACTGACAGAAGACAACGAGTTGTAGTAGATGGAGAAGTTTCAAATTGGAAATCGGTTTTGAGTGAGGTACCTCAAGGATCAGTATTAGGACCTATATTATTCTTAATATATATCAATGACTTGGATGACAGTATAACAAGTAACGTACTGAAATTTGCGGATGACACAAAACTGTTTAGAAAGGTTAATACTGATGGTGATAAACAACATTTACAAAACTGTGAAAGTGAAATTGTCTGAGAAATGGCAGATGCTGTTCAATTTTGGGAAATGTAAATGCCTACATACAGGACATGGGAACTTGAATGTAAACTATAAAATGGGAGATACTGTTTTGGGTACTACTGTAAAAGAAAAGGACTTAGGAGTTACAATAAGCGCTGATATGAAAGTTTCAGAGCAGTGTGGTATTGCAGCTTCAAAGGGTAATCAAATTCTTGGATTGATTACAAGAAACATAACATACAAGGGAAAAAGTTAATTATACCTCTTTATAAAGCAATAGTTAGACCTTATTTCGAATACTGTATACAAGCGTGGAGACCATATCGTAAGAAGGATATAGATACGCTTGAACGCATACAAAGGAGAGCAAGTAAAATTATTCCAGAACTGAGAGACCTTAGTTGCCTAAAAGAATGTGGTTTAACAACTCTAGAGACAATATTGAATGGGTATGAAAATATTGATAGAAATATGTTTTTCTCACTCAAGAAGGATAGCAGAACTAGAGGACATGAGGTAAAATTAGTAAAGGACCAATGTAGATTGGACATCAGGAAGCACTCGTTCTCACAGAGGACAATAAATGAATGGAACAAATTTGATTGTGTAACTGTTAGCAGCGTGAATATGTTTAAAAACAAGGTTGACACATATCTCAGGAGGGCGGGTTATAAGTAGATGAACATTGTTGGACTCTCGATAAGCCAATGGCTTCCTTGTCCACTTGCCATCTGGGCCTTTGGCTTGGATGGCAAATCTTGTTAAGCCTCTTGTTAAACCCTACATGTTTCTGTCAAATCGTCTCCTGAATAGAAAAATTAGTATCATCAGCAAATACAATTGATCTCATTAACGAAGACACATTGCACATACCGTTAATATATAGGATAAACAAAGCCATACATGTTAAGTTTCAGAAATGCCAATCCAGGAGATTTATACGTAAATCGGAGGGTTTCGGAAAAACGGGGATTTATACGTAAATCGGAGGGTCTCAGAAAATCGGGGATTTATACGTAAATCGGGTAGTCCCGGAAAATCAGGGACTTGTATGTAAATCGGAGGGTCTAAGAGAACAAATCATTACAAAAAGAATACATTCCATGGCAGTAACAACCATGTTTTATGATCACCAATCACCAACAATTCATATATGATAAAAGCACACACACACATATATATATATATATATATATATATATATATATATATATATATATATATATATATATATATATATATATATATATATATATATATATATATATATATATATATATATATATATATATATATATATATATATATATATATATATATATATATATATATATATATATATATATATATATATATTCACACATAACTCATCAGCTCTAGACATCTGGCACAGAAGAATAACGCCAATGTCGATCTCACATAGACCTTGCAGGGTGACTTGACTTTACCATGCATGACAGGCACACGCCTATAATTTATGAAAACCCACGCACATATATCACAAATCTACCAGAAAAAAATAACGTCCATGTCGATCTCGCAGAGCATGCACAACAGCCTACACATTTACTGGTGAACCTTCACATAATCCCATGTCGCAACCGTGGCCGACTTGAGAAATTCCTTCTCTGGCATAAAGGAATAACCAGGATCGTCTGTGTTGATTTTGCAGTATGACAACAGCGCACGCAGGGTGTCGTTGCCGAGCTGCGACCGAGAATCAGTGTCGATCTTTCGACACATCGAGAACACACGCTCGCTGTGGGCGATGATGTGGCTTTCTGCAACGTAGAGTGACTGGCCGAACTTGCATGGCGAACAATGTCTACAATATGCAAACGTTGGTCCCTTGTCACTGTTGGTCCCTTGGTCCCTTGTCACTGTTTGCAACGAATTTCTTCTTCGCTGAACTAGCGCATGGCGAATCAGACCCATGCTTCGCCATACTATTGTTTCCGTGCAACAAACATCGAATCAGACGCTTTATAACACTTGGTGAGCAGAACACATCGGGAAAAACAGCCAATCGAAAACGGTATAAGGTGGCAAGCCCAGACCGAGCGCAAGAAATACGTCGTGATTACGTTGCACTGCTGAAGAAACCGGCGGAATTCGACTTATATTTATGGCAAGCCGTACAGACAATCTTTTTTCATTTTACTACTTTGTTCCAATTATTTCAACATTTTATAACAACCAGGCTTGACACAGCGCTTTATAAAACACATACACATATACTTTTTTTAATATATAACGTTAATGTAGTATATTTTTTCTCGTATATTTAACAATTTTAATTATTCCTACTTTTATGACAACACTGGCTTGCCATACATCTACCACAAAAAGAGCTATTATTGTCACGTGGCCAAGAACGAGACACGCGTCAGCATACGGTCAATAATAATGTCTGGTAAGCATGCAAAGTAGGTTTTTATCAAGGTATGTATATCATAAATGTGTTACATGTTATATTATATATCAAAGCATATTTTGCTCACACAAGACTCTGTATCGTTATTGTCGTAAACAGACGCTGTGACGTCTCTAACGCGATATCAAGCGAGATTTCAATGGGTCGAAAACTGGCATGGCTCGAAAACTGCACTGGTAACTATATGTGTAACAAGATATTGTTCCATTCATTTATTGTCTGTCCTCTGCGAGAACGAGTACTTCCAACTGACCTATATATAACTGGATGGCGCACGCCGTATTCATTTGTATGGCGCCAGGTGACGTGTGTGTGTGTGTGTGTGTGTGTGTGTGTGTGTGTGTGTGTGTGTGTGTGTGTGTGTGTGTGTGTGTGTGTGTGTGTGTGTGTGTGTGTGTGTGTGTGTGTGTGTGTGTGTGTGTGTGTGTGTGTGTGTGTGTGTGTGTGTGTGTGTGTGTGTGTGTGTGTGTGTGTGTGTGTGTGTGTGTGTGTGTGTGTGTGTGTGTGTGTGTGTGTGTGTGTGTGTGTGTGTGTGTGTGTGTGTGTGTGTGTGTGTGTGTGTGTGTGTGTGTGTGTGTGTGTGTGTGTGTGTGTGTGTGTGTGTGTGTGTGTGTGTGTGTGTGTGTGTGTGTGTGTGTGTGTGTGTGTGTGTGTGTGTGTGTGTGTGTGTGTGTGTGTGTGTGTGTGTGTGTGTGTGTGTGTGTGTGTGTGTGTGTGTGTGTGTGTGTGTGTGTGTGTGTGTGTGTGTGTGTGTGTGTGTGTGTGTGTGTGTGTGTGTGTGTGTGTGTGTGTGTGTGTGTGTGTGTGTGTGTGTGTGTGTGTGTGTGTGTGTGTGTGTGTGTGTGTGTGTGTGTGTGTGTGTGTGTGTGTGTGTGTGTGTGTGTGTGTGTGTGTGTGTGTGTGTGTGTGTGTGTGTGTGTGTGTGTGTGTGTGTGTGTGTGTGTGTGTGTGTGTGTGTGTGTGTGTGTGTGTGTGTGTGTGTGTGTGTGTGTGTGTGTGTGTGTGTGTGTGTGTGTGTGTGTGTGTGTGTGTGTGTGTGTGTGTGTGTGTGTGTGTGTTTGAACCGAATAACCGGAAAATTACATGCTGTTGTGCATTCGGGTGCTCAAATCGATGATCTGCAAAACTACGTAAGGACCATGGGATCTCATTCCATGCGTAAGTATTTTCTGACATTTCGTACATTATATTTTATGTTGCATTTTGTGCTGGGCAGTGACAGTGTTTACATTTTTGGCTACGCCTACGGTCTGCCCGGGCCTAGGCTACGCTATTATTACGTTTAAGTATCAATGTTTGTGATGCCATTTATCAGTTTGACTATACACATTAAAATAAATTTGACCAATCATATTGCAAGAATATTTTGTGTTGATTTGGTTATTCACACACTTATTTCTTTTGCCCTTTTAATGGCAATAGCGCATTTTATCGCTCAAAACTCAGCCTGAGGACTGACCCCAGTCGACTGTGTGATGATTGATAATTGTATGCTATGGATAGCATGATGCTGAATTAATTATATAATTTAAGTATTAATATTTCTTTATGTTTGGCCACACGCCTTACGTAACTGTGACCTACTATGAATAAGGTCGCCATCTTACAACACAAATCACAATTCATCCTTCATTTTCAGTTACCAGTTCGTTTTCATTTCATATTGTATTCCTTCTCTATGTCATTTCAGGCTTCCCGATGTGACCACAGCACCTGAGCAACACCGCAGATGGTTGGTTAATTTGTGGCGTGAAGGTTTCAAGCCAACCAAATTTAGCAACATTTGTTCAGCACATTTTGAGGATATTTTTCTCAATAGGACTGATCGAATTGGCAGCAACGCATTGTTGGGATGTCGAGGGGTGCTCCTTCCAGTCCATGGGGTGAAACCTTTTGGCGTCGTTTACATAATTAAAGGCTTTGTGCTACTACCCTTTTGGTCAATGTGCAGTTAAACAAACAGTAGTAGTATTTTAAGACTCTGAAGGGGACACTAACCACCGTTGTGCGAATCCAAAACATGTTTGGCGTGTGTTACAAACTCCACAGTTTTTTAAATAGCCCAGGTATATTGTTATAAATGGGGTATATATTTAAGGAAATTATGTGCGGGGTATGAGCGTGGAGCGTATAAGTGCGAAATTTATACAGATGATTGAGTGGCATGGTACATCTTTGTAAGAGGCCAACTTCGGTTTCTCATTTATGTTATTTAAAAATGGGTATCTATTAAAAACACATTTTACTTTAAGATGTATTAATTAAGATGTGAATGGAATGCTTATCAATCATAATTTGAGAGGGGGGTCATAATTTTTTTTGGCGAAGATCACGTTTGGAGAGTGGGATATGTTACAATACAAAACAATGTAACTGGTTTCATACATTAAGAAATTAAAATGAATTATGTGTTTCCGTCACACACACACACACACCGTCCGTGACGCGGTCAACTGACGTATGTCCATTATGACGTAAGCAACATCACCAACAGATACAACAGCGGCGAGATGGAGCTTCCGTCTGGAATAACGGTGACCATTCTGTTGTTTAGATGTAAGTATTCTTTTTCTTTATCCCTTGACCGGGGGGGGGTAGGGGCGCTAACTTATTCGCACACAGTCCTCGCCAGCGCCGTCTGTCCTCTGCTGTGCGTAGCAGATTGGTAAGTATCGGAGTGCACATTCTTGTATGTTGTTTAGCCATTTTTTTTCTATGGCGGCCTCATCTTCTCTTGCCCTCCAGGGTGCTTGTTGTCTCAAATATTCGTATGTCTTGTGTTCACTACATGGAATGCGGAGGAATCTCCTGAAGCATTTCGTTTCAAATGCTTGCACGAGTCTCTCTGTCTCTGTTGTCAGAGTCCAGCTTGGTTTGGAAGCTGACTCTGCTCTCTGCTCTTCCAGATGGTGTTACGTCTTGACGTAGCATACACAGCAGAGTAATGTGTAATGTACCGTTAAGTGAAAGGACAATGCAAGATGTGCATTGTGTATTAGATGAAACGTATGCTATAAATACCTATGTTGTGTACTATTCTCATTATATTATCTATGTATTCATAAATATTGCAAGCACAGCATGTATGTCTCGCCATGTTAATAGATGCTACTCGAAATAACCTGTTCCGCTTCTGACGCATGACACAACACTAATATAACACAGAAGTCGCGTGCCAGATTGGTTGCTAGGTGACGCATAAAGTTGTACTTGTTTTTGTCGTTGCCTGTTCTAAGCGAGCTTCTGAATTCCACTAATCAGTTGTTGTCGCGGCACTAGTGTGTAATTAGTGTCCACGTACATAGTGATTGAGTGAAGAAAATGTTTTTTTTTGCAAATATTTGGGCGAATTGGGCGATGGTGATTGATGTAGGTCAGTTTGGTTCTTGCTCCAGTTGGATTATCAGTATCCTCGATTATACAGGCTCCGCGATGTGGCGCCACCGTTTGTCGCACGCATCTTCGCCTGGATGCAGAGCGGGGTTCTCATTGTGACGGAAATTATGCGCCCAGATTCCAGATCCAAAATCCATACATATGATTCCTCAGGACACACACGGAGACTATTCAAGACGTACCGGAGATCACCGGAGAGGAAGCGTCCACTCAGTCAATCAAACAACAAATAATCTGGGCGAGTGCTTTGAGACGCTGACCTTCGACGATGTTGTAGTGAGCACCGACACTAGAAACGAAGTGTATGCCACCCTCAAGATCAAGCTGATGGACAAACCAGAAGTCCCAGCTACAATTAAAGTCAAGGTGAATACAGGAGCACAGGGAAATGTGTTCCCGCTGCGGACTTACGGACGTATGTATCCGACAGATCTAGACGCAGATGGATATCCGATGCCAAGCAGACTGGAGGAACAAAAACACAGTTTTGACAGCATATAATGGACAGCAGATACATCAGAATGGTACCATGAACTTGCAATGCTATTACGGTGCGAGGGAGAGGTATGCAACGTTCTTCGTTGCAGACACACCTGATCCTGTAATCATCGGTCTACAACCGAGCCGTGAACTATGTCTGGTAGTGATGAATTGCGAAGTTCAGGAAAAACCCACGAAAGTGAAAACAAAAGATGACCTCCAGAAACTGTATCCGGACCGATTTGAAGGGATATGAAACTTCAAGGGTGATTTCCACATCACGCTAGATCCCACAGTACCAACTGTTGTGCATGCGCCAAGACGTTGTTCCATACATCTGAAAGATGAGGTGAAGACATAACTTAACCATATGGAAGAGTGGGGGGGGGGTCATTGAGGAAGTGACATTACCTACAGATTGTTTGTCCAGTCTCGTCTTCAGCCGGAAGTCAAATGAAAAACTTCCGGATCTGCTTAGATCCTAAAGACTTGAGCAAGGCAGTGAAGAGACCTCACTATCGCATACCGACGCTGGAAGAAGTTACTCATAAAATGGCCGGGTCGGTAATGTTCTCCAAGCTAGATGCCCGCCGTGGATGCTGGTCAGTATCACTAGACGAAGAGTCACGATTGCTAACGACTTTCAATAGTCCGTACGGGAGGCACTGCTTCGAGAGGCTTCCATTTGGGATGAATCTCAGTCAGGACGTGTTTCATGAGAGAATGGACTGCATTATTGAGAAGTGGCCTGGAACGATAGGAATAGCAGACGATGTCGGAGTGTTTGGTCGGACCGAAGCTGAACACGACAAGAATCTTCACAACTTGATGGCATGGGTTAGTGTTAGAACCTTGAGAAATGCGAGACCAAGAAGTCGAGTATGAAGTTCTTTGGGTTGGTATTCGATACAGAAGGCGTACATCCGGACCCTGACAGAATCGCTGACATCCGACAGATGAAGAAGCCACAAACTGCGACACAGCTTCAAGAATATCACAGCACACTGCACCAATGTCTGACCTCATGAAGAAAGATGCAGACTTTCTATGGACAGCATCACACGACAAAGCATTTGAACAGAGCAAATCGCTGATATGTCGTCACGTCACGCTAAGCTACTTCGATCCAGATGCTGAGCGTGTTGTTCGGGTCGAAGCATCGAGTCGAAGACTGGGAGCAGTCTTATCGCAACGAGGGAAGCCGATCGCATTCGCAAGCAAATCCCTCAGTGACTGTGAACGGCAATATGCGAATATAGAACGTGAGATGTTGGCAGTCGTATTCGGGTGTGAAAGATTCCACACATATCTAGGGCATGCCGTTCAGAATCGAATCAGATCATAAGCCACTTGAAATGATCCACTTGAAGAATCTAGCAGCAGCACCGCAGTAACTACAGAGGATGTTGTTGATGGTACAACCGTACGTGGTATCGATTTGATACAACAGGCAAAGACATGGCACTGGCATATGCATTATCCCGACAGCCATGTGATGACACGCCACAAATACAGATGGGCGTGTACTCCACCTCGTGCAGTTCTCATCACATGAATGGGAGATTTTGCAAAAATAGACCCAGCTGGATCCAGAGATGACTGAGCTGCAGTCAATCTCAGAAAATGCTGTGCCTATCGAGACAAAATGTCAGTAGAGGATGGTCTCGTCACGAAGGGAGATTGCGTGTACTGGAGCAATATAAATACTGACATAGAAAGCATGATCAACAAATGTGGTGTGTGCCAAGAAATGCAACGGGCACAGGCAAGAGAACCGTTGATGCAGCATGATTTGCCGACCCGATTATGGCATACTGTCGGAACATACTTATTCAGCATCTGGCAGCACAGCTATCTAATAGTTGTTGACTATTAGTCAAAGCTCCCTTTCTTGAAGGAAGTGAATGGAAAGGTTACAAGTCGTGCAGTCCTAAACTTGATGAAGGACATCTTCGCTGAGCAGGGTGTGCCAAAGACCGTTATTAGTGATAACGGCAGCCAGTACACCAGTAGTGAGTATCGTCGATTTGCAGAGCAGTGGGAATTCAACCATGTGACTTCAAGTCCTCACTACCCACTGTCGAATGGTTTCGTTAAGAGACAGACACAGACAGTGAAGAGGACTATCAAGAAAGCTGGTGTAACGAGAATCGACATGGCGATAGCACAGCTAGTGTTGCGATCAACACTTATCAATAGTTACCTACCATCTCCTGCAGAGTTGCTATATACAAGGAAACTCAAAGCCAATATGCCTGTGAGGAAACGAGACACTCGTCAAAACCGAGACGACATCAGACAACGATAACTACAGCGGCAGCAGGATCATAAATCGTATTACGAATCGCAAGGTACACGACAACGTGCGAAGCTTGAACCAGAGCAACACGTGCGTACACGCGATCGCACCACTGGGTTGTGGCCACCAGCCATCGTGAGGACTGCATGTGACGATCAACCCAGATCATATCAAGTTCAACATGGGAATGGAAACAATGTGCGGCGTAATCGGCGTCACATCCGCAGAACCGGAGAGAGTCATCGGTTCACCGGTGGAATCGATGATGACGTAGAAACAGACCAGCTGAAGAAGCTCCTGGGACCGTTGAGGAACCCATCGTAGAAAGCAGATCGACTTGTACAGCTTCACCAGTGAAGCCAGAGAGACATGTTTCATTTCATCCAGAGTCGCGTTATAAAACGAGGTCAGGGAGGACAGTCAATCCGCCCAGCCGCCTGGAACTGTATGAAACTATCCTATTAGGGCACATCCCTAATATGTGATACGTTGCAGACCATATTCTGTGTAATAGTTAAGCTATTGTTCATATTTGACGTTGACTTTGTAATTCTGACTTTACCGGACATTTCAACACTTCTTGTAAAAGAAAGGGGATGTCATGGTACACTAGAACGAAATATGTAGTTTTATGTCACGTTCGCATGTTTGAATTCCCCGCGCAGCCTCCTAATGGCGGTGGCATGTTATGTTGTTGTAATTGTACAGTATTACAATTATGGGTTTCCACGAGCCGTGTCAGACTTGTGATGTTGTGTGCATTAGCATAACGTTACATACATTATGGTAAGAAAACAATTATCTAACAAGCATTCATGAAAACACTGTTGCAATAAAAGCACGTTACTAAGGTTGGAACTCAATGCTATTGGGACGTGATTCAAATGGTTGGGAAAATGGTAGATGTTATTCAATTTAGGAAAAAAATATTTGTTAGACTCCACTTTGAACACTGCGTTCAGTCATGGAGACCATATCAGAAGGAAACTGAAAATAATACATACATGAGCAAATACGATGTTCAACAAGTAGAACTTAGCTATTATAAATGCCTTTAAAATACGGATTGACACTATTTGTAGGAATTTTGGAGACTGTAGCATGAAGCAATTTATATACTATTTTTCACTTTCTGTTGTAGAGCCATAAACTGTAAATATTGTTCAGAGTTTTATCATGTCAGGCATATAGTGGTAATCTAATTGAGTCATCATTGCTTATGATGGCTTGCATAAAGTCATGTCATTTTGAAAATATTCCTAATCCATTTGTAACTTAGCTTTCCTATTTTGGCAGGATGTCAGCTAGTATTAATCAAATCCTATAGGTAGGGTAGTGGTGACATAGTCAGGTCATTGGAGCTGCAAATCCGTGCCAAGTTTTGATGGAAACGTGAGTACAAATTTACAGTATTATTTTGAAATTGTCAATATCAAGAGTCCTTTGGAGATGGATACAATTTGTGACACCATAACATAATACTTTGAGTGAAATCACTGGCTCAAATCATCACACTACTTGCTAAAATTGATGTTCTGGCCCAAAGAATAATTAATTTACACTTCAATAGTTATATTGCAAAATTGAATCCATAAGCTATAATATTAGTAACAACATACCTGGCTATTGATAGTAGTTGATATATGTGAACAAAAATTCTACTCGCCGTAAATGCAGCATAGCTGAAAAGTCGAGTCGTTGTTGTAAAGAACAGGTCTGCCAGGAGGTGAAGTGTAAAGTGCTTTGAACGGTTTTATAGAGTGGCTCTATATAAGAATATACTTTTTATTCTTCTAACTAGCATGTGTATCTTTTTAGGTTGTCATATATATATATATATATATATATATATATATATATATATATATATATATATATATATATATATATATATATATATATATACTTGCTTCATCGTGAACCTCAGTAACAGAAAGTATGTTACATAGATTTATGGAAACACAACTCATTGAAAGCAGTTTAGAATTAATAAACACAGGTGATTATTGCATCAAGTAATTGATCAGTGGTGGACCAAACATAAAGGTAATACCGAAGCTGAGTGTTGGACATGGCAAAGTTGATGCAGCACACAAATGGATTATTTATCTATTAGACTGCAATAGTGACTAAAATCCTGCATATCTAAACAAAGAACATATTTTTCATTTGTTCATGGACTTGTACTAGATTTGTTTACCTATAATAAAGATCCCCTATGATGGCTTTTTGCAATTACTTTCTCTGCAATTTAAATACTCTCATTAGCTAATGTGATTGTAGTGAATATGAGAGATGGGGTGATTACATCACAAATGTAATTAATTACAATTACTGTTAAAATTCGAGTATGATTACTTAAAAACTGAGTGTTATTGATTAAGATGAATTTTGCATGTAATCACGATTACATTCAAGAATATAATTTACATAATAAAATAAAAAATAAAAAACCATGTTATCATTCTAATCAATGTTATTCAAGAAGAAATCAAACACTATAAAAATACACTCTTGGTGCATGCATTAGATACAAAATGAAGAGAAAAGCTTGCTTGCATTATAGTGGAACCTGGGAAATGGATATACCGACAATATTGGTAATTGCAATCGTAATCGTGATTGCGATTATTTTGTAATGTAATCAAACATGATTACATCACCTGTACTCAATATTTCAGGAATATTTGGAACATATATATATATATATATATATATATATATATATATATATATATATATATATATATATATATATATATATATATATATATATATATATATATATATATATATATATATATATAAATTTCCGACTTTCAAACATGAAAAATCGTAACAGTTACAACAGTTTAATTCATGTGTAATTAATTGATCATTATATCGCCGCATTCAAGTTAGACATTTTATTTTACAAATAGTTAAATACAGCAATTAAACAAGTGTTATAACACCTACCGAGTGCGCGGATCTTAACACGTAAACACCAAGTGCACGTCAGAGCATACAGCCAACACAAATAGTTACATAGATTGTCACTAGAGGTCAGTGGCGCATATTAAGTGTTACCCATAGGTTCGAGTCCTTAACTTTAAAAATATGAAAATGGACTTTCAGTGTTTTGATTCTTCAACAACATTTGTGTCGAGGAATCAACACAATACAAATATATTTTCGTCCTAACAACCATACATGGCAAATCAAAACGGAATAGTTTTGATTTTTCAATAGCTATAAGTTCCCTACATATATAGCATTAGCAGACACTAGACAATGTCAACCATGCATCCCATGCTCCATGACTCCAAAACAGATCACTGCCACGTCCCCTATAGTGTATTGTTTGGCTTTCAACCATGCCACGCCTGAATGATTTTACATCACCACGGCATCTTCCATCATGGCACGCAATACATCGTACGACTTTGACCATCAACGTCAGTGCCATGTCCAAGCGTGTTTCTTCAATAAACGCCGACGGCGTTGGGTCCTCTGGATTGTCTTGATTTCCTTTGGCCGCAACTTTGGAGTTCGCTTATACTTCTTGGAGAGGCAGTATAGTGTGTCTGTAAAACAGTAGCGGATTATTCTTCATGCTGTGTCCTTCTTACCAGGGAGTGTGCCGCTGTTGGCCTCATGACGAAGTACGTTCCCTACGTCCGTGGCGATTCTACGTGCTCTCACCTTTCGCTTCATTGCCGAATTATTATCTTTGAAGATGTTCTTTCTGCAGATAGATCTTTTAGCTTTTGATTCTCGTTGGGAACTCCTTCACCCACTTCTTTTTTGTGGCATGTGGCAACTGTTGTTTGATGAACATGGCTTTGGGGGTGATACCTTCCGTGGTGAGATAGACATGGAACTCTTTTGTTTGCGGTGTTTCGACTAGTGAGAATATGTGTTCAGCCACTGTATCATTTGCCTTGAATCGTTCGCACTCATCTTCTCTGTCACGAAGATTGCACTTAAACTGACGCAATTTGTCGGTCACAACAAAGCCAGCAACATCCGTTGTGTCAGGGGTGTCCCGTTTCCTCAGACGTCAGAGACATATTGAAGGCGATTCACTGTTAGACCTCCGTGAATATCTGAACCTCTGCAGCTCAGATATTCTTGGCAACTGTCTTCTGTGGAGGAATTTTATCATAGTCACATATACTTTCTGAATGTTGTGGGGTGTCATGGTCAAATAACATTTTCAACGAAAAATACGCGAATACTCAACAACACGCCAATTAATCTATACATATATATCTTAAATATAAAGTTTAATACAGTAACTGTGTCATTTCAATGGTACATACGATGCACTACGAAGTAAACCCTGTCATACCCTACGCAATGCATTGTAAACATACTACTAATAGTCCATGGGCCAAGACCAGACATTTCACTTATTGGTACCATCTTGGGGGGGGGCAAGATCCAGTTATGATTTGAAATATTCCATGTATGTTGGCCATATCTTGATATGACAACCATTGTTGAGTTGTAGCTTAGTGGTGATTTTGAACTCATTGATTAACCCATCTGAAAAACATTTTGGCAGCGCCGCCTGAATGTATGATTCACAAAGTACTTAGACCAGGGCATCATGAGGTCACACAATAACATGTTATCGTTTAAAGTCCACTTAATACAATCTTACAACTTGCATACACCTCAGAATGATAGGCTTCTTGTTCATCATCACCATCTCCATCATCAATGATAGGCTTATTGTTCATCATCACCATCTCCATCATCAGAGCCACCTAGTTCAACTGCGAACTGTCGTTCTTTCTTCTGATTGCTGCATGTCTGTAGCTTGCACATGTTGGTGCATGGCAGTCCATTGACAACGCACCTGCAGCTTGGCAGTTTGCATGAACGCAGGCACTTGCATAACAACAGTTCAAAAACTGCATCTGGGGCTGGAGGAGTGCGGATCCACTCGATGACCAGATGGCCGTCAGTTTTTGGGTCTGCCACAAATGGCTGAGTCTAAAGGCAGTACTTCCAGATTGATACTTGGCAGTAGGCACGAAGAACATGCAATCTCTGTGGTGTGTAAGATGGCTGGACCCGACCTCTCCTCGATTGGGACATATCGAAGAGTTTGTAGCGCAGTTTATTCACTTCGTCAGTGCTGGCAGGAAAACAGCTGTATTTTGTCAAACAGTTGTTCAGAGACTTCCCAGGACTGACCAAGTTGACTAATAGTCTCCTGGTGTGTGCTGTCCTTTTTCATCAGTTTCAGTGCGTACAGCTTCACAGTTCTGAGACTTCCACCCAGTCAACTTTGGTGATCTTGTAGCAGACCTCCTCACAGGTTACACACAGTGACTTGTCATGTAGCTTTTCCCTGTACATCGGCAGTTTCCATTATTCGACGATGAATTTAATCAGGCTAGTAGTAGTTATTAGCGTTTGGATCCTCACTTTTATCAACATCTTCATCCGGTTGCGCGCGCAGCCATAGCGTACAGCACGCGTGCAGCTCTCCTAGCGGGTGTTATAGCAACTGACGCACGCACGTGCGCACGCGTGCGTGTGTGTGCGGTCTTCTGGATAACACGTGCTCTCTTTAGCGACTGCGACTGAATGGTGGGTGGGGATATTTTTTTGGGTAACAGGGTGCGCTCTTTAGCGACTGCGACTGAATGGCGGGTGGGGAAATTTTTTTTGGGTAACAGAGTGCGCTCTCTAGCGACTGCGACTGAATGACCTAACGGACTTATGGTTATTGACCTAGTAAGGAGACGAACAAAAGCGTACGGTGCACACGTATTTTATTGAATAAAACAAAGCGGTAGCGATACAATCGTAGCGATAACAGTACAAGCGTGTTCGAACGAATACAACGGGTATGATGAGTTGACTTGCGGATGTCGACCATCGCGCCAGAGGTCGCGAACTTACGGGTGTCTCCACCTCGCCAGAGGTTCAGTACGATGTGCGATAGTATGGTATACCCTTTTTTAGTAGGTTAATCCAATCGAACACGCGACAATCGTTAGCGATCAGATCGGTGTGGAACGCATTTACGAAAGTTCTCATAGGAGCGCCGTTACAACGAAACATGATATAAGTGACGCAATATTGTCCGCAAACGTTAGACAGGGAACTCTGAAGTCTCTTGCTATTATGAGTCCACTCGGAACAGTGTTTGTTCAAGAAGGCGCGAAACGCCGCGTGACGAGGCGGCAGACCGTACGAACAGAAGTATTCGCCGCGTCCGTCGGAGGATAGGTACAGCGCTATCCAATGCTCGCCCGGTTCGTCGCCGTTGTCGGTGTTGCACACGAAGGCGATCGGCAAAGCGTCAATTGTTGCAGGCAGTCCGTCTTTGGGTACAACGCCACCAAAGACGGACGCGGTGTTCGGATCCATCGCCAGTACACGAGCGATCTGCAGGGTGTCCATCTCAGTAGTCGTAGATGACGTTGCGGTTCTTGTCGATTTCCAGCACGGATTCGAATTCGGCGTAGGCGACGACGTTCACGGTGGTCGGAAGCGCTTGTCGGAAATGAAATTCGATGCGCAGGTTGCCTTTTTGCACCAGATTGAAGCAGGGACCGTCGCATTGGTCGGGGGTCAGGTCGAAACAGAAGAAGGTGTAGCCGTCTCGGTAGTCGTCTCGAGTCAGACCGTTCCCTTCGTCCTGCCAGATCTTGCCTGTCGAGGTGAACAGGCTCGTGTAGCACCTGACGAAGAGGTTATCCTCGAAGTTGGGCTGGAAGGGTTTGGAAGGTATCTGACGTCCGTCCACGTACACCGAGTGGAACCCTATGGCGTTGTTCTTGGCGTGAAACGGGTTTTTATCGTACGCACCATTGTAGGCGTCGTTGTCGATGCAGCACATTACGAGACGTTTTGGCAGCGTGTTGAGGAACAGGTTCTCGTGCGTGTGCGATCGTGCCCCCGCTGGAATGGAGTACACCTTGACACTGACGGGTCGTAACGGATACTTGACCGTACTCTTCTCGAGTGCTTTGATGTGAGCCAATTGCACGGCTGGATTGAGGGTGGCCTTCTTGACGAACAAGGATGCATTGACGATCGTTATCTTGTAATCGGGGGCTGCTCCTCCAGCCATCAACGCAAACGCCGGCTTACTACGCACCAGTCGTATCTTGACGTCGACTCCGTTGATTAGGAATTTATCCTGTAGAAACATATCCGCGTGGAGACGACCCATCATGTCGACCACGCGACTGCCTGATATGTATTCTCGTCGACTCACGAACCCGGGGTTAGGATCGACTCCACCCGCCAGCTCGACGGCACTCATGCGACTAGCCTTGTCCTTGTACCACAGCTGATTCGTCAGCTGTGTCGACTTGGCACCGACTCCGTAAGTCAACAGCGTTTCTAACAAGGCTCTATACGCGTACGTGTTGGTCGACTGGGTCACGAGCGTGCCGTTCATGAAGATGTCGAGCTGGCTAAACAGCGAATGCAGCCAGTTGTTCACCGGTCCTACGGGTGCAGCCGCGTCGAGATCGGCTCCGTTGGCTTGCGTCACCTTCACCTGCACGTGTAGCATCGTGTTGGCGAGATCTATGTAATCATCGCCCGAACCCGGGATTAAGAATTCTATAGGACCTCCAGAGTCCAGAGACGCCGTGGGTTGATGTTCCACCACGTGACTGGTGCTGATGCAGTTCTGAGTGGGAGGCACGGTAAAGAGATCCAACTCGCTCTTGACTCCCTCATACGACTGTCTATGCACGAATGCCATTGTTGATCTCTCGTTTCTTGAACGTCCGTCTCTCGCTTCGTCTCTTTACTATAGTGATTGTCGTCTTCGAGGACGGTTGTTATATACCCTTAGTTAAAGTCAGGCTGTTGTGGTAGCACAACAGAGCGTCCAGTCCACGACCGTATCGGTATTGCGCGCCGACGAAGTCGGGTAGCGCACCGCCGACCAGGCGAGCGTAATTCAGCGGGAAGTTCGTAAGTCATCGGCACACCGGCGCGGGTGGTCTCGTGTCTAATAATCACGATCGTATACGGTGTCTTCGTGAAGTTATACACGAGCGTCATTGTCGAATATGTCGATCTCTCTTTTCTTGGACGTCCGTTTCTTGCTGCGCTTTACTGTTCTGATTGTCCCCTTCGCAGTCGGTCGCTTTATACGTTTACCAGGGGGAGATCGAAGTCCCGCCGACAAAGCATCGGTGACGCGTCGCTTGGCAGCCGTTTTTATGTTCTGACCCGATAAGACATCGCCGGCTATACGAACGCCGGTCTTCAATGCTCCCTTACCCAAAGCCACGGCACCTCTCTTGATGAGCGGCATGGCGCTGCGCAACAGACCGCTGAACAGACTGCCCAGTCCGTGACCTCGTTGGTATTGTGCGCCGGCGAAGTAGGGCAGTGCACCGCCAGCCTGACGCGCGTAATAATCGTTGTAGTTCATTAGAACAGTCCGATCTTGCGTCGACGAAAATGAAGCGTCACCGTCACTCGACCGTATTCGAATGGCACGCGTCGACCCATGTCGTCTCTTATATCCACTTCGATCGAGTGGAAGTTCGAGCGCAACAGAGGTATGTAGTGAACGTTAGTGAAACGTTCGGACACCCTGTCGCCGTGCCGTCCGCTAATCGGAATGGATCGCAACAGTGGCGCGAGAGTGTCACCCACTATACGAGACTCCACAACGTCCGTGTATACGTATAGGGTGTTGAACCCCTGCGTCATGTCCACCACGTCGGGGGCTTCGATGTGGAAGGGGTACGACGAGTTGGGAGCACGAGAGTCGGGGACGAGTGACGATGCGGACGTAGCAGTCGTTTTCGTTCCGGTGATCACTTTCTTGTGGAATCCTAATATGGAAGTAGTCGAACTGTGGTACGGTATGGTGAACTTGGTGTTCTCCGTCATGTGTAATGTCATTTTTTGAGTGACGGAACTATAGCTCATTTGCGCTCGTGTCTTCTCCGTTCTCAGACTGTGCAGTCCGTTGTTGACGTGGTACATCAATGTTAACGGATCGTCGTAATATCCGCACGACAATCTCGCGCGTCGAGTCACGTCGTCGGGAACACCGACCTCTTCGAGGAATAACCAGACATCGTCCTCCGTGACGTTGTACCAAGTGTGCGAATACTGCATCTCTGTCAATCCGCACTCCCACTCGCCGATCAGCTCGATGCAGTGAGGCAACTCCGTGACGTAATGGGTCAAGGTGTTGTCGGGGTGCGTCTTCATAGAAGCGTTGCTAGGCAGCGTCATGTAGAAATCAGTCGTCATTGCGTTTCAACGTGGGATTGGGTAGTAGATAGCCCAACGAACTACTCAACAGAGCCGTCCACAGATTAGAATCGTCGTGACCGACAGTCAGGTTGTAGATGCTTATCACGATGACCGTGTACAAGATGACGATCTGACACAGAAACACTATTTCCTCTTTGGGACACTTGATACCGAACAGATGCCAAGGAGTGTTGTCGTTCGACGCGTCGGTACAATCCTCCTCCTCCTCTTTCTCTTCCTCTTCCGCCTCCTCTTCTACGACGACAGTGTGCGGTGCGGTGTCTTGCTCCATAATGACAATCCATCTCGCGTCGTTTAGTCTTTATAGCGATGTGAGCGATCTGGCGTCGATCCAGCTGTTGAATTTGGACGGGTGTCCGAACCATTTCACCAAAACATTCGTTCGAGCGCCGACCTTACGACGTTCCAACACCGCTTCCACTCGGAACTCTTTATCGCTCGCTATCACCACTTTTTGCAGCTCCAGTTCGTAGAAGGTACCTTCCAACACGTCGCCGAGATCGTCTCGCAGGCGGTACACGGGCGGATCTGAGGGGTGAACTTCGTGTACTGTGAACGTCTCTTCGCTCCAGTTCGTCTCGTAGCCCTTTTCGAACGTGCCTTTGTACTTGCTGATACGCACGCGATCCGACACGCGTAACTTGGGCACACCCTTACCGTCGTGTCCGTACAGACGTTGCCACACCGTTTCTTGATTTTTCGAGGTCACCTGTGACGGAGCCATACCGAGACTGCGGTGACGGGTGTTGTTGTACGTTCGCACCAGATCCGGTAGGACGTCGATGTAACGCCACGACTGAACTTTCGTGAAGTAGCGCCACATGCGTCCCTTCAACGTCTCCTTGAATCGTTCCACGATGCTCGCCTTCGTCTCCGCGTTGTGCATGGAAAAGTGATGAACACCACGTTTTCGTAAGAGCGTCTGAACGGATTTATTCAGAAATTCCGTTCCACGATCCGTCTGTAACATCAGTGGCCGATCGTCCGCGAATGCGATTCGCAGAGCGGCGACCAACGACGCGGCTGACTTGCTAGGTATAGGAATGCATTTGGCTCGCTTCGAAAAGACGTCGATCGTCGTGAGGAGAAAGGTCATACCGTCGTTGTCGTCTTTCAAATTCGTCAGATCGACGAGATCGGCCTGCCACTGTTGATTCATACCACCCACGATGACGCGTCGTCTCTTGAAACGCCGTCTCGCTGGTTTGTGTAAGCTGTAGGCGTCCTGTTCCGACAACCATTGCGCGATTATTTTACGCGGCGCATGCGTGACGCGTCGCAAGGCGTCGACTCCTCCGTAACTGCCTACCCGACTCGGATCGAAATAGACCTTCTTCAGTGTCTTCGTCATCGTTAAAACAGAAGATCCGACGCGTTGACGACGTTGACGGGTCCCGAGTACTGACGAACGACGAGGAGTGCACTGACGTATAGTAGGACGCACGTTATTGCTCCCACAACGGTAACGATCGAACAACAGTCTGGCAACGAAACCATAGTCCGAATAATACCTGTTGTATAAGAATTCCGGCTGCAATGTCACCAAGCGAAGTAAGTCCGTTAAACAATAGCGTAGCGACGATGGAACGATGCGTGTCTTGCGAATCCAACGACATGAGTGAGTTACGACTATGACGTAGTCTCCTTATAAAGCGAGCCAACGAGGCGGTGTGGGTGTGGGGTGTCTCGGACTAGCGAGGGGTGTCCAACGTAGAGATTTTCGTGCGCTACCAACAGCACGCGGAGTAGCGGCAGACCAGCGAGAGATGTAGGTTCTCCGAGCTGCGTTACCGATCAACTCCATGGGTATGTTGACGGTGCGGAGTTGTTTCGCGAGCGATCTCCAACCCGTCGGAGCGTCGGTCTTTCTCTTACGCAACAGATCGTGAACGAGATCCACCGCGTTACTTCCCGCAACGGGAACACCCTCGTGCACGAGTTCGCCGCGATCGCTCCACGCGACGTTTCTTTTGAGATGTTCCATCAATCGTCTGGCTTTGGCCTGCAGACTCTTGGGAACGGTATCCAAGACGGTAGCCTCCAGTCTTCTAATAGGAGTGTCCTCCTCCTTCTCATCCTCCTCATTCTTCGTCTTTGAATCTTTCGTCGGTTCGTTCACCGAGATCGTGCGTATCGGTTCCTTGATGCGTTTGTCGACCAGACCGTTGTACCGTTGCAACACCTGATTATACAGCGTTACCTTTATCCCATCGTCGAGGTCCTTTCTATCGAGGATGGTCTTCATCTCATCGTCGAGGGTTTGCACTATCTTACCTACGGTATCCGTTGGAGGGGGAGGTTGCGAGCGAAGTGCATCCAACAATCGAGGGTCTACCAAAGCCATCTTTCGCGCGTGATCCATGCGTCTAATTCCCGGCCAACACCTGACGAAGCAAGGGCAGCAAGACCGAACCAGCCAACGGAGCTAGGAAAGCCGATAGGAAACCTCCGCTCTGTCCCTCGCCGATCTGAGGTAACAAGAGGCGCTTTCTCCTGGCTGCTGTCGTGTTTTTTCGGGCCAACTCGCGTAACTTCGTCCTGTATTTACCCAATCGTCGTCTCTGTAAAGCGGTCAATGGAATGTTCTTCGTTAGTATGTTGTAAGCACACTCGGCTAGTGCGCACAGCAACTTGGCGTCCGCGTTGGCGATGATGGCCTTTTTTATGTTGTTGTTCTTGACTCTGGCCAGCGTCTGGATGCACAAAATGTGTTTCTTCACGAGGGCAGACATGGCGCGAATGAAGAGACGATCCACGCGTCCGATCTTTTATACCTTCGGTAAGTACACGTACTGCACGTCGTCGTCTGGAAAGATGGCCGTGCGCAGACGCATGTCCTCGGGTGTGTCCTGTTTCAGATCGACCAATAGATAACCGTACGGTAACCTCGTGGCGTCTTTAAATGCCTCTTGCACGAACTTACCACGTCCTGGATACATCTGTCGAGCCAAGGTCGTCATCTGCGACGCGTCGCGTGGATTCTTGAACACCACCATGTACTGCGAATTCAGACTGATGGTGCGACTCTCTTTGTTTTTAGGGAACAGGTTCTGCTCGAGATACAGTACGGACGTGTTCCTGTGGTGGCTTTTTTTAGTGAACAAGGTCGTGACCCGTTCGTCTGTTTCCGCCATGAGATCGTCTATGACGATGAGGTTCCTAGTTGTCGGATCGAACATGGCCGCTGTTGGTAACCCTTCCTCGAATCGCACGTGAGTCAAGTTCATCGTTGCGTAAGTCTCTTGCCATTCTCCGTAACACCACGTTATTTGTTCGGGCGGTGGGTCGATCATCGCAGTGGCATGACGCAACATACGCGTCACGAAAGTACTCTTGCCGCATCCCGTCGGTCCGGCGACGATACACGTGAAGGGGTGTTTCCATCGCGCGTCCATGATCCGTTATGACAGACCGTCGAACTGCGTCGTCTTATCTACACGTCCGTCGGACCCGTGCTCAAACCGTCCTCACGCACCACGCGTTTGGCGTAGAAGTAGGTGAGCGCCGCTCGTTTCTGCACGTACGTCATCACGGTCGATTTATACACCCGAAACCCGCGGTTGTTTCCGCTTCCGCCCCGACGGTTGGTGAGCACCTCCAGGAACGCATCCTTGTCGATGACGTTGTGACGTTTGCTCAGTCCTTTGGTGCTGTACTTGTCGGTGGCGCCGAAACAGTAGTACGTCTTGCTACACAACCCCACGAACCCGTCGCCGGACCACTCGACCTTGAACAGACCCGGTGTCCTCTTGTCGAACGCTCGTCGCTTCTTACAGCACTCTTCGTCTCCGATCCACTGTCTGTCGGCGAGTCGACAGCGCACGTACTCGTCCCGATGTTCGTCGCAACATTCCGACGGGAGCCATTCGGATCGATGTCGAAAATAATGTTCTCGTAGTGCTGGGGTCACGAGGGCATCGACTGACTCGTCGGCCAAGGCCAAATAGGCACTATCCGTATCCATCTCGCAGTATTGGAACAGAGGACGCTCCACGTATCTATCGATGAAGTCGTAATAGAACTGCAGCATGCGCATCTTGGCGTACTGCAGAACGAAGAATCCCACGTGTATAGGTAAGGCATACGTCACTGTTCTCTTGCTCATCTCTATCTCGTACGCGTCGTCGACGACGACGTCGAGTTGTCGGAATCGACGATTGTTGATCAGGCGCGACGCCGACTTCTCCGTACAGTAGTTGACGTCGCGATGTCGGTCCACGTTGGTGATGGTTTTTCCATAGCCCGAGTTTCCCAGCAACTTCATGGTGTCCGCGATGATGGCCTTTTCGCTGTGAACGTCTCCCGAGCGTCTGGCCTCGGACACGGCATCGCCGAATCGACGGAAGCACGGAATCGGATCGTATTCGACATCTGATAGACGTGTAACACCTCGAGTCCGTGGTCCAGATACCATCACAGCAGAGGCGTAGCGAGCAGTATCTTATCACCGTAATAACTGCCCACGAGCATGCGTCTCGAAGTCGTCATGATGTTGTGCTCTTCGGCGTATCGACGCATGAACGGACCGAGATCCTCGCGTACCAGACTGATGTTCTTGAACACGGGCTGCATCTCGGCAAAATGACCGCGCAGTTCTTCAGGCACGCAAATGTCGCACTCGATCATACCAAACACGGTTCCGTCACGCACGTCGCTCAGGATCTGTTGTTGAGTCATCGTCCACTGAACGCGTCGACGTCGTCGTGGAAACGCGGTGTCCAGACACCGTTTTACGCGCGGTTCTCGTCTCATCTTTTTCCACTCGCATTCCCACAGTTCGACAACCTTGACAAAGTGACGTAGGTAGGCGGTGGTCTTTCGAGTCTCGACGAGCAGTTCGGTCATGGTTTTCCCGTTGACTGAATTGACCACTTCCTGATTGCACGAGCAACCGTGGAAAAAGCACCCTTGGAACTGATAAGCCGTCTTCGTCTCGCTGCACCAGCCATCCACTCGATGTTTACCTATCCGTTTCTCTCGTCCGTTGTTCTGATGTCGTATGGAAAGTCCCGTACGTTCGGATTCCCACGTCAGCCATTCCGAGGCCATCTGTCCGTACAGCTGAGCCGATTCGGGTCGGAAGTCGTTCTCAAAGCGTCGTCGCGTGTACCACCCCATGGGCATGTCTTGCATGAGCGACCATAGGTATAGCGCGTTCGCGTCGTATCCGACGATCGATCGACACGGTTGAGACGTCTCTCCGTACTCGTTCTGACGTAGTGTGGTGACCCCTTTCTCATGATAGCGGTGAAATATGATCGAGGGACCGCCGCAAATGTTGTCTTTGACGAGATCGTGCAGATCTTTGTGTTTCTCGTTGAAGATGGTAAAGTAGGTCTTCTCGGGAAGATCGTTGAACAGGTACAGCAAGGTCAGACCCGGTACACTGATGCCTTGCTTGAACATGTCTATTCCACGCTGCTGATAGAAGTCAAACTGTCGGTCGACGGCCTGCAGAAAGGGAACCACGTCCCTGTTGTTATACCAGACGAGAAAGTCGCGCAACGTCGACATACCGTTGTCGCGCCATGCCTCCTGACAACTGACATAGTCCTCGTCGGAAATACCTTCGTTCTTCAGTCGACTGAAGAAGGCCTCTTTCGGAGGTAGAACGGTATCGTCGAGCTTCTCCAGTCGATCCATGTACTCGTACGGGAAATGACCTTTCGTCACCTCACATCCGTACGCTTTCAGATACTTGGTGTAACTGAATCCGGGAGCTAGGTAGTTGGTCATGTCTAGGAATTTCAACTGATCCGTCGAAAGACACATGAAAGCGTTGTTGCGTTTGATGACGAAAAACGATCTGCTCTCTTCTTCTTCCTCTTCTTTTTCTTCTTCCTCTTGTCGTCTCTCTTCTCTCTCTGTCTTTGCAACGGTCAGGAAGTAGGGCACGAGGAACTGTTTGACGACATTGAGATCGTACTGACCCGAATTGAACCCGATGACGGGTAACTGGCGCATCCATCCATACAGTTGCCACATCAGCTTTTTGTATGGATTTTTTGTACGTCGACTTTTCTTGTCGTTGGCCGCTCTCGTAGTCTCCTCTTGCGCGTCCCATTGCGTCAATTTTTTCGCGAGCTGATCCATCACGTTCTCGTACGAGTCTTTGAGGCGGTCGTACGCGGCGTTGCTCATCGATATCAGAATGGTCATCATGTCAACCGTCAGCTTGTTGGAATCTCCGTTCGTGACGAGACATGTCACTCGTTCGTGTCCCGGTACGTTTGAGGTCACGCTGACGCTCAGTGGAACGTGACGCGCGATCCATCGAACCTCGCTGTCGGAGGGAAGGTGTTCGGTGTCGAACCAACATTCGAAATCAAAAATGGCTCTGTACGGGTAGTATCGCAACGACTCGTTCACTCGGATGTTCTCGTCGTCCAGTCGTTCGAATATCGACGGCGTGGAATGGTACACGCCTCCAGGAAAGACTCGACGTACAGAACCCGTACACGTACTCTCGTGCACGCGTAGGTTCCATGTGCGTTTCCACAACGAGTTGCATGTTCGACATCTGTACGAGTGACAGTACATGCGTATATCGCTGATGAAGGAGAAATGCGTCTCATGAAGGTTGAGGTAGAGCGTGGTAGGGTATTTACAGATCGATCGACGAATGAGTTCTGCGGTTGGTCGTTCGTCGTCGTCGTCGTCGTTCTCTTTCGGTTTTACGAGACTGTACACGCACACGTTCGTCTGAAACGTGGTCTCAACGCGATAGAGGTCTTTCATCGAGACTCCGGCAAATTTCTCCATGGGTACACCGTCTTGAGCATACGTCTCGTACAGCGTCTTCACAGCTGATTTCAACCGACGTACGTCGCATCCTCTTTGTAGAGCCAGACATCGAAAGAGACACAGGTTATCTCCATACCGTCTGCCATGAACGGGGTCCGCTTCCAATCCGACGACTGCTTTGTTCCTCTTAATGTAGACCGGAAGGGGTATCATTCTGACACATCCTATCGGATGATCGATGATACGATTGACGAAAAAAGTGGTGTTTGTCACGAGCTCGCACACCCACGCAGAATCAGGTCTTTGATTGATGGCCCATTGCAAGACGTCAGCTTCTTGGATTCGTTCCAGAAACTCGTCAAAGTCCTTGCTGTTGGTTACGAGACTGGGTTCGTCCAGGTACCGTCCGCAACAGTTACAAGACGAGTGATAATACCTGTATCGATCCGTGTTCTTGTTTCTCAACACGAATGCGTAACTGAGGTTAATCTTGAAAGCAGTGGTCTGTTCTCGGAACACGTTTCTCAACGGTGCTTCTAGAACGGTCGTGTCTAGCGTCGTTAATCTGTAATTGTACCTACTCTGGAGAGGTCCCCTCGCCACGCATGTCCTTATGGAGGACCAGTGATCTCGAACGACGTCTAATAAGTTCGTCGACAGAGCGTCTGGGAAGGGAAGACGTTCGGGTGGGTCAACGGGGTCTTCGTCGGTGACAAGTGGGTGATGAGGTGGTAGTGGTGATGGTGGTGGTTGTGTTCGCGCGCACGCGTGTTTGATCAAATAGTCACGTCTGGCAAACTTCTTTCCGCATTCAACACACGTGAATGTCTTGGTCTTTCTTTCTTTTTTAAGACGACATGTTGTTCTTACGTGGTGTCGCAGATCGTTCCATCTTTCAAACGTCGCTTCGCATTTACACGAGAATTTCGTTTTCTTCGCACGATCGTCTTGAGAGGGGTCTTCTAAACGATCACCAGAGGGCGCTATCGAATAAGAATGTTCTTTCTCAGATGGGTGACTCTCTAAGTGGCTTCGTAGAGCCACATACGATTCGAACGCGAGTCCGCAGTGACGGCATAGATGACGTTTCATGATACCGACGACGTGTCTACAACTGACAGACATTGACTCTCGTTATAACATATATACGGTTCAGAACCGTTCGTTATTTATTAAATATCCGAGAGAGCGTTCGTTATACAAACGACACCACGACCGTACGGTGGCGATGTCTGACGGCTGGACGGACAAACTTTCGTAAAACGGAAACGGTTTAATACAGTCATTTATTAAGGATTGACTCTACTGCGAGTTCCTTCTCCTAGAGGCGACTCGCACGAGAGGACTGACTGCTCGAACTATATAAATAAATAATTCTTTACGAGAGAGCATAAAGAGTCTACGAAGAATTTCTACGACGACAACACGCATCATATTGTTTCATTTTTTTATTATGTTGTAATGTCATACATATACGATTCGACTTATAGACGATGATGATGATGATGCGGGGTTTATGGATCTTTATGATCGCGACAGTGACCCCCTAGCTTACGATCTGTTATCGATACGGCAGTGGCTAGTATATGAATAACCTGTGGGTTGTTAACCACGACAGAGGTTAGGTATTGTTGATGATTATAAGTCTTTTCCGCAGAGATGTATATATAACAACATAACAAAAAAAATAAAAAACAATATATTCACGAATATTCATTTCTACAAAAGCGGTTATATTCAATGTTCGTTTCTACAAAGTATGTTTCTACAAACGGTTATAATGTTCGTTTCTACAGAAGCGGTTATATTCAAAGTATGTTTCTACAAACGGTTATAATGTTCGTTTCTACAGAAGCGGTTATAAAGTCCGTTTCTACAACGGTTATAATGCGGTTATATTCAATGTTCGTTTCTACAAAGTATGTTTCTACAAACGGTTATAATGTTCGTTTCTACAAAGCGGTTGTATTCAATGTTCGTTTCTACAAAGTATGTTTCTACAAACGGTTATAATGTTCATTTCTACAACGGTTATAAAGTTCGTTTCTACAACGTGTTCTTTTTCTACAGTGGTTATAATGTTCGTTTCTACAACGATTATGCGCATTCAACAGCGGTTGTTCAATGTTCATTTCGAGTCCAACTGAAGATGTCGACGAACTCCCTTCTGCCAATCCGTCGATGTTATAGCGACGGCTACGTCCTGGCACACGTTGTGAGTTGTCATCTCGAGCGATAAACGACTATTTTGACGTTTGAGCGTGATCTTACGACCTATCACCTCTTCGAGGATGACATCGCAGACCTCCTGCGTCATGTCTTCGTTTGGCGTACGTGGCTTAAACACAGCCGGGCTGTCGTGCGGTGACACAATAACGGTGGTGTCCGGTAGAACGAACAATACCGGCTTCTCGTCATCCGTTGAATCGGAACCGTCGTCGTCTTCCGGTTGCGTTAGAGGACATCCCTCCGGTGGCGATGAAGGCGATGAAGGCGTCGATCTCTCGCACGGAAGGTCATCATTCAACGACTCCTCCCTGGCGCAGTCCTCTCTGACGCGTTGCAAACCAGCCTGCAATCGTCTCAATTCATCGAGCGGTATCATCGCTGGTCTCTTTACCTTCGACGCTATCCAACTCGGCGTTGCAAAGACGACTTCGTCGTCGTCGCTCGATGGCGCTGTCCTCTTGTACGCTTCTTTGATGCGCTGCAAACCACTCTATTGAATAGAAAAAAGATTAGTACATATATGAACCGTATTGTTCGATTAAAAGCTCTCTCACCTTATCTTTCACTTGATGTCGCCACTGCATACTATTACACGTTGACATTACTTCTATACCTATCCAACTCACGACATGCAAGATCGTGCTGTCTGAAGGCATATCGCTCTCTGAATCTAAATTCGCTATACGAGCCATCTCGGCGCACGCGTATTCCGCAGTGGCTTTCTCTACAGCCAGGTTAAATTGCTGTTCGTTATACATACTTTCGGCGCGATTAGCTATTTCGTCTATTCGACGCACCGTTTCCATACAGCTATCCCTGTCGTCGTCGTCGTCGCTACCGCTACCGCCACCGCCGCTTACTGTTATAACAGCGGGTCTGGTCCCCTCCGTCTCGTCGTCTGATATCGAAGAAGAAGAAAATAAATCGTTACAGCTATTATCCTCTAACCACTTTCTCACCTTTTTTTCCCGTCGACAGCGGTGGCGGTAGCGGTGGCGGGTGTGTCGACGACAGTGGTTGCAGCTTCGTTCTGTCAACAAAGTTACATGATATTAATCTCCTCTGCAATGTAGTTTACATACTCTCCGGTCACGCGCTTCCTGATAACAACCGTGACCTGGCTGCCTCGCAGTGTCGACATTGAGTCGTAACGTTCTTCGTCCGACTGCATACACGCATAATCGTTTGCTGAGAAACCTAGAATCTTGACGGCATTTGCATCAAAACAAGTACACCAGCACTCACACCCGATACTATCTGACAGCAGTACGCGCAGAGCGAATCTGTTCACGTGCTCACGCTGGTAGCCGTGCACTGCGCAGACGTGGTTGACGAGTCGTTTGGGACATTTAGTACAAGCCCTGTAAAACACGTATTTATTTTGAACACCGAGGGCCACTACTGTTAAAGGCTGCGCAAACACATACCGACCGCCACTCACCTCGCATTGTAATTTCGTCAAAGTCATATCGATGCAGATCGGGTTTGAGGCAGTCATCTTCGTGTTCTGGTAGAATTGCTTGAAACAATTGTGATAACCGGGCTGTTACTGCTGTGTTTATATAGGCCCTTACCAGCTGTTGACAGCGCTATTGCGAAACAACGCGTGATGTTTTCGGCGCTGCAAACGAGTTCGGACTGGTTCTGGTGTTTTTGCTATTGCAAAACAGCGCGTGATGTCGGAATCGGGTTGCAAGTCGTGTGATGGTTTCGCCGGTGCAAACGAGTTTGGACTGGTTCTCCCGATGTGTGGTTGACATCCGCGTTACATCAGATCCATATTTTTTACCTGCTGGTGATATCGAATGAACTTTCTTAGTTGCATAAGTAACTCCCCGAGCGTATTCTGACCCATTCGACCGTTGTAGGTTAAAGCACCCCAAAAACCCTCCTTACTTCTCACCCATTCCATCAATTGTCGCTCTCCCGTGCTTAGCAGACGTTTCCGTAAGTATGGATCGCGAAATTTCACGGCTACTAGAGCATACATTATGGAACGACGTTGCGTGTTCCAACTCTCTCGTAAATGAACCTTCTCACGAATGTTCTTGCTCAGGCGTTTAGCCTGCAGTCCCGTGCGCGTTGCTGCCATCTTTTCAGCCATGTCTCGATCGTTGTTGTGCATGCATTTCTTCCACTGGTAAGCGCTTTCGACTGTATGAAATTCCCTACCCCATACGCGTATTCTGCACGCATAAAAATTTGACAAATAGCTATTAGAACTTTTAAAATGAACCGGACGATCCATACTTGCGTTAAAACACGCATTCACTGCGTTACATAAACGAGTGCTGTCACCTCGATTTTTTGTTCGTTCACCAGACAGTCTTATCTATCAGAACTCTATAGATAGAACTCCCGTCGCATTCTCGTCAACAACATTTCCCTATATATACGTCACTCCCGTCGTGTTCTCGTCATCACCGTCAACATGTTGCCGTCGTTTGTTCGTTTCATCGTATCGGTCATCATCACTACTATTATTCTTACGTATCGATACGTACGATGTTATATCACCGATGTCAAGATCGTGCGGCGTACAATCCAAGAAAGATTGAATATGGAGACCGCTCTTCGGTGAGTTTATTTCTAGTCTATAATGATTTCTTGTATTCATTACTTTGTCATTGCAAAACTTTAAGAAAAGAGTTGCAGAGTTCTGTCTTCGGTGAGTTTATTTTTTTGGTCTATAATGATGTATTGTTTTTTATCGTATTCAATACTTTGTCGTTGCAAAACTTTAAGAAAGGAGTTGCAGAGTTCTGTCTTCGGTGAGTTTATTTTTTTAGTCTATAATGATGTGTTGTTTTATTCGACTATATCTCATTTTTTTTGTTTTCTCGCAGCAATCACTGCGATCGTTGGTGTACGGTGATGTGCGAATTGAGAGAGGTAACTCTTCAACGTGCCATCAAGAAGTACATCGAAGAAATGCAGGACAAAAAGAAGGAGCTGGCGCGATCATGGAAGATGCGACCATCCGCGTTGACAGCGATGGTTCAACTAATGCACGCCAGGTCACTCTGGCCGTCTGTCATGGCTGAATTGACACAGAAGTTTGCGTATAAAAGTACGGAGTGTTATGAAAAGGTGCTTGAGGCAGAGGGGCGTGAAATTTGGACGACCGACGACGACGACGACGACGATGATGACGTTTCAGCTCCGGCTCCAATTCAGCGACCGCCATTGCAAATTCGTCGTCGTCGCGGTCGTCACGGCAAGCCGCTTTGCGTGCGATTTGCGCCGTACTGAACAATATAATAACATGAACTTTCAACTTTTGCTTTAATGTCATTTCGCTTTTTAATCATGTTATGAACTTTCAACTTTTGCTTTGTGTTATTAATCATGTGTCTTTATGTCATTAATACATGACCAATCTAATAACACGATCTTTCAACTTTTGCTTTAATACCAATTCACTTTTTAATCATGTGTATCTTTCTGCTATTAAATTTTGCTTTGTGTCATTAATCATCTTTCTACTATTAAATTTTGCTTTGAATACATATAACATGATCTTTCAACTTTTGCTTTAATACCAATTCACTTTTTAATCATGTGTATCTTTCTGCTATTAAATTTTGCTTTGTGTCATTAATCATCTTTCTACTATTAAATTTTGCTTTGAATACATATAACATGATCTTTCAACTTTTGCTTTAATACCAATTCACTTTTTAATCATGTGTATCTTTCTGCTATTAAATTTTGCTTTGTGTCATTAATCATCTTTCTACTATTAAATTTTGCTTTGAATACATATAACATGATCTTTCAACTTTTGCTTTAATACCAATTCACTTTTTAATCATGTGTATCTTTCTGCTATTAAATTTTGCTTTGTGTCATTAATCATCTTTCTACTATTAAATTTTGCTTTGAATACATGTCTGTTGTTTTTTACGTACGTTCTCAATAATAATATTACACGATAATACATTACACTCACAAAACAGTTCATTATATATATATATATATTTATTACACGATCCTTCCTAATACAACACAAAGTCCAATCACTTGTAAATTTTCCCAATCGCTTTCCGCATACAGTTCAACCAGCCGTCGAGTCCAAATCCACGTTAAACCAGTCGCTTCAGCCTGCAACAAAACACAGCTGTTTTTAGTTAGGTATAGAGTTACAACACGCACGCTGTGAATTAAAAATAACATTACCTTCACGTCGTCAATTTCCACACGTTTAACAATCGCTAAATGTCATATGAATGCAGCTGTTTCGAATAGGTATCGAGTTACAACACACACCGTAATAACACACTTCAGTCCGTGTTGAAATGAGTCTCCATTCGATTTCAACCACTAAACGCCGTATATATAGATCAGCGCAACAGAATGCTGTTCGTTTAACAGCGGCTGCAACTCGCGTTTCGGCCTACGCGGTCGCCTGTTGACAAACGGCTCCGTTCATAGTTCGTTGGATATCACGTTACGCCAACACCGATTATAACAGCGACTCGATTATAGGGTAGTGTCGCATTAATTGTTACATAGGGTAGTGTGGGATACGGTAATACGCGTGTTGCACGCGCGCTGCACGCGCGCTGTACGCTATGGCTGCGCGCGCAACCGGATGAAGATGTTGATAAAAGTGAGGATCCAAACGCTAATAACTACTACTCAGGCTGGACTTGTTGCAGGAGATGCTGAATTTTGTGACCTCCTGTAATGTTCTTAAACTGAATAGCTGTGCTTGATCAACGGTTGCACCTCTCAGCATTTTTTATTAACGACTCCTGGTAAACGTCGAATACTACGTCAATCCTGTGGCACTGTGAATCATCATGTAGGACTAGAGACTTGACAAATTCTGTTCATCTTCTGCACCGAGCTTATTCCATCAACGATACAGGTGGAGTCAGGGATATCTTCTGCTGGAGAAACGTTTCTCTCCAACTCTCTAGCGAGTGCAGCCTTGTTCGTCTTCCGCAAAAACCCATCAGCATTTTCTAGTGCCCAGAGTAGAGGACCTAGTGGGTGAGCCAGGACATCCCTGATATGCAGCTGTCTACTCTGAGCAACAAGGATCAGGTGGCCAAATACATTTTTCTCCTTCAGGGCCACCTCTTTGGCTGTTCCGCTTCCACTGGCTTTCTTTGCGTTTACATTAGAGAATGTCTTCAAGTTTTGCTTTGTCATCTTGTCGTGGAATTTCATTGTTGGTGGAGCTTCTTTCAAGCGTTTCTTCTTGAACATCTGGTATGTTTCTTCTCCTACTTGAGCTTCCAGAAGATCCTTGGCAACATCTGCTGGGGCCACAGTACTAGTTGATAAGCTGACAAGGGAGGTAGCGTGCGTAGTTTTGCCTGTCATATGCGAAGCACCGTTATCATTGCACGAATAGACGCCAGGTGTAGCATCCAGTGTCCCTCTCTTGATGCTTGAAGCAGGCCTAGCAAAATCCTGATCATGTCCAGATAGGACTGCCAGAAGGTTGAGAGGCTGCCATTTCTAACTCGCAGGAATTCAAGGTAGACTTCAAGCAGATACATGATGCGGGCACATGACCTGTTTTGGATGACATGTGGACCACGTCGTCAGTGTGATTGGCTTGCAACTATAAGAGGAAACCTTTCCATGCCAGCCTGGTGAGGGCCGCATATACTAACTTGTGGAGTCTGACTGCCCGGAAAAATATTTTCGAAAAAAAAATTTTTTTACCTACATTTTGCAGGGGGTATTCAAATTCGAAACACGTTTTTTCCGTGCATTCATTACGCACACAAAACACCTTTCAAATTTGAAATAATTTGTAAATGAGTAAGGAATAGGCTTTTTCTGTAGACCCCCCAAAAGGGGATTGCGCCCCCCAAAGTTGATCTGACAGAAAAGTTCAGATATCAAATCCTGTTTATCATGACCGACATGATCCCACAAACCGCATCGCTCTAAAGTTAAAAATGATTTAATTTTTTTTTTACCTAGCACGTATTGGCGTTTTATGTAAAAACACGTTACGCGCAACCAAAAGGATAAAGCTACTCATTTGGAAAGGTTATCACATATTTTTTTACTTATAGTGGTGGCACAAATAATTTGCCAACAATGAAGTTTTGCCCCCCCCCAGGTGGCACCGACATCTGGTCTGGCCAATAGTTTGCCTTAATCTTAGTCTTTGTCTCAACTTGCCATCTGGACCTTTGCCATGGATGGCAATCTTGTTTAATCTTGTTAAATCTACGACACATTGAACACGTGTACACCTGAATTCAACTGGGTGTGCGTGCGTGCGTGCGTGCGCGCGCGCGAGAGAGAGTGTGTGTGTGTGGTGTGTGGGTGGGCGTGTGCGTGCGTTTACGTGTGTGCGTGCGTGCGTGAGTGAGTGAGTGAGTGAGTGAGTGTGTATGGCGCCAGGTGACGCCTGCGGAAGTCCAAAACCGCCATTTTGGATAGATCACCTAAACGCTGCATCGCTATTGATTAACATGTGTGTGTGTGTGTGTGTGTGTGTGTGTGTGTGTGTGTGTGTGTGTGTGTGTGTGTGTGTGTGTGTGTGTGTGTGTGTGTGTGTGTGTGTGTGCGCGCGCGCGCGCGCGTGTGTGTGTGTTTGTTTGTGTGTGTTTATTAAATTACTGACACTTTGTATTTTCAGTATCTGCTGGTGAAGTCACCGATTTAGAAGTGACAATGCCACCTGAAGTGTGGGAGGGAGAAGGAGCCTTGCTGAACTGCACAGTTAACGATGATGCGCTTAACATTTTTTGGTTCAAGGATATAAGACGCCGAGGACATTTAGTGTATACGTTTAATCAGAATGCTAATAAAAAACCTCCCTTTCATAGTTTATCGGGCAGAGCAGTGGCGCAGTGGGTTGGAAATGTGCATCAAATATACATCAACAAAACTAATTTGACAGATGAAGGCACCTACATTTGTGAATCAGGCAGTCTAGTAGACAGCAAAAACCTGACCGTGAATGGTAAGTATCTGTGGACTGAAATCATGGTGATTTTATGTGTGGCTGTTTGAAATATTTAGTAGTAATGAATACTATGATATAATATATATTGCATAATGCGTGATTTCAACAGTACCCGAGTTACTGTTGAACTGACTAAATTGTACACACACACACACACACACACACACACACACACACACACACACACACACACACACACACACACACACACACACACACACACACACACACACACACACACACACACACACACACACACAAACACACCCACACACCCACAAACAAACAAACACAAGAGAGAGAGAGAGACAGACAGACAGACAAAGAGAGAGAGAGAGAGAGAGAGAGACAGATAGAGACAGAGGGAGAGACATATATATATATATATATATATATATATATATATATATATATAGAGAGAGAGAGAGAGAGAGAGAGAGAGAGAGAGAGAGAGGCCGAGGGAGAGAGAGAGAGAGAGGCCGAGGGAGAGAGAGAGAGAGAGAAAGAGAGCGATATATATATATATATATATATATATATATATATATATATATATATATAGAGAGAGAGAGAGAGAGAGAGAGAGAGAGAGAGAGGAGAGAGATTGAGAACGCAAATTATTATTTCTCATGAAGAGACAGTGCAAAACTTTTTTGTCTCAGTGAAACCACAAGGTGTGATCATAACTGGCCTGGCTCAGACCGTCAGAGAGAACAGAGAGGTGGAGGTCATTTGTAACATAAGTCGAGTGAAACCACGGGCTGACATCTATTGGAGAATGGGAACTGGTGGCTCACTGCAAACAGGAAATACAACGAGGGTTTCCAAATCAAAGGGAACCTTTCAACAGCAGTCAACCTACAAAGTGTCCTTCACTCGCAGGGACCACAACACTCAGTTGTATTGTATTGTTACTCGACCTGGAAACAAAACTGATGTATGGGGCACAGCCAACAAGATTGTCAAGGTGTCACGTGAGTAAATAATATTCTTAGATTTAAGCAGCTAACATTTGTCCGCGTTGCAGCTCGTCTGTGTAAAAACAAGGTAAAACCAAAACGACGGACGACGGATGGCGAGTGCGAATCACGAAAGTGGACATGCGTGTTTGCCGCTTATCATGTATCTTCTATAATGTCTCACAAATAATCAACCACGGCTATTTAAAAAAAGTCCTACTGTTCTTTTTTATTATGCTTTTTTTATGAAGATAGCTCCAAAAACAAATAGTGTAGGTTAATAAACGATACCTATTCAGCCTGCATTTGGACCACCACACTGAGTTACCGTTTCAGTTCCACCCACTACCAAAATAGCACACACGAGTTTAGGGACTCTGAAGGAAGCTCTGTGTCATAGATGCACGCACGCACGCACGCACGCACGCACGCACGCACGCACGCACGCACGCACGCACATAGTAGCAGTGAAGTGAAGTGAAGTTTATTTGTTTATAGCATACATACAGAATCAAATAACAGTTTGTACATAGTTTACATAGTTTTGATGATCCAGGGAGGCCTGCACTAAGACCTGAGAGATCGCTATCGTACAAGCCTCCCTATGACTACGTATGGTGTAGTAATCATTATTAGTGCTATTTGACTAGAGTGTACATATATAAATAGAAGTGGAGTTGCTAACTTTGCCTACAAATATAACAGTGCTAATAATACTAACAAATGATACAGAAATACATGTAGTGCAAGTAATGTGAATACTATTTTTTTTCGTGTGTATAAATGTGAATCGAATATAATTATCAATATTATTATGTAATAATTAGAGAGTAGTTAAATAATACAGCAAAAAAGATAAATGCACTATACGTTTACAAAATACAATTAAAATCTTGACAGTAAAAATAATACATTAGTTCCAAATTTATTATTTACAAATTAATTATATTGTGAAAAACCATCATTATCATAATATTACTGAATGAATATTCAGTATAATATTATATTACAGAGCTATGAGTTATTAATTAATGCAATTTTTCATGATAATGATGAAGAAGATATACCATACATTTCCAGGCTTCAGCTGGCATATTCGTTTTGCAGATGTAGTAGTTTTTAATATTACATTCCAAGTCATATTTACTTATATATTTTTAGCAGTGTTACATAGGAACACAAAATAAGGAATTCTGCCCTCGTAAAAATCACATCATTGTTTATTTTGCAGACATCGATGACAACGTCCCCGTGCCTATGTTGCTCATCGGGTGAGTTTTGTATACATTAAATTGTTTTATATTAATTACAAAAAATATTCATGTTACTTTTTGTCATTTAGCTTGCAATGCTAGTAAATGTATATAGGGCTAAGCTCGCACGAATACTCTTTATATACAATACTACATAATACGTTGGATTATTATACACCCAAATTCCAAACGAAACAAAATAACATAATATAATCTACATATAAGTGTTAATAGCCTGGTTTTGTGTGTATGTTTGGCACAGGTGTGTGAGAAATTGTGCGTCGCGACCAAACGTCCATGAAGCGGTTGAGTTGAAGCTTATATACAAAACCCCATCGATGGTGTGCGTGTCCATTGTGTGGTCAATTACTCCTTCCATCGACTGGGAGCGAGACTCCGGAACAGGAAACAACGGTCCGTTTCTAAGCATCTACGAAAATGTGCTGCAGCCGGGAACTGTGAACGACGTCCACGTGCGTGGTGAGTCAACGCCCGGCATACACTGGGCAGAAAGGGTAGATGTAGATTAATAAATTAACGGACCGATTCATGTGCGGGTACATTGACCTATTTATTTGGTTAAAATTTTTTTTTTATTAACGTTGAATTAAAAAGAAAACGCCTTACCCCGACCACAGAAATATACACTAGTATTGACAATTGTCAATACCCCGGATTCTTGTAAGAAAAGGTAAAGTAACATATATGTAGCAAGATTTTTGGGCTGCTTAAAATGTATCTTGTTTTAGCTTTATGTCATAACGAAGCAACACAGAACCTCAAGTTGAACACGTCTAGAATTTTGCAAATGGCGACACCGCCCACGCTCGGTACGTGCTTCGTTGCACCAGCCGAAGGCGTATTCCTGCAAGATATGTTCAGCGTCAATTGTTCCGGGTTTGATGACCCAACTGCTCTTCTCACTTACATGTTCTACATGGACCCAGGCGAGTATACCACCAACATTCACGGTGAGTTGGGGATTCTTTTTCTGAAAATGAGCTACTTTCACATATAGTGGATTAGGTCATCCTTACTTGATAAACAGCATTTTCGCTCAGAATCGAAAGTAAACCGGTGGACTGGTATAGCACGCCACCTACGTCAGTGACTTGCATAATCCGATGTGCTTGAAAGTAGCTATATGTGTGTGTATATATATATATATATATATATATATATATATATATATATATATATATATATATATATATATATATATATATATATATATATACATACGTACGTACGTACATACACATATATATATATATATATATATATATATATATATATATATATATATATATATATATATATATATATATATGCATATATATATATATATGCATATATATATATATGCATATATATATATATATATATATATATATATATATATATATATATATATATATATATATATATATATATATATATATATATATGTGTGTGTATGTACGTACGTACGTATGTATGTATGTATATATATATATATATATATATATATATATATATATATATATATATATAATTGTACTCACCATGCTGCTCTATGGAGTTGATGCGTGGACACTGTACTGAGGTTAAGAAGCTGAATGACTTACAAATGAGACACCTTAGATAAAATGGACAGATCACCACAAAAATATACTTATAAGAGTAAATATTCCGAGTATGCAATAGCTACTTAGGAGAGTGGAAGCAGGAGCAGCAGCATGGAAGAGAGTGGAAGGCATTATGTGGGACAGAAAGCTGAAGGAACAACTAAAAGGAAAAGTGCTAGAAGCCTGCGTGGTACCAGCCTGTATATACGGGTTGGGAACACTGGCACTGACAGAGAGACAGGAGGAGACCATACAGATAGCACAAAACAACTGGGTCCAAAGAATATGCAAAGTAACCCAAGAAGATAGAAGGAAGACGAAGGAATTGAGAGAAGAGACTGGCATGAAAAAGCACCTAAAGATGAACGTAGCCAGAAGCAGAGTGAGATGGGCAGGACATGTGCAAAGAATGAGTGAAGACAGACTGTCAAAAAGTGCGTGGAAAGCAGAAGAGGGTGGCAGAACAAGAAGAGGAAGACCAAAGCTGCGATGGAAAGAAAGACTGTGTCAAACGAGATATTGAAACGGCAGGTACGAACGGCCAAGAGTGGAAGACCATCGCAGAAGACAGAGGGAGAGCATTAACAATGAAAGTGGAATAAGTTACCAAGTGACTTGGACCCCCCTCAAGGGAAGATACAGATAGAAGGGAAGAAGAAGAAGATGCAACAGCTACTTATGCATATACACCACATATGGACACATGGCTCGCATGGATGACAACATTCTCTCGGTTGTCGGAAGGTATTAGAAACAGGGGCCGCCTCAACTTAGATATAGAGATGTACCAAAGCGAAACGTATGTATCTAGGTTCACATTGTAGGAGTCCTATCCAGGTCGGTCTATATTGGGCAAGTGTGTACAACGCTTCAGGTTGTGTCCGTATGTTGGTCTGTAGGTCTGCTGCTGTACGTCGGCGTAAACCAATCATTTATGCCGCCCATGATGTTGCCAGCCAAGCACCAACACAGCTACACGGCCACCATACGGGTGGTCGTTGCAGATGGGCTGGATGCGGCCAACTTCGTCGAAACTCATTTTCGGGTTAGATATTTGCGTTCCATTTGCTGAAAGACCGTGTCTAAAGTTTTAAATGTTCTGTGCAAACTTGATAACTTATAAATGTATGGTATGTTAGCGATTGAAATGCAACTCTTTGAAACGTGTTTGTTAATTGTAGCATATAAAACATATAAATTTGTCGTGCGCGTATAATATTACATAGGCGATTTTTTTAATAGCGCTTCGCGATAATGTGTTCTGCAGTTGCTGCGTTCCGCAAAAAAAGGATCAGAGCTGCAAAATATAAAGATGTTGAAAGATCGATTGCAGCCAGACGATATCCAAGGTATCTACGTCTAGTTAAAGGGAAAGTGAACGTCAATGACATCATACGTCATGTTTTAGTGTGTTATGCTATATTATACGGGTATTAAACTGGAATTGTGTGTGTGTGCGTGCGTGCGGGCGTGCGTGCGTGTGTGAATTAAAAATTTGAAAAATCGTGTGGGAACGTATGAGGATAAAATATATCATTTTGTATTGTAATAGCAATATAGAATCCAAGAGAAAGATACGTGTACACTTCCTTGATGACAAAAAACATATAATTGTATAGCTTCTGAAAACAATCCAATATGCAGTAGGACAGCATAATATATTTGTTGATATGTGTATGCATATGTTCTTATTAAAACGCAAATTAAAACAAACTAACGCACCCACAAATCTGAGTCATTCGTATTACAAAACTCGATGCTTTCACAATATGTGCCCTGCTGTGTTTGCGGTAAACGCATTTGTGGGTTATGCAGCCATTGTTGTACTAGGTGCAGTCAATTTGGCGCAGTCTGGTTTAGCAGTAATACGCAATGCATCTGCAGATGAAAAGGCGTTGGCTACCGATGTAAGTATTACAATAAAATCCAGTTCCTAGAAAGATTCATTTCAGTATATTGTCGATGCATAATAAACATAAATTTGTAGTTCCCCCGTGTCTATTCTTATTAACACGCAATATGTCAAATTGAAATATACATATTGTTTGTGCGACAACTGGCACATATAGGATAGGGGAGATATTGGAGCTACCTAAAATAACCTAAGAATAGAATGGCTGTAGTTAGATGTGCACATGTCAAGACATTGACAACATCTGAAACTATAGCTACCTTCCGAAAAATCTCAAGAAATATGTATTCCAAATTTCATTAATTCCCACCATAAATCTTTGGTGGTCCCTAGTTCTGATAATCACTTTTGCGTGTCCCTGTTCACGATTATGCTTAATGGTTTTATTTTGCTTAATTATTATTATTATTATTATTAATGATAATAATAAGTATTGTTATTATTAATGATAATAATAAGTATTGTTATTATTACTGATAATAATAATAATAATTACTATTATACATATTATGTATTAAGCAGATGGGTAATTCGGTCCTCTTGCAAGGTGGGTGAAACAGATGGCTCATTCTGACGTGTGCCTCTGTATTTCTTTAATGTTCTTTTTGATGACCCCTTATTTTGTAGTTGCATGCGGATCTAAGCGAGCTTGTGATTCAGATTAAGAACAAAGATTTAACAACAGTCCGTCTGAAGGCGAACTTGCTGAACGAACTTACAGCTGCAAGTGTAAACTCTGGCCTCGACCTGCAGGTATCACAAATTCCCATCATTTATTCAGAATCCTAGCATGTCTGTCTGGTTTATTGTTTTAAGCACGATCAAAATCCAGCAAATCAACAATATGTTTCTATTGACACTATTTGATTATGCAGCCTGTTTATCACATAAACGCTTATTAAACCACCTTGTCGTAGCTTGCTGCAGCGGTATCATTCAAGGATATGACGGTGTTTTTACAAAAAGTGTCATTTCGAAAGCAAGCCAATGACGCTGCGGCGTCACTAGACGCTCCACCAATGTATATAAAGGAAGCTGCCAGGTACGTTCTGACGCGCGACTCTGTATTTCGTTAATGCTGTCGCCATGCAGTTTCAGTTAACTTATGGGATCCCATGAAAAAATTCAAAATATTATTGATATTTTTATACGTTTATTCAACTTTTATGAAAAAGAAAAAACATTGTTTTCACATAGTAGTAAGTCAAACTTATGCAGTAGATAATTACGTACATGTGTACATACCATTTAATGTCATTTGAAACCAAATCACTAAATAAAATGAAGCATTTAAAATATTTTCGTCAACTTTCGTTTCATCAGACTGGATGGTTACTTATTTCACAGTCAGTTTACCTTTTATCGGAATCCGCATCAAAGAACACAAAGACAACACTAATAAAGCATCGGCTAGCAGACCCTACAGCCGAAACAACAGAAAAACATCGGAAAAAGAGCTATCACAGATCACAGAATCACACAGTAGACTGGGATGGAACCAAATTTGTAAACAGGGAGTCGGACTGGAGAACAAGAGGCATCAAAGAAGTGATCTGGATAAGAAAACCAAAGAAGCATGCATCTAAATGAGGACCGGTACCGACTCTCACATATCTACAATGATTTCCTGAAGGGCCATACAGGGCTCGAGGGGGGGGCTGCACAGACCACGGCGCGGCCGCGGAGGGCACACACCAGATTGTGATAACGTGAAAGCGAAAATGTCAACCTAGCTGTGATGCTCCTCACGCATATCGTTATGATAGGTGCCATCGGGAATACATGATGGAACATTGTATTGTCTTGCCGTTTAACTTAATATGTCTGCTTTTCAGAGCCATTTATGAAGGTTGTTTACGGCTGATAGACACTGCAACTCAAAACGTTTCTCCAGGAAACATTGAAGGGGTACGTTTTATGTGTTACCAATGTACATATTACACGCACTGTACCTCAGTAACGTTTTACACCTAATGTTATTAATTATTAATTTACCACTGTTATAGTAAAGTGGAACGATTTCGCAGGCCAAGCTATTGGTGATGGGACAACAATAAAAGACATAGTTTAAATTATATTATTTTTTCTTCAGGTTATTATTTTAGAGAATATACACACTAATAAATTAAACAAAATGTTTTTATTAAATAGGTAAATACACAGGCAATAACTGCATTACTGGTACTGACTGAACTCGATCCAGCGTTTTTTGTTCAGTCACAGTTAATAAATAAATACGCAGACTAACGGTATGACTGGTACCAACTGTATTCGATTCGGCGTTTTTAGTCCAGTCACAGTCAATAAATAAAAAAATACACAGGCAATAATATTTCCAGGTATGACTGGAAATATTTCAAACATTCACCTGTCCCAAGCCTCATCAAAATATATGCTCGCATTGTTGGCGTGTCAATATAGAGTTCGTCCTTATACAAGGAAACACATTTTCTGGATACTCGCTTCAGGGCAACGAAAATTTTGAATTTGGTCTTAATTATCGAAAGTATATGTCTGACACTTTATTGAGCACTCACATGTACTCTGTTCAAGGTTAAAAGGCTTTCTGAGCAACTTTCTGAAGCTCTGGACAACGTTGCGTCGACAATCATAAACGCAATGGTGCCTGGGCGTAGAACGATTGAGTTGAAAATGGATGATGATATCATGGTGCTTAAGAAAGGAGGAACTGGTGTGATGGGCAATCAGACATTTGTACTTCCTCCCATTCCCGGCGACGAAAGAGTTGTTACTCTAACACTACATGAAACCACAATGGTGGAAGAAACTGAAGCGACAGAGAGGGTTGTCGGGATAGGAGTAAGTAATACGTGTTACGTTTAACGTGTGCATTTCACGCGCGATAAAAGGCCCCCACGTGGCAGAACAATTATCTGTGACGTCGTTGATGTTGTCCATCGCCATTTTGAATTTGTTGAAAATATGTGCAAAAACATACGTTGATGATTTTGTTTAATACGCTAGCAAAATTACAATTCAAACATTTGGCACACTTTGATGTTGATTACGTACAAGTAACCTCAAGTTCCTATAGCCCCGACACATCAAGCTGTAGTAGTATTTCTAGAACAGATGAAAGAAGCAATGTTATAACTACCGTACTCACACTAGATATTATAAATGTTGTGTCTGGTACAGTACTAACATTAAACCCATACCATTACACAAAGCAAACTATGCAGTACGCACACACACTTTCTACTTTCTAGTCGCCGTATCAGAATGCAACATTACATGCTTTAAAAACACACTATCTAAACTAGGATAACGGCAAAGGTGGGGCCATTTGAAGTATTATAAATGCTTACCCCACAACATGCTGATCATTGTTTATTTTGTTCTTTACATTCACTGGATGGCTACCATGCTCGCGACAGTTTGGAACTGTTGAAATTGTGTTTGGAAATATGTTTTTACACGCACGCACGCACGCACGCACGCACGCACGCACGCACGCACTCACACACACACACACACACACACACACACACACACACACACACACACACACACATACGTGTATCTACCTCGACTGTTTAATTACAAGTTATATATATATATATATATATATATATATATATATATATATATATATATATATATATATATATATATATATATATATATATATATATATGGCGGCTTCCGGCTACTTGGACTTGGTGCAGCGACTTGCATTAGGTGTAGATCATTTACAGAAAAACGCGGTATATAAAATAGAATAAGTATTACTATTCAATATATATTATACACAAACGTATTGTAGACATATATTAGGAAACAGGTTTTGTTAATTATTAGTCAGAGGGAGTATTTTAGAGTAAGTTAGTTTCGGATTCTGTCAGGGAATTCAGCGAGTACTATTCGAAAATTTAGATAGCATAGTGAATAGTCAGTAACATTGGAATATTGGTTAGAAGAAGTATTAGTATTATACATATATTGTTCACCAACTTCTTGTAGACATATATTAAGAAACCGTTTTTGTTAACAGAGGTAGTATGTTTTCCCAGATTCAAACTCAACGAGCGATAAAAGGGAGTTTGTTTACAGGTCGAGAATTCATATATATATATATATATATATATATATATATATATATATATATATATATATATATATATATATATATATATATATATATATATATATATATTTATATATTATATATTATATATATATATATTATATATATATATATATATATATATATATATATATATATATATATATATATATATATATATATATATATATATATATATATATATATATATATATATATATATATATATATCAGATAAAGTGATTTATTTACTTCAATTACATACATAAGGTAATATCTGATATAGTGGTAGTAAACGTTTTCGGTAAAAAGGAATTAACAGCAGGATTTTAGCGTAAATTAGTACACACAGCGTTGTTTGGTTACACAGTGTTCTCCGTATTCGCTAAGTGGCAAGTTTTTTTTCTCATGCGAGGTTAATAGAAGACACAGTTAGCAAGTATATTAGACTAAAGTGTTCTTTTGATCACAAAACAGCCTTAATCAAGGCTAACGTAGCAAAAAAACTAAATTGTATGATGGCGCCGTGCAAACGGCAGTTAAAGACCACAAGGCACTTAATTTGTGGCAGTTGCAGTAACTGGGTGGACTTCGTCAAGTCTGGGTGCGAGAAGTCCTGGGCTGAGGTCCAGGCAGATAGTTTTAGTTTTGAGTGTAGGGGATGTATGAAGATGAAGGAACTAGAGGTGGAGTTGAAAGAGCTGAGGCTGCTCGTTGTGGCAATGTTGGGAAGGGAACAGGGGGGTTGTGCCAATAGTTCCGGTGGGGGAACAGTAGATGACAAAGTGGGGAAAGACACAAGAGATGCTAGGGAGAGCTCACTGCAGCCTGGGAGGAAGCTGAGAGGAGGGAAGGTGACAGGTCGTAGGGAGACAGGACGTAAGTAGACGGGAAGGAAAGGAACGGGAGGGAAGACAACCGGAGTGAAGGAGAGGGGAGTAGGGGAGACAGGAGGGAAGGAGAAGGGAGTGGGAGAGACGGGAGGGAAAACAACCGGAGTGAAGGAGAGGGGAGTAGGGGATACAGGAGGGAAGGAGAAGGGAGTGGGGGAGACGGGAGGGAAAACAACCGGAGTGAAGGAGAGGGGAGTGGGAGAGACAAGAGCAAAGGAGACAGGAGGGAAGGGGTCAGGACAGAATGTGATGGAGGGGATCGAACGGAAGAGTTATTCTGCAGCAGCGATAGAGGGGTGAGGAAGAGAGCGAGGGTGTTTGTGGGGGATTCGATAGTTAGGAAGACCGACAGAGTCTTAAACAAGGGAGATGATGTGGTGGTCTGCTTGCCTGGAGCCAAAATAGAGGCGATAACTGAGAGTGTAAAAAACACCGTAGGCTCGGGTAAGGGTGGATCTGTTTTAGTACACGTAGGGACAAATAACGTAGAGAGGGAGGGTACAACTGCCATAGTTAGGAAATATAGGCAGTTGGTCAGAACACTAAAACAGACGCGGGTTGAGCAGGTAATACTGTCAGGGATTTTACCTGTAATGGGCCGGAGGGGTCACAAATATCGAAATTGTCGGGGGATGGCAATTAACATGTTTGTCCAAAAGCTATGTAGGGAAGAGGAAGTTGGATTTGTGGATTTATGGGGACGTTTTGTTGGGAGGGCTGATATGTACATGAAGGATGGGCTTCATTTAAGTGGAAAGGGGGCGGCAGTATTCACGGACAAACTTTCAGCAGCAGTAGATAATGACTTGGGTACAATGACAAATATTTTTGGAAGTAAACATTCTTTAAACTAGAAGTGCAGGGGGGTTATATAGAGGTGTCTCAAGCAGAACAAGAGGCCACTAGCACAGATAAACCAATATCAGATCATCCGAAAAACATCTGTGGAAAGGGGGCGGCAGTATTCGCGGACAAACTTTCAGCAGCAGTAGATAGTGACTTGGGTACAATGACAAATATTTTTGGAAGTAAACATTCTTTAAACTAGAAGTGCAGGAGGGTTACCTAGAGGTGTCTCAAGCAGAATAAGAGGCCACTAGCACAGATAAACCAATATCAGGTCATCCGAAAAACATCTCTGAAAAAGGTTATAGATGCGTATGTTTAAATGCAAGGAGCATAGTAAATAAGAAAAACGAATTACACATTATGGTAGAAGATATTGACCCTCACATAATTGGTATAACTGAATCATGGGCCAACATAGATATAACATATGCTGAATTAGGACTGACAGGATATGTAATGTTTAGGAAAGATCGAATAGGAAGAAGGGGCGGGGGAGTTATTTTATATGTTAAAGGATCTATTCAGGCTTATGAAATAAAACTAGAAAGGGAAGCAGATTGCGATGAAGCTGTTTGGTGCGAAATTGTTTCAGGAAATTCAAAATTAACCATTGGGTTAGTTTACCGAAGTCCAAACATAAACGAAGAGGACAACACAAAAATAAAAAACGCTATAAAGGAAGTTAGTAAAGGGGAATGTATCATGATGGGAGATTTTAACCATGGACACATACAATGGAATTATCTAGAGAGCACAGGGATTGAGGACCAACGATTTCTATTTATATAGTTTTGTCATCACAAAAAGAATTAGTGGACAATGTAAAAATATTTGAACCATTGGGTAATAGTGACCATAATCAAATACATTTTGACATCAATGTGAAATCAGACCTCTAGAAGACAGTACTGAAAATATAATATCACAGGGGTTTTTAATGGCAGAAGACCTAAATGGTTACTTCAGTTCAGTGTTTACCAAAGAAGATATTAGTTCATTACCAGTTGCTTATACTAAATTTCAGGGGGCTAAATCTGACTATTTAGGTCCGTTAGTTGTATCTCCAGAATTGGTAGCTAAGAAAATAAAGGCAATGAAGGATAACACATCACCGGGAGTGGATGGGATTCCTCCAAAATTACTAATGGAAACAGTAGAACAAATCAGTATACCACTTGCAAGGGTATTCAACTTGTCATTAAAAAAGGGAGTTGTTCCGTTTGAATGGAAAGAAGCAAACATCATACCATTTTTTAAAAAGGGTTCGAGAAATAAGTCAAAGAAATACAGACCAGTGAGTTTAACGTCAGTGATTTGTAAATTATTAGAAAGGTTAATTAAAGACCATGTGGTGGACTTCCTCGTTAAGCATAAATTATTAAATTCATCTCAACATGGATTCCTTAAAGCGAGGTCATGATTAACAAATATTTATGTTTTTTGGAAGAAATCACTAAGTGGATAGACGTGGGATCGCCAGTAGATATTATCTACTTAGATTTTCAGAAAGCTTTTGACAAAGTGCCACATCAAAGATTACTACTTAAATTAAAAGCCCATGGTATCGGGGATAGCATAACTGACTGGATAGAACAATGGCTGACTGACAGAAGACAACGAGTTGTAGTAGATGGAGAAGTTTCAAATTGGAAATCGGTTTTGAGTGGGGTACCTCAAGGATCAGTATTAGGACCTATATTATTCTTAATTTATATCAATGACTTGGACGACAGTATAACAAGTAACGTACTGAAATTTGCGGATGACACAAAACTGCTTAGAAAGTTGATAAACAACATTTACAAAACGATCTAGACAGATTAGTGAAATGGTCTGAGAAATGGCAGATCTTGTTCAATTTTGGGATTGATTAGAAGAAACATAACATACAAGGGAAAAAAGTTAATTATACCTCTTTATAAAGCAATAGTTAGACCTCATTTAGAATACTGTATACAAGCATGGAGACCATATCGTAAGAAGGATATAGATACGCTTGAACGCATACAAAGGAGAGCAACTAAAATGATTCCAGAACTGAGAGACCTTAGTTATGAAGAACGCCTGAAAGAATGTGGTTTAACAACTCTAGAAACAAGGAGGTTAAGAGGGGATCAGATTGAAGTTTTTAAGATATTGAATGGGTATGAAAATATTGATAGAAATATGTTTTTCTCACTCAAAAAGGATAGCAGAACTAGAGGACATGAGGTAAAATTAGTAAAGGATCAATGTAGATTGGACATCAGGAAGCACTCGTTCTCACAGAGGACAATAAATGAATGGAACAAATTGTCTACATATTGTGTAACTGCTAGCAGCGTGAATATGTTTAAAAACAAGGTTGACATATATCTCAGGAGGGCGGGCTATAAGTAGATGAACATTGTTGGACTCTCGATAAGCCAATGGCTTCCTTGTCCACTTGCCATCTGGGCCTTTGGCTTGGATGGCAAATCTTGTTAAATATATATATATATATATATATATATATATATATATATATATATATATATATATATATATATATATATATATATATATATATATATATATATATATATATATATATATATATATATATATATATATATATATATATATGCTTTACCTACAACGACTCTGCTTAATTACAGGTTCTTCGAACGAAACAAAACCCGTACGCCTGGAGCAGTTCGTCGAAGCATATAATCCCTGGTGTGATCTCCGTCGCATATTACAGAGAAAGTGACGTACCTAAACAACTAGATGGGCTAAAGCCAAATATTAATATTACGTTTCCCATATCTCGACAAGGTGCAATTATATTTTAATATATAGAATCAAGTAAACTGTTATTATATTTGAATAGAACGTATAATGTGTGTTAACAAGTGTCATCAACATTTTGACAGTTGGGTTCCACTATGCATGTAAGGTTTATATTTTAATAGAATCTAAATTCGTAAGTCTTCTGATGTACATTATAGTTTTAGTTGAAAATAGTTCCCATATCGATTAAAAAAATAGTCTGTTCCCACTAAAGTAATATTCTGATTTAGTGTGAATGAAATTTAACCTGAATTATGTCCGGTTTACCATGTTCTCTGTCAATAACGTTTTCCAAAAACAGCAACAATATTTGATATATTTATTTAAAGCACTGCAAGAAAACATAACATAGAATGTGTTTCTTTTCAGAAAAGACAAACAGTTCTGCAACCATCAAGGTATCGTATATTGAAGGCCGTACTGAAGTGCACCAGGACGATCTCATTATCTTCGCACTTCCCGTCTTCTCTAACAAACGCTACCTTATCAAGATGTCGGCGACGGCAGAAATCAGACTAGTCCTTGTTGTAAAAGTGCACAGCAAGCCGGAGTTATTGGACCTCTACGGTGGTGACAGCATCAGCAAGAATGCGACTCTTCTCGTGATAGATTTCGCCGCGAAGGGCTTGTTGTGGAGGGCATATTCGCATCCCGCGACAGGGCTTGAGTACGTCTTGAAGGAAGCCAACAGCACCTGTGTGAGCCTTGTTGGAACATTGCATAGCAAAGAAGAGAAAACGATGCTTTATTTTGCTGTTATGCCCGCAGTGTATGATGAAGTATTATGCAAGCGGTGCATGGCGAACTCCGAAGGTCCGTGTGGATTCTGCTCAGGAAAGGAAAGGACAACAGCTGGCACTGTGCTCGACGTCAAAGTTACGACCATTGTTTATATGGCAGATTGCGTGTTTTGGAGCCAAAATAAGGGAGAATGGAGGCACGATGGCTGCGAAGTAAGTGAGGTTCAAGTTGCACATATACACACTTAACATATTATAACACACGCGCACGCGCGCACGCACGCACGCACGCACCACAACCCCAAACAACAACCTTCTAAGTCAAAAGACCATACGTCAACATAATCTGATTATTTTGTTTAATATTGTGTTTGATGAAATTATATATATATATATATATATATATATATATATATATATATATATATATATATATATATATATATATATATATATATATATATATATATATATATATATATATATATATATATATCAGTAACTGCAATTACTCTACTTATATTTTCCCCATAACGCTGTGATTTATGGGTTCCTGCAGTCAGTCACATAAGCCATTTCAGTTAAACTCTTCAATTAAGACAAATCACAAGTTATTAAGAAATTACAATTAGCGGAATATGGGCATGAGGTAGGTCTGATAAAAACAGTAATCTGGACCACTATAGGTGGAAACGTTCAAGTTGGTAGATAATAATTTAGTCAAGATTTTCATTTAACCACAATTATTCAAGTTACTCACTCAATGTTGTGTGGGTAAATTATTGGAAAGGGAAAAATCTTGACTAAATTGAACCATTGTCTGTTTGACATCCATCTGAATGCTAACGCCAACCAGTAAGAAGATCAAGAATAACAATTGTGGTTCGAAGTTGCGTTATGATGGTCACAGTGTTTGACACACAATCATGTACCACCATAAAAGATGTCATCGAGATATTACTAGCTGGGCTGTTCCAGACCAATTAAATCACTAACACAACGTAGTCCTCACTAGCACCTACCATCTCAGTAGCACAACTGCACAACTGGCGTATGATGACCTCATTATGATACGGCTAATTCCATCTCCTCTAATCTCTTTGAAGACGAATATTTAAACCACACTGTCCATACAACACTCGATTAGGTAAATGTCGCTTGTTTAGATATTTCGAATTAAAAACCTACAGAATAGCTTACGGTAATGTACGCTATAAACAGTTTCAGCTATAAGTTTTTCGCTACCCCCAAATGAACTTAAAACTAATAAGCGACGTCTCTACATCTTCCTACTAGAAAAAATATTTAAAATGTTCATAGAAACGTTCATTACATTTTAAATCGTCACAGAATGTTCATGCTGTGATAACAATGTCTCTTCTGGTTCCAGTGTCTGTGTCTTCACGTCTGCTTGTCATTTACACTGTCCACATTTTAAAAATAGAAATTAACTTGTGTACAATATAATGTCCGTATTGCAAAATAAAATGTTCATGTAATGAATTAGAGTGTTCATGCTAAACGTCTTTTACAATGCCATTCAACAAGATATGCTAATGTAGGAATATATGAAGTAGACTATCCATATTTCTAGATGAGTTACAGCTATGCTATTCTGATAGTTATGTTGAGAAACTTATTTTCTGTCTTTACTTTACATATTTTCTACGAGTCTCTCTAGACGTGGGTGATTCCTGACAGATCTTCGGTACACCGCAGGAGACGCAGGAGGCACAACTGGACTTATCGGCGCGTTCAGCTCAGATTCACTTTCTTCAGTTTGCTCTTCGTGTTCTTCTGCAGCAGTTTCTCCAGGATGCACATTTTCTTGGTCTGTTGTTGTCATTAGATCTCGTCGATTTCTTTTACCTCGGTCTGTTTGGACTTATACGATCTCGATGCGACTTGCTCAAGAACAATAGCACGGTTCTGCCATTTTCTCTCCGAATCGTACACTCTCACTATGTTTCCTGGCTTCAGTGGTTCAAGTGATCGAACACCTCTTCTATCATGGTAGTATTTTGTATCTGTTTTTCTTTCTTCTTGAACTTTTCCCAATTTCTGGCATATGCTTTAGCAGCGTTGTCTCCATGCCTTGGTAGATTACATCTGGTTCTTCTTCCCAGAATGAGCTCTGGTTGAGTGTATCTACTATCAAGCTGGGTGCTTCTGCACGTTAGTAAACCCATTTGTTCCTCACCAGGTTTTCTGAGTATATTCTTTAGAGTCTTTCTGCTAATCCATTGGCAGTGCCTGTCCGTAACGGAACTAGCGATACATAGAGCGAACAACGTTTAGATGGAACTGTCTAATGTTCCATATAACGGAACTAGCGATACATAGAGCGAACAACGTTTAGATGGAACTGTCTAATGTTCCATATAACGGAACTAGCGACACGTAAGCGAAAAGCGTTTAGATGGAACTGTCTAATGTTCCAAATAACGGAACTAGCGATACGTAGAGCGAACAGCGTTTAGATGGAACTGTCTAATGTTCCATATTACGGAACTAGCGATACGTAGAGCGAACAACGTTTAGATGGAACTGTCTAATGTTCCAAATAACGGAACTGGCGATACGTAGAGCGAACAACGTTTAGATGGAACCGTCTAATGTTCCATATAACGGAACTGGCGATACGTAGAGCGAACAACGTTTAGATGGAACTGTCTAATGTTCCATATAACGGAACTGGCGATACGTAGAACGAACAACGTTTAGATGGAACTGTCTAATGTTCCATATAACGGAACTAGCGATACGTAGAGCGAACAACGTTTAGATGGAACTGTCTAATGTTACATATAATGAAACTAGCGGGATAATCTTGGAACAGCAGTGGTTTGAATTTGGTGCAGTGAATTGTCAGAAAAAGCGTGGAATATTGGTTACAATTAAGTATTGCTATTACATATAAATTATACAAAAAATTAACATAGACATATATATTAAGAAACAGTTTTTGTTTACATTTATTCGTAGGCAGTATTTTAGGGTAAGTTAGTCCGAGACTCCAGAAAGAAAGTCAGCGAGCGAAAATAGGGTTTGTTTACAGTTCGAGAGTTACATTTATAAAGTGAGTTGTCAGAAAAAGAGTGAAATATTGATTAGGATTACTGGTACACATGTATTGTATATAAACGTGTAATAAACATATTAATAAACCGCTTTTTTAACATTTATTAAGAGGCAGTATTTTTAATTAGGCAAAAAAATTCGCCCCGCTCTTCGTCTCAGGGGCGAAAGTCCCGTGCGGCATTTGCTAACTCGGCGATTTGGCAGTTCCGTAGCCAAATGGCTACGGAACTAATAACTTAAGTTTTAAAACCGATACGCACTAACCGTTTCACATGTGTATTCTGTGACATACAACCGACAATTGGGCGTCAAGAAACTGAAGAAATGTGCTCCAAATAATTACTTATGAGTACTTTTATCGGTGACATAGAAAACATTTCACAATTAGCAGCCATACTGTGCACGTGATGTTGCCTTTGGGTCACATGATCAAACGCGATTTCGTGTAGAATGAGGCCAGAATGGGCCAGCAGCACAGAAATAAATAAAACACCCGTTAGTAAGTTAATAGTTTATAGGGGCATTATTAATGATGTAACTCTATGGCCAGCAGACGGCAATTCTTAGCGTGACCTTATATAGATCTATGGAAATCCCGCATGCCTTTCTCGCTCACAACAACATCCGGTTATATACAAACCTTGACAAGCACATGCGTTCTGACAAAAAGGTAATAATTTCACACTTTTACATGGTTATTGTCAGGTAACTTTAGTGATATACATATAAGAATGCATACAGACACGAAAGACGTGTTTATTGCTCTGTTTATGGCGTTTTTGTAAGGTTTCACGTTTCATGAAAATACTTACGTTTCGGCCGAGCGAGATCTTCGCCCTATAGTAGCAAAAGCCAGATAGAAAAACATTGTAGGGCGATTGACTTTGCCTATTTTTAATAAGCTATTCCTGGACTGAAATTAAGCGCGTAAAAATAATAGATTTGTCTACAGTTCGTGAATTAAGTCCCTAGTTTATTCACATGAAAAGAAAATCCATAGAAGCAGCATATAAATTGAGGAAATATAAAATAAATAAACTAAATATTGACATATACCAAGAGTAAATCAGAGTTAGTATTTTAGAGTAACTTAGCCCCGCAAACTTGGGTCTTGGTACAAATCGACGTATTTATTTTGGCGTATCAAACAATCGTTGTTGAATATATATGATATAAAGTGACCAATTTATATAATTTACATAAATAAAGTAATGTCTGACATAGTTGTAGTAAACGTTTTCCGTAAAAAGTAAATAACTGCAGATATTAGCATAAGTTGGCATACACTACGTCTTATTGTTTTGATTACACAGTGCTTAACAAGATTTTAACAAGATTTCCATCCCAAACAACAAGTTCCAGATGGCAAGTGGACAAGGAAGCAATTGGCTTATCGAGAGTCCAACAATTTGCTCATCTATGTGTAGCCCGCCCTTATCAGATATATGTCAATTATATTTTATATATTATATAAACATAGTCACACTACTAGCATGAACACAATCATTTGGCAGTTTGTTCCATTTATCCTCTGTGAGAAAGAGTGCTTTCTCGTGTCCAACCTACACTGCTCCTTAACTAATGCTGCTTTGTGTCCTCTGGTTCTACTGCGTATTCGGCTGACTTTTTCGGGCTCACGCTATCTAAATAGATAAAACATAGTTAGCAAGTATGTTGTTGTCAAAATTAAACTAAGACCTGAATAATGCAGCCAATGGTGCGTTTTTGAACACAGAAAACAGCCTAATTATAGGCAAACACAATAAGTAGACAACATTGTAAACAGCATTAATCTACAATCTAACTAAATAACAATTGTGTGATGGCTCCTGGAAAAAGCAGGTAAAGGCCACTAAGCACGTTGTCTACGAGTGCTGTAACAACAGGGTGGGCTTTGCCAAGTTCCGTTGAGAGAAGTCCTGGGCTGAGTTTCAGATGGATAGTCTTAGTTTTGAGTGTAGGGGATGTTTGGACATAAGGGGACTAGATGTGACGATGGACCGGCTGAGGCAGCTCGTGTTGGCGTTGGTGGGAACACGTTGATGGGCGAGAAGGAGATGGACAACGTGCTGCCAAGTGGCACGACTACATTACACAATATGACGGAAGGGAACCGACGCAAGAGTTACTCTGAGGTAGTGGCAGAAGAGGTTAAGAGGAAAGCGAGAGTGTCTGTAGGGGACTCGACAACTGACAAAGCTCTAAATAAGAGGGACGATGTGGTGGTTTCCTTTCCGGGGGCAACAATTGAGGAAATAGCAGAAAGGATGAAGAAAAGCATGGGTCCTGGCAAGGGATGATATATTCTAGTACGTGTAGGCACAAATAACGTCAGAGAGGAAGGGTACAACTGCCACAGTAAAGAAATAGTGGCAGTTAGTCAGAACGTTAAAACAGGCTCGGGTTGAGATGATAATTCTGTCAGGGATTTCATCAGTAATGTAAAGCAGGAGTCAGGGTTATCGAAATTGGCGGGAGGTTGTTCTGTTGGGATGGCTGACATTTTCATGGGGGATGGGCTTCATCTAAGTGAAGTGAAAATGGTGCAGCGGCATTTGCGGATGAGCCCTCAGGAACAGTCGACATTGGCATGGGTAGCATAAAAAATAATTGTAGTAGCAAACATTATTTAAACTAGAAGCGCAGGGAAGTATTTAGAGGTGCCCCAAGCAAGACAAGAAGACACTAGTACACAAAAACCAGTCACAAAATGTCCTGAATCTGGTTTTAAAAGCATGTTAAACATGTTAGAAGATATTGACCTTTACATAACTGGTATAACCGATTCATGGGCCAACAACGACATATCAGCTGAATTAGGACTGACAGGATACGTAATGTTTAGGAGAGATCGAATAGGAAGAAGGGGAGGGGGAGTTATCTTATATATTAAACAATCTACTCAGGCTTACGAAATAAAATTAGAAACAAAGACATAGCAGATGCTGAATTAGGACTGACAAAGGGAAGCATATTGCGATGAATCTGTTTGGTGCAATATAGTTACAGGAATGTCAACATTAACTATTGAATTAGTTTACCGAAGTCCAAACACAAATGAAGACGATAACACAAAAATACAAAACGTGATGTGAGATTTTAACCACGCACGAACGCAATGTAAATCTCTCGAGAGTACACTGGACGAGGAACAACTATTTTGTATTTTTAATACAAGATAGCTTCCTTTACTCGATACGTACTAGAAACATCCAGGGTAGAGAATATATTAGATATAGTTTTGTCTTAATCTTAGTCTTTGCGTCGCCTTGTCATCTGCGCGTTTGTCTTGTTTAATCTTGTTAAATCTACGATACATTGAACATGTGTACATCTGAATGCAGCTGTGTGTGTGTGTGTGTGTGCGCGCGCGCGCGCGTGTGTGTGTGTGGTGTGAGTGGGCGTGTGGGCGTATGTGCTTGTGTGTGTGTGTGTGTGTTTGTATGTGCTTGTGTGTGTGTGTGTGTGTTCGCTATTGATTAACATGTGTGTGTGTGTGTGTGTGTGTGTGTGTGTGTGTGTGTGTGTGTGTGTGTGTGTGTGTGTGTGTGCGTGCGTGCGTGCGTACGTGCGTGCGTGCGTGCGTGCGTGCGTGCATGCGTGCGTGCGTGCGTGCGTGCGTGTGTGTGTTTGGTGTGTGCGTATACGTGTCGGCGAAACGTTTTCATTTGATATAACACTAAATCTAGTGGTATCTTACCTGTGTGTGCGGCCCCGCTGGCTACTCATTGAAATAAAATGCCATGTGACGTGTTTTCTGCTGCGATGTCTACACAAAGGCTCTACCAGAGATGACGTCTTCCTACTTGTCGTGTGGTTGCAACCACTTGTCTACGTTCGGTGGCCGTTTTTTTGTGCCACCAGTGCAAGTCGACATATTAAAGTTTAGTCTTCTCCAAACCATCTGGACCAATTCCGTGGTGCCGAGCGCCGTTCTTGTAGCCTGGGGTATTTACGTTATGCTGGTGGTGTGGGCTCGTCACAGAGACCAAAAGGATAACGTGAAAGTAGGTGATCAAACAATGTGTACAATATATAAAGCATGTATTTCAGTAATGTTTCAGCTAACCTATATAGGTGAATGCAGGTGTACGTGTTGAATTAATTATCAAGCGTCCACACGATTACTCTCATGAGCAGTCAGTGAAAACGAAGTCATGTTTTGCTTGATAGAAGATGTTATTATGTCGATCACCCTTTTCAGTTTGGCGTCATATGGTGATACATAAGCACGCACGCACGTACGGCACGCACGCACGCACGCACGCACGCACGCACGCACGCACACACACACACACACACACAAATCTCACAAAACCCACATATCGTGTTGCCACTATCACTTTCACAGCTCCGGGTGACATACCTAGCTGGCAATGCCGTCAATGCTGAATACTATTACTGGGTGGCGATACTGACAGGGATTCGCGGAACAACGGGGGAAGTCTCAGTGATTTTGATTGGCGAAAATGGAACCAGCGCCAAACATGTGCTGGAAAATAAGAATATCCAACTGTTTCAAATCGGCTCCGAACACTGGTTCATCATGGCCGAGAGACGCAGCCTTGGTAGATTACGTTCGGTTGTTGTGTGGGTTGACTATTCCAACGCAGCACCTTCCTGGTAGGTTCACGATTACTCTTTTTTTTAATCGTTGACATAATCGGCGAGAGATTCGTTTGTACCAAAAGACAATACATCTTAGGCATCCCGTGAAATACAAGCATTATATAACGACGAACCTACGCAATTGATAGTAATAGTATTAGATTCAGTAGTAGTAATAATAATTGTCGTATGATTGTATTTACTCGGTCTGTCAGTCTGTATGTTCCTTCATATCACAGTTTCACATCCATGGGGTTGCCATTTTGTACATTAAAACATGTTCTAAGACCCTATGTGGACGTTTGACGTACATTTCGAAACAATAATACGTACAACTGTTTGCAGCGCTAAGTATGTTTTCTAAGATTGGACTGAGTTATGTACCAAGACTTGATGAGGTAGGGCAAGGTTAGTGCAAGGTTAGTGCAAGGGTACTGCAAGGGTAGTGCAAGGGTAGTGCAAGGGTATTGCAAGGAGTCATACGTTCTTACAGGCTGCCTTGTCTCCCGTGCAACGCCGGGTAACTAGTGCATGGCTCATGAAGGCGATACATGCATACATGCATGCAAGAATACAAGATGCATGCATGCATACATACATACATACATGCAGACACACACACACGCACGCACGCACGCACGCACGCACGCACGCACGCACGCACACACACACACACACACACACACACACACACACACTTGTATATATGAGCGAAATAACTAAAAATGTAAAAATTGGGAGCGAATAATTTTCTTTCCTAAAGTAATTTCTTTCCCATATAATGTTGTAGTATGGGGTTGCAAGTGTACCAAGATGATGCGTAGAAGATAACTTATTGCCAAGATTTTATTATATAGGATGATGAAATAGACCATTCACAATGTTGTGTCGTGTCTCCTATAAAAGTTTCCACAATAATAATTCTTTCTTTTACTTGTAGAGGTGTATTATGATGGTAGTGATAAGACAAAAATAGAAATGCTAGGTTTTCCATCGAAACTATCGAATGATAGTGCTGACAGTGCAAAATTGTGTCCCTTTTTGAAAATCCAGTTGGAAATGTTTCATCCAACATAACTGTTTTGAGGACTGATAAATACATTAATTGTCTGGTTATATTCTACACCTCACACCTAACTCAGCATACCTCTCAAGGGGCACTGATTTTCATAGATTCCATTCTACAGGATAAAAACCTGTGTGATAGATGCGACATTAATTGTGACAGACAAGGTAAATCAAATGAATCTTTATTTTTAAACTGTCTCTATGCTTGGCTATACTTGGTTTTTCAAAAAATATTATTAAGAAGAATACTTTGAATCGATTAACGTAGTAAAACCTGGAAATCTGACCACATGTAAATTAATATTACCAATCTTCTCATGATGGCATTCAAAGCAGCTATATTCCTTTCAACATGTGTGTACTTGGGACAGGCGCATTGAATACGATCACTGGAAATTGGGATCCTCACATTTGGCAGAGGGAATTTCTTGAAAATTGTGAACTTGTAAGCGAAGGCTAGACTTTGTGTACATTTTCAACTGTCATGCTCAGAAGATACTTTGCCTTGTGTTGCTTGAAAGCAGTCGACACTGTTTTCCCTGGTACAGCTGTGTTTATGTCTTCTCTGAAGAAGAAATCTTGGATTTGATTCATCCATAGTGGGGATACCCTGCCTTTTTCTAAATGTGGCAGTCCCAGAGAGCATGCTAATATCCCTGTAAACTTTGTCTCTAGAAACAGCCAGTGTCTTAGCCATTTTTTTTAGATATTCTTGTACTTTCTTTTCATCCTGAGGGCATGATTTGCTGACATTTTTCTGCCAACATCCCTCTCCATGACCTTCCCTTTAAAGTATGGCATTAAACTATGTTTGGTTTGTGCACTTGTTTTAACCATAATCCCATGTTTCTTTAATGCTTTTCTGTAAGTAGGTGTAGCAGAGAGGATTATAGACTGAAGTGCTTCTGCTCTGTGTGTTCTGTGTTGGCAGTCCCAGAGAGTAATATCTCAGCTGCCTGTTGGTGACATTAAGTGCGTGGGGACCTTCCTTTTCTTTAGCTGCATCTTCTGACATTATCCCATCATCTTCATCAGCAACAGTGTCTTCTTCTGCCATGCTTTGCTTTACCATCCTTTTTTCTATCACAATCTTTTCCTTTAATCTACGATTTTTTTACCCGTCAATTGTTTTTTTACTATAGGCCTTCTGCTTCTCATGTTCTCTTCTTTCTGCAGACGTAATCAGTTTCACTTGCTTCTTTGCTCTTCTCAGTCTGACTGTCCTTCTCACCCTTTCAGCTTTAATCTTTCTATACCTTTGCTGTCTCAGTCTCTCAACTCTTCGATATTTCCTCTTTTCCCTCTCCGTCATAATTAGCCGTTTAGCATCCCGGTTCTTTCAGTGTTGTGTGGCATCCTTCTTTTGAATTTCCTCACGTTTTTCTAAATTCGCATTTAACTTCTCTCTCCGTTTCCTTTGGCGCTCTCTTGCTTTCAGCCTTTTCACTTCTGCTGGATCAGGATGAACCATTTTGCTGTAAAAAAATGAGGATGGGTTGTAAGGCAGAAAAAAACGTGTTAATGCTAATTTAGCCACTTTACTTTCTTTATATATATATATATATATATATATATATATATATATATATATATATATATATATATATATATATATATATATATATATATATATATATATATATATATATACATGTATTAAAACATACATGTATTCGACACAGGTTACCATCGACTCCACTTATTTGTCATTGTAGGTTTCTAAACCAGATCACCGTATGCGACATACAGACTAAGAAGAACTGGCATTTTGTATGTGACAACTCACTGACTCCAGAAGAGGATAAGAACATTGTGGAGACCTCTCTGGATTTGTGTGAGGTACACTCGTACAGGTACGCCTGGCGTATGAAGGCGATGCAGGGCCTTCGCGATCAGCACCTATGGATAAGCATATTCACCTGTCCGCCACATAGCCTATTCACACGCGTTCAACGCTTGTCGTGTGCCTTTGCCTTCATCATGTCATCGATGCTTACCAGCATAATATTCTACAAACCAATGATGAGCCAGGTTCATGAAAAACTAATGTATCTACATGTGTCGATAAAACCGGATGACTACTTCATTGCCTTAGAGAGCGCTCTTATCACAATACCAGTCAACGTGTTTCTCGTGTTTGTATTCCGCTTCGTAACCCCACATAAGCCTACGTGCTACAACCTACATTCGAGCTCTGACAACAGCGATGATTCGGGTTCGCAGTCCTCTGAAAATAGCTCAGATAACGACGAATCAGATGTTAGTAACAGCAACGACATCGACGACCATAGCAACATCGACGATATAGATCTACAGTCTATCGACTCCGACATTAGTGGGCAAGAGCCCCGCCAACATGTGAAGAAGTCGACATCCTTCAGCTTACCTTGGTGGTGGATCTACATCGGCTGGACGTTAACGATCGCCACGTGTACTGTGTCAACATACATTGTCGTCATGTTTGGGCTGGAGTACGGCAGCGCAAAGAGCATTACTTGGCTTGTGTCGTTTCTTATGTCTGCCACAGCAAACATCGCAGTTGTCCAACCTTTCAAAGTGGTCATCATTGCCATTGTCTTCACGTTCCTGTTCAGAAGCCCTGTACAGCCGACCAATGACGCCACTCGGCTGGCCAATCTTGGTCAGTGCAGTTATTCTAATTAAGATTTTAATTTGTTGCTGAAATTCATATTTCGCCATAAGCTTGTCACCTTGTACTGTTTGAACATGGCAACTGGTACCACATAATGGGTCGAAATGTTTATTGCAATGTCGGGTTTATAATAAACAAACTGACAAACGTAGCCATTTCTTTGATGTCAACTCAATGACTCATGTAACGTTGTATCTCGTCGGATCTTGTGGACGATTCGTGCGTTCGACCGGTGTAATACTAGTATCAAAATGTAATCGCGTATATGTTTTCTACGTTTTGGTACAGACAATGTCCCAGTTCAGCTTCGAATTATTCAGTATAAATGTAAGCCAAGACTGGATATCGAAATACTCTATATTTGGATGACAGGTCGTGTCGTTCGTGCCCCAAATGTCATCTGATTATTACTAGAGAGTAATTGCATTTGTCAACGAGGGGTATTAATGTGGATTTCGACAACCAATGATATGAACAAATATTGTCTTTCAGATGCTCACCGTTTAAAGAATTGACACCAGCACGTCAACATATAACTCGAAATGAGCAGTCAACCACAGCTCTCCGCCGTCAACGACAGCTTGCTATGATCTCAGCCCACCACTCGAACACATTCAGCACGACCTCGGTCTTCATCACCCACCTCTACATTCCGCGTTATTTGCCCACGGCTGCCTCTCCCCAGTCGGTCGCCTCCTTTGGCACATTCTGGCCTCTTATAGGGGATACTGGAGCAAAGTGAACCTGTCGGGGCAAAGTGAACCACCGGGGCAAAGTGAACCACCGCCTCAAAGTGAACCACCGGGGCAAGGTGAACCACCGGGGCTGAGTGAACCACCGGGGCAAAGTGAACCACCGGGGCAAAGTGAACCACCGGGGCAAAGTGAACCACCGCGGCAAAGTGAACCACCGGGGCAAAGTGAACCACCGGGGCAAAGTGAACCACCGGAGCAAAGTGAACCACCGGGACAAAGTGAACCACCGGAGCAAAGTGAACCACCGGGGCAAAGTGAACCACCGGAGCAAAGTGAACCACTGGGGCAAAATGAACCACCGGCGCAAAGTGAAACTTGCATTGTTTAGGCTACGACATGAAGCCCAGTACCAGTACCAGGTGCAGTGGCACACATATGGCCATTGTGATCCTGCATTAAATGAAGTTGTGGCCATTGCCGATCAGCACATTTGTAAAATTTCAGAAAGAAAGATTTTCACCTTCGATTATATTTGTTATCACTTCAATTGATATTCTGTAAAAACAGTAAAAAAATCAAATCAAATTTATTGTAACTCTTTACAACACATACAAATCAAACCAAGGTAAACCCTATATGATAATGCAAAGTAGACAATGAATCTTTTCAATGGTAGTGTGGTCGATGTATCTAAACTTCGTACTTACAATATTCAAGATGTGATTTTTTAATAATGATTATATGATACGTAAGTTCTTTTAAATATTCATACCAGGTATGTCTAAAATCAGCTGTCTTCTATTAGTACAACATAAAAGATGTACCCAAATCGATTTGAATAGAACATACTTGAAAGGGCTTTTCCTAGCGGAGGCACACTGTATTGTGATAACACCTGCCATTTAATTTCGATCAGATGTCTTTACATTTACCAAAATGTCCCCTCTTAATAGGCAGTTTAATTATTTTACAAATATATTGAATAAACTATTTGTCACAACTAGTGAACAATCTACTCGCTGTAAAAGATCCACATTTAACAAAAATCCCGTTCCAAGTGCAAGTGCCCCCCACCACCCCTCCGGATGCCCATGGCTGATTACTAGATGAAGATCCTTGCGAGGTACTCTCCTGGCGGGGATATTTGCCTAGTGGATGTATTGTCCTAGCTTTGGGAGGTACTGTCTGAGGGGAGTGAAATGTACTAGGATGTAATGTTCTGTCACCGTTTGAAAGGATTCATGGAAGATGACATATCGAGCAAAGTCTGGAATAACGGTAGCTTTTCTGTTGTGTATATGTAAGTATGCGTGGTGTACGGTTAAGGGAAAGAGCGCTGCACGATGCACATTGTAACTTAATTGAAACGATAATATTCTTAGTAACTTGATTGAAACCATAATATGTCCATGGACAATGCAAACCCGACAAGTATCTTTTCCACGCTAACTGATGATTGATGTTCAGTTTCTACTACACTACCTTTTTGTCTGCTGACACAGTAGCAGAAACACGACATGTTCGCCCAGCGTAAGTAGTTATAGTATTTTTCTGACCAAGCAAAAGAGGAGACCAGTTTGGGAGGGACATCCGGTTTCCGGTTGTGGAGCGCCCCCTGGTGAATGGAGCTAACCCTAATCCCAACCCTTTGTCGGCTGTGTAACCCTAACCCCTGGCGGTGGTGGTTGGAGGTAACCCTAACCACTAATGATCCCCCTAATCCGAACGCTAACCCTAACCACCACTAACCCTGACTCCCCGTTGCCGGTGGTCTAACCCTAAGCGCGTGCGTGTTATACTTAGTCTGCATTGTGTGCTTCTAGCCGACTGTAAGCCGTACTGTGAGATCAAAGTGCGTTATCGGTAACAATGTTGCAACTGCGCAGTCGTTATCGGTGAAAAATAGCAAATACGAGCGGTATCATTTACACTGTTGCGAGTATGGTATTTATGTTAGAATAAGGCAATATAGGAGGCGTCGACATAAAATGAAAAGTTCTCAATATAATGTGATATGTGTTGTATAGCCTACATGTATGGTTGCATTTTTCACGCTGGATGTATGGACATTCGACCGTTCGTTTATTATCTGGTAGCAGGGTGAAATGTGGTCATCATTATGTTGTTAGCTTAGTTAGAAAATAACACAACAGCATATGCGGTATCGTACTACACACGTATTTTATTGAACAAGAAAGTTAAATATCATACAATACAGTAATCATATATGTAATATATTATATTTTTTATTTAAAAATCACACATTACAGGCACTGAATATATACATAACCATTATTTTTATTATCATAAAATATCTATTTTTAAAATTAAAAGGCACTGAATATATACGTAGTCATCAACTTCATGCACTGGTCTAATTTGCTGCATTGTCACGCGGCGGTGTATATATATATATATATATATATATATATATATATATATACACATATACATATACATACACATATACATATACATACATATATATATATATATATATATATATATATATATATATATATATATATATATATATATATATATATATATATACGCACTAGGTATCGCCCACGCCTATTGGTCACCGTCACAGGTCGCCGGCGGTACTGTACATCCACCATAACGCGCTGCCAGGCCTGGCGATGCTGTAGCCATGCCGCCGTGACGTCACACTCACTATTCCAGTTCTTCTCTACGTCAGATACGTAGCCGCCGTCGTTGTCATCATCGTCCACTTGAAAGGGTCATAGTGGACATCCCCTATAGCCACAACCCAATGTATTTTATGACGGATTTTATGACGAATTTCCGAGTGAGATGCTAATATGCAAGCAGACACCAGTCGTCGTCTAGCAACGACAGAAAGAGAACCGGTGTAGGACTCTGGATCCAGCTAGCAGTCAACGTGGGCGACCGGCCTAGCCAGCGCCTGCCCTTATCCATTGAGGTAGTTTTTACAAGTAGACTGACTATATTCCGCCAAAACGTTATGCGTTCAAGTGAAACTATATGCTATAGAACCATTGTAAAAGTGTTATATATTATATTTTATATATTCTTTAAGAGTTACCTGTCTTTAAAACTATGATAATACAGTATGATATATACTTACAAAAAAGAATCTACGGTTGATGAACCGTCAGTCCAGCGAAACCATACTCCGAATAGGATGTGACTGATTAATTGTTCACCTCTAACGTGTCCGATCGTGTAAAATACACCGCATAATAACGCAACAACCGTGGAACGGTACGTGTTCTGTGGATCTATCATGATGGTAGCTGATATATACTCACAGAAAATCTGCTATCAGAGCAATCGACATCTTGTCGACAACGCAAGGAGTCGTGTGAAGAAATCGTTATTCTCAGCCCTCTTCAACACCAAAGCAGACGTGCAACAGTAGGAGTATTAATGAAGAATTATTATTCCGGACCATCTTATATAGTATTCAGAAAAACAAAAACCCATTCGTCATTATGTCTAGAAAAGAATGCAAACTGCTGAGGTAAGCCATACAGAACAATAATATATTCATCATGATTAAAAATATTGCGATAAACATGTCTGAGAACTGCACGAATTCGTCGTTCGAAACAAAAACACATCCGTCATTCGGAGAAAAAAATAGGTTCGCTGCGTACTCGCCTAGCGTTACGTAAGCATACGATATAATCCGGTAACGTTATAACATCATAAAAGTCACTCCATTAAAGACAGGGAGAGTTACTAGACCATGCTCACTTATATAAAACATTCAGGTTATAGTGTATTTGGATATATTCTCATGCAACTACATCAGTTCAGTTGAAACTACCAGACTGCAGACAACAGTTGCGAGATAATTAGATAATCGGGCGAGGGCCACGAGCGCGCTAACGGCCTGCATTCCGCAAGTACCAGACCCGCTCAACGGTCGAGGCGGGAAAGATAAGACTTGCCAAAAGATAAACGAGGTGTATATAAGCCGTCTCGCTCCCTTACAGCGGCATATCAACCGTTTACACAGACTTCGTCTACACACCAGCAACGACATGGCAACGCAGCGACATACACCGGAGATGGACCTGTCACGACTGCAGTCAGAAGTAAGTAACGCAAAGTATGTATTCAAACGTCCGTTAACAATAATCAAATGTGCCAGGCAGCATAAAGACGTTGTGTACGCGGCCTGTTCGCATAGTCTGAAAGGTGTAGACACGCAGGGGAATGGCTACTGTTGTTCCGTTCACCATTGGGTTCACCGCCGACACTATATATATATATATATATATATATATATATATATATATATATATATATATATATATATATATATATATATATATATATATATATATATATATATATATATATATATATATATATATATATATATATATATATATTTGATACACAACATATGTATTCTATTTAATAAAAGTGACAAAAGGAATGGAACGTGTTGTCATTGTTGTATGTCTGCGAGTGACACCCCTCCATAGTTGAAAGGGAACCCGTAGTCAATGATGTTGGAAATAGTAGACAATAGTAGCCATTGTCATAGGAACACGCCTTATCAATCTCCAACACCACCACCCCACACACGCACGCAAATCATTTACCTTCTGTCCACGTCTTATTATATACCACCACCGCCCTCACAGGCACGCAGTATATAGATGTACTGAGGATCTTTCAGTTGTAGATGCAGTCATCACCATGAAAAGACATCTATGTCGCCAATGTGGGTTCGCCTTCGACACGTGTGCAGAGCAACGACGTCATGTGGAGAGTCATTCGACGCCATCTTGGGACATGCGCTCGTACTCGGTAGCACCGCAAGCAGTGGCGCCATCTAGCGACCACGAAAAGAGAGCGAAATACGTGTGCGAGAAATGCAGTGCAACGTTCGGGAGAATGGACAACCTATAGCAGGGTTCAGCCTGCTGTTACGTTTCCCATTGGCGACCATGTTAACATTTTGCACGATTATAAGAAAACGGGACCATAAAAAAATTCTGAAACTTCTTACCTGCCGTTTTCATCATCTCATTGACATGCTGTTCGAATTTAGTCAAAGTCTCATACTTCTAACTCATTTAAAATGCCTGAACGTGCCATACCCGTCAATTCTTACCAATTTCTGCATGAATTACTACGCACACGTGCCTTGTGGCGAAAAAAATGCCAAAAATCCTTCCGCCTATTGAAATCATCTAAAAATCCACATTTACATTGCCAACATGTTCTACCAGCAAACTTGCCAATGTACCTGGCTCAAATGCAGTTCTGTCAGATTATATGATTTTTTTTTAATTTCACATATCTAAAATTACTGTGCCCTACATTCGTAACACACCAGGAAGTCTAACTGAGGCCTGCAAGCTTGGTGAGCCGGTGATATAGCGGATGTGCTGCACATGCAAGTCGTCACGGATCTTGGGAATGATTATTGTCATCAGGCAGGAGTACACCATAGGTGGCGTCATATGTATGCTCTTTCGCTTCCGCTGATTAGTTCAGGGATCATGCCTCAGGTACACTTCCTGGTGTTTTACAGACGAATGTAGGGCACAGTAATTTCAGTTTGTTGATAGGACATGTTGACAGTGTAACTGTGGATGTTTAGATGATTTCAATAGGCGGAAGGATTTTTGGCAATTGTTTCGCCACAAGGCACGAGTGATTTAACAAGATTTAACAAGATTTGCCATCCAAGCCAAAGGCCCAGATGGCAAGTGGACAAGGAAGCCGTTGGCTTATCGAGAGTCCAACAATGTTCACCTACTTATAACCCGCCCTCCTGAGATATGTGTCAATCTTGTTTTTAAACATATTCACGCTGCTAGCAGTTACACAATCTGTAGACAATTTGTTCCATTCATTTATTGTCCTCTGTGCGAATGAGTGCTTCCTGATGTCCAATCTACATTGATCCTTTACTAATTTTACCTCATGTCCTCTAGTTCTGCTATCCTTCTTGAGTGAGAAAAACATATTTCTATCAATATTTTCATACCCATTCAATATCTTAAAAACTTCAATCTGATCTCCTCTTAACCTCCTTGTCTCTAGAGTTGTTAAACCACATTCTTTCAGGCGTTCTTCATAACTAAGGTCTCTCAGTTCTGGAATCATTTTAGTTGCTTTTTAGCGTATCTATATCCTTCTTACGATATGGTCTCCATGCTTGTATACAGTATTCTAAATGAGGTCTAACTATTGCTTTATAAAGAGGTATAATTAACTTTTTTCCCTTGTATGTTATGTTTCTTCTAATCAATCCAAGAATTTGATTATCCTTTGAAGCTGCAATACCACACTGCTCTGAAACTTTCATATCAGCGCTTATTGTAACTCCTAAGTCCTTTTCTTTTACAGTAGTACCCAGAACAGTATCTCTCATTTTATTGTTTACATTCAAGTTCCCATGTCCTGTATGTAGGCATTTACATTTCCCAAAATTGAACAGCATCTGCCATTTCTCATACCATTTCACTAATCTGTCTAGATCGTTTTGTAAATGTTGTTTATCACCATCAGTATTAACCTTTCTAAACAGTTTTGTGTCATCCGCAAATTTCAGTACGTTACTCGTTATACTGTCGTCCAAGTCATTGATATAAATTAAGAATAATATAGGTCCTAATACTGATCCTTGAGGTACCTCACTCAAAACCGATTTCCAATTTGAAACTTCTCCATCTACTACAACTCGTTGTCTTCTGTCAGTCAGCCATTGTTCTATCCAGTCAGTTATGCTATCCCCGATACCATGGGTTTTTAATTTAAGTAGTAATCTTTGATGTGGCACTTTGTCAAAAGCTTTCTGAAAATCTAAGTAGATAATATCTACTGGCGATCCCACGTCTATCCACTTAGTGATTTCTTCCAAAAAACATAACATATTTGTTAAGCATGACCTCGCTTTAAGGAATCCATGTTGAGATGACTTTAATAATTTATGCTTAACGAGGAAGTCCACCATATGGTCTTTAATTAACCTTTCTAATAATTTACAAATCACTGACGTTAAACTCACTGGTCTGTAATTCTCTGCATAGTAATTCCTGCAGAAATTGGTAAAAAATTACGGGTATGGCACGTTCATGCATTTTAAATGAGTTAGAAGTGTGAGATTTTGACTAAACTCGATCACCATGCCAATGAGATGATGACAACGGCAGGAAAGACGTTTCAGAATTGTTGATGGTCCCGTTTTCTTATAATCATGCAAAACGTTAACATGGTCGCCAATGGGAAACGTAACAGTAGGCTGAAACCTTCATGTTATGTGCGTGATGCATGCATTTTGTCCACATATCAGAAAAGGAAATATTTAGTTTTTCGTTGAAGTGTTTATAATATACCCGAATAAACACGCGGAACAACTTTTAAAACGTTGTAGGTTTCCGTTTGGCATGCCCACGAATCGTGGAACGAAAACGGGGCATCACGTATATAAAGGGGGTTGGGGGGTATTTTAAGGGACCTTTTTTTTAAAAAATAGTACTAATTAAAAATCCACGTAGAAAACACTTGGGCCTTGGCAGGAGGAGGCCTTTCTCAACACAACAGTTCCTGGGCCCGTGTTCTCGACAGACTTAATTTAGGTAGGCGACAATCTGCCTACATACGCGCTAATCGCTTCGGCCGCCGCCTTGATCTCCGAGCTCTTTCGTTCGCCCGGTGACCGTGTTTTTGCTGCGCGTTTGGCTGGCATATTTTAGGAGCTCCCGGGGAACACTCATTATGATGACATAGTTAACATGTTCCACTGACGCGTCGTTTTCGAAATTTTTCAATCCGATTTGTAGAAATCAAAAAACATTTACGTCAAAGTTTTTGGTTGTCAAAGTCATCGACCATTCACCTGAAGGTAGTTACATATTTTTTTTAAACCTTTATAGTTAATTTTGCATTTCCGTATATTTGTCTATGTGTGTGCCAAATCTGAGGCAAAATAAACTATTAGCACATTGTTTTCTAGGGTTAGCAAAGTTTCATGTCGAACCGAAAAATGGTGGATCGGGTTGAGTTTCACATCGACAATCCCCTCTGTTTGCCATCGTCTAGATGACCGTGACCCACCATGATCATGCTAAAATTATTCTTTTGTGTGTATTCAATAGTTTTCCGATGAGTTTCACGAAAATAATACCTCAGTAACGCCGATGATTGAAGATTTTGAAGGATACTAATTCTATTAAAAATAGAACCGTCACTGGCATTTTGGTCACGTTACCCGATTCTTGCAATATGATTGGCTGATGCCGTTGTTTACAAACACAAGAGACGATGTGCTTTTATTGTTGTATTATTTAGCCCCTTCTATTTTATGCATTTTGTGGATTGTTGATTTTGTTAAAAAAAATTATCATTATCTCATACATTTACCTGAACTTTCTGTTCTACCTTATTCATGATAATAACCCTGATATAAAGAATTGTGTGAACGGCAACTTCATGCTTGATTCAGTTGATGGAATATATGCTTTTCCCTTTTTATTCCAAATGAGTTACAGGTCAACAGAATACAGGCATCTGATCTGCTGTGCAATCAGAAAAAAAGAGAGAAATTAGTCAAATTGGCAATTTCAGTGAGGAGGAAACAGCGACAAAAAAGCGCAAAAGGTGTACTCAGATTAAAGAGGAGATTCCAAGCAGATTGGCAGTCAAACTACAGAAAAAGAAAACGTACCAAAGAAACAAAATGTTATTATAAAAAAGACTCAAGAGCCATGATTTGGACGTCTGTTGAATTCCCAGTGTTAGAAGAAAGTATCCAGCAGGGTGTTTGTGATATCTTGGATGGAAAGATAGATGGACGTGGGATGTTTGGTAATGGGGTGATGATGACTCGCGAGCAAAAACTGTGTATAACGATAAAGTTGAAAAACGTTTAAAGAACGCAGGCGGAGCTTACGTTGTGGGGTACTGGAGCGAGGAGGAAACTGACCAGGACGATGCTGTGCATTATGACATTTCAAAGTATGCCCTTGCGGCGGATCTGGTGTATGAGGATTTCAATGTATCGTAATATTAACGAGACATTTTGTGTATACACTGTAAACAGGTAGGTACGTTTGATTCAGTTATAAGGACACTCTTAATGAATTGTTTGCTTGCAGTAACCCCACCCAAGGTTTTCAGGCTGGGTAGGGATCGAGTAAAGTTTCGAAAAAAAATACATGAAAGACCCCTCAAAAATCAATAAAAACTAAAAGTCTGGTATCACCTATGGGCCAATGGTTCGGTCGATTACAGCAAACAGACAATTTATTAACGGTGACCTAATTGTAATATCTTGACATGCAGCACCTTACATGTCTTTACTTGCATGATTTTTACTTCAGAGGTTTATTGAAATCAGGTCTGCCCTGAAACGGTTGATAGTCACTAATTTAGCTAATTATCAATTAATAATTACATCAAATTATTACCAAAAAGATAGAAAAAAGCTAAAGAAACAGTGTGCTTTGATCACATTTGTTATTTCTTGGTACAGATGCAATGAAAAACATATAATAAAAATTGGGGGAAATGTTGCATTCTGAAATTTTCCTTTATCAATGAATGCGTATTGTTTATCAATCAAAGTAATTAAGATTATTAATTGATGATTGACTTAAATCATGAATTAAGTGAAAACTGCACCAACAGTTTGGGTTTTAAAGGGGCTGTTTCCCCTGAAAGTTTCATTTGAATCTCTCCAGTATTAAAGAGTTATGACACTTTGTATTCTCAAAGTAAAACGTAATTGGCTCAAGAGGTCACAACTTTTCTTTTGTTTTTCTAGTAAAGCAAGGCCGGAAATGGGTTGCGCACCTAATGTTTAAAATGTCATAATTTTTTTTAATATTCAACCTAGAACAACGATCTAAATGGTATTTTAGAGCTTTTTTCGGCCTCTGTAGAATGGTACTCAATTTATGTGTATCCATGTAGGATGTATGTTGAATTTTTGGTCGTACACCTACTTAATTACGAATTCGATCGGACCTCAACTTTTTCGGTAAATGTGGCTGCAAATTAAGTTGTCCCCGAAGGAGTCACTTATATGGAATATAATACCAAAATAACATGGTTGTCGATAAAGCCTGCATGCCAGTCTTGGCCGAGATTCAACATAGATTTTGAGATACGTCGGACTATATTTATATTATATTTCATAGCAGATAATATTACATGAGTTAACTCCCAGTGATTCTTTTACCGCCATGTTTACATAAGCCTTTCGAGAATACTGGCCCTGGTCAGAAAGTACACTGCAGCTATCGTATGTCGCCGTTTTGGTTTGTTGCCGATTTGATTTGTCGCCGTTTTAGATTTCTCGCCGTTTGTGTTGTCGCGGTTTTGGAACTGTCGCCAATTTATATCCACGCTATTGCCCTCTGTCGGATTGATAAATAAAACCATACTTATAGCTATCCAACAGAGGGCGGCACAACCCTCCCAGCGTTCAAGGAAATGAATACAACTCATGCATATTCATGAAATAGCGGTTTCGATATCCCCATTTATGCTAAACAAATATTGGTGAAAGCTTCCAAATTAAAACATTTTTAGTGCTTCTGTGTAAAGCATTTACAATTTAAGAAATATTTTCTCCAAAATGTTTGAAATTATATGTTGAAAAAGCAATTATTATAACAACTTCCGGTTTGTAGAATCGATGCTGGGGTTCCACGAAACTATTTAGCCACTGGCTGTCATGTATACACATTGGCTTCGGAGCGTTGAAGCTGCAAATACAGACGTGGCGGTCGAACGCAAGAGGAAGATTGCCGGAATTGTCCCCCAAACAGAAGGAACGCGACCAACATTTACCGCAATCTGATGGGGGATTACGGCTTTGGTCTTAATACGAACGATAGAGCTCTTTCACCGGTCGATCTGAATCAACTTACTAATAACCAGTCTTTGTTTTCACCGGAACCCTTGCCAACAAATACAATCAACATGCAAGATGAGACACTGGCTGAGAAATCAGCTGTTAAACAGCAACAACTAAGCTCGCCGAGTCCAGATCACGGTACAGATACAGCGTTAGACGACTCACTGACACGTAAGGTGAATGCAGAACAGCAGAATGGCCGGATGTCTGAGGACAAGAGGAAAGGAAATATGAACGATTCTGTCAACTCAGTAATCACCTCTCTCAACCAGCTGGGACTGTCTGAGCCAAGTACGGCTGTCAACAATTTGACGAATACGCCGAGCTTTTGGTCTACGGCAGCAACTGACGATGCGTTTATTTCAGAATTTCAGGGAATGAACGGCACAGCCACAGTAGCGTTCCAGAATTTTCCTCCTGCAACAAATGCATTATTTAATGCCAGTTTGACGGCTCCCCCACAGCTCGGTCTGGGGATGCCACCACGACAACAGCAGCCGCCACCTCCGCAACAGCGCCGAGCGATAACGGGACATCATCATAATTTTCAGCAAAGACAACACCATTCGAATATGTTTCTCAATAATACCAAGGCATACCCAACCTGGAGCAGTGCCCCACACCAGCAGTCTTGGGCTCAACAGAACCAGGCTGGTCTGAATCCATGGGGAAATATGCAGCAACAAAATCGACGCTCTGTACCAAATTTAAACCCGATTGGTGCACCTGGTAAGAAGCCATTTGGACCGCGTCCATCAGTCAACTCTGCAATGTTGGTTCCTCAACATTCAAAATATCGGCGAAGTTCTTCATACCCTGGGCATATGCAACAACAGCAGCCAGTAATTGGCACAAAGATGCCCCTTGATTTTGCAACTTTCGAAGATCAACGGGACAACAGCTGTATGCTTGGCTTACATCAGGTATGCATTTATACTTGCATTCACATGTTAACATTTACTCAGTAGCAAATGCCTCAAAAGGTTAATAACTTGTCATGCAAATTGTTCTCTCCATGGATATTTTGCTTGTTCTGTCGTTGATAACTTAATGTTGTACATAGTTAAGTTATTCAGCTGAATTTGCCCCTTAAGGCATGTTTTGGCATTGCTAAATTAAGAATTGCTGAAAGTATTGATTAAGGAATGCACAATGCACCATTAGTGCCACTAGTGACTTCTGTATTTCCAAGTACACAGTAACCAAGTCTAGATATTGATCCAGATATCGTTAGTTGTTGCCAAATACGTGGTAGTAATGGCTGATACCAACGTAATTTTATTGTAATTGTATAACATTGACTAAGATAGCAATTTGATAATCGAAAAATAGATTATTAATATATACATTTCTCTAGCTCATTAACTATAAACAAGTTGATTTCCAAATTCAAGCCTGTGCTAAAATACAGCTGTTAACCTGGAATGTTTCAATTGCTGTATAATAACTCAGTTGGTGAAGTTAATTGGACTTTTTGATACAAACTATGACATTGCAGATCATATTTCAGATCCTGGTTAGGTTATAAATTTTTAATCAATGACATTAATTATGCAATAGTTGAAACCCCAGAATTATGCACTAAATGAACTACACATACTAGCTTACAGAAGTGTTGCCAGTGCAGATGTTACTGTGTAAATTATGTAGCGCATTTCTCACAGACCTGGACCGCATAGATTAATTACAATTCTCTCCCCCACCCATCTACCCCCCCACAAGAAATTGATGTTTTTTGTCATTTTAACTTTATTTCATCTGCAGTGAATATTTTCTTTTAAACTAAATAAATTTCTAATCCAGATTATACAGACCATGATGGCCACAACCAGTGTTCACACAGGTCCCAGAATGTTCTTGAATCTATAGCAGTGTTCTTGAATGTTCGTCAAAATGTATTTTCTGTCGGTGATTGCATGTATCATACTTGTGGTAAATTGCTTCAATTATTTTTAATAATTTAATTTGCCATCAAGAATTTCCCAGAGAAGGCCGCTGCTAACCGATAATTAATATAAAAATAAATATAGTTCGGCCATAATCACCAGATGTCCTTACATGCGAATATGAGCCAATCAAATGAACTCCTTTTCCAAGGGTCTGGGCATCATTTGCCAGCACTCATGTTGTTTACTTTATTTAGGTTATCGTTTTCGTCACAATTTGTTCGATTTATGACTGATAATCGCCATACCGCGAACTGAGAGCAATTGTAATTTCAGGCATGAGTGGTTATTGGATGATAAATGGGAAATTCTGCCAAATGGTCAACCAAACCATAATTTTTTTAATTTGGTTTATTTATATAAATTGGGTACCATTTAAATATTTGCACTAAAGGGAAATGTGATGGATGTATCAATATCATTGGATAAATTACAAAATATGTGATGTCAAAGATGGTACTATAGAATATATGCAACTTTTCAGAAAAATTAAACTTTCTTAAAAACAGTATTTTATCATAATTTCTTTTTTGTTACATATTTTTTTAATGTAGTAATGAGACAGAGTGACACAGGGTTCAATCTAGGATGCGCCTTTGCGCCATTGATGCAATATTTTAAAAACTGGCGCAAATAAATTGCTTGAGTGTGCCCGAAGGGCGCATAAATGTGGCATCTGACGCACAAAAAATTAGTTGGCGTGCCTTAACAAAAATGTAATTCTACGTTAATTGACGGGAATATCCCTCCACTTGTTCGATTGTTTTGGAGCTATCCTGTAATTTTGTGCAGAATAGCCAAGACTCCACAGCAAACGAAACATCGTTATTCCAGCCGATGTATCTGCGCCATGATCGGCTGATTCCATGCCAGTCCACTAGGTGTGAAATGATCCGCTAGGTGGAATCACCGGAAAGTAGTCATGTCGAAAAGGTGCTGGTCGAAAATACGACAAAATATGTATGAGACAACGGTGAAACAACGATCAAAATCTGAGCAAACAGTTTTGTGGGGCAAAAGGCAACACATGCAGCTGAAAGGTCGAAACTAGCCAGCCATACAGTGCCGAAAACTTTACCAAAATTATATTTATTTGACTCAAAAAAAAACAACTTCTAACAATTTCTTAGCACTCAACTTATTAAATTATTTTTATAATATCAATTTCTTAGTTTCTAATTTTTTTTTCAAAATGGTGTATTCTCTTTAGTGTAGCAAAAATTGCCCCAATCTGTATAAATGAATTTGCTTGCACTTTTAATTAGTTATATTTTATGTTTTTCACCATGGATAAAATTAGTTCAGTAAGCAACTTACCTTAAATGGTACTATTGTACCCCAATAGGAGAAGAAGCAGAGAACCAGAAAGATGGTGATGGTCGAGTGAACACGAAAGAACCCCTCTAAAGAGCGACTGAGATAAAGTAACCTAAAGGGGTGGCCTGGTTACAGAGGTTAGTCAGATCATCTACAGATCTGGCAAAAAAGCTGTAATAGAGTGGCATTGAGCGGTAGGAGCAACATTGTCATTGGTGCAGTGTTGTCCAAAAATGGCCCCCTTTTACAACATGAATGGACCATTGGCCCACTTTTCCAAGATCCTAGATTGAACCCTGGTGACACAGTAGTCTGTTCTGTCAAATTTAATGTCTCTGTGTTCAACATGATTATAGGAATCCTGGTTCCAATTTGGGTCACATCAGGCAGGTACGCCCATAACACAACTGGTAATTGCTTGATATAAAAAATATACAAAGTACATTTTTAGTCCTGAGTATGCACAACTATGTAGCATTATTTAATTTTTATTTATCATAGTTTATGGTTTATCTTCGTTATGGCCATACAGATTTTATGTACATCCATAACGCTGTACATCCATAATGAAATTATCAATAGTGCAAAGTTGATAGGGTTACCATATTTTAAAAATATTTGAACTACAATTGTTTTCTCTTAATGCTTGTTCTGTAATAAGGAAAAATTTCTACACCCAGCATTGGAATTTTACATCAACTGGAACATCAGTATTGATACATACATACATATATATATATATATATATATATATATATATATCAAGAACAAGCACATGGATGTGAAATACAATTACAACATCCTTACAAAGAAATCTGAGTAACTAAGGATATATTTGAAATAAAGTGTGTCCAAGCTCCTAAGGCAGTTTATTTTTTATTTTCAAGAGTCTTGTCAGCTTAGTCAAATCTGGTCCATTTGGGATAAAAATTTAAGAAAGATAGCATGCAAACATGGGAAGAACTGAAAAAATGCTTTTAGATCTGACATACTAAAATTAAATAGTTTATTCTAACTAATTTCAAGTAATACACATAGACAGAACAAAATAAAAAGCAAAGAGAAAAATGAGGGGAAGAACATAAATACTCTAGTACATGAACTTCATTTTGTTCTCTGATAACATTACAGTCTATTTGCTAGAGTTCTGATAAGATACTATTTTTATTATTAAATATCTAGTTGCATACCCTTATTTATTGAGTTAATGGTTGACTGTGAGAAAAGTTTTGCATCCATGTTTTATTGAAAATTGCAGTTGTTCACTGTTCTCCATTTTAAATATCAGCCTAACACTGTTGTTTTGAGAAAACCTCCAAAGAAATAAATGACGTACATATAAGTGTGACAGTGTCACTTTACGGTAAATGTTGGTTAACATAAACGAATTACGCCTGCTGCTGCACCACCATGAATAAGTTAAGCAAAAGTTAAATGCAGCCTATATGTATACATGTATACATATGCCAAATTGCAACATCGTAAGTGTTATAGTTTTCCTGAAATAGAAAATTAAGCATCATTTCCTGGTTGTTAATGGTAACAATGGCCCTTGAATCTGCATTTATAACTTGTTGTCTACAATATCAGGTTACGCCAGTCATCTGACAAACATGTGGCAGGGCGCGTTTACGATCATTTTGATTGGCTCATTATCTGCACGGTCACCACGTCACATTTATGTGCCGTTTCTGTTGTAGCTTCAAAGGCACAATAAACTGTTAGCGCTGATATTTGCTGGTTTAAGGACATGATTTAGTTAGGTAGATACAATACTAATGTGTACTGGAATCATTCGTAGTAACCAGACGATATGTTCGACGTTCATGGTGAACGTGTATAGCAGGTTTGAAGATTGAAACACACTCGGTCATTATTATAGAAACATCGACAGCGTTTCTAAGAAGTCGGGGGGTTTACAAAAGGACTGGTGTTTTAAAGGATGGATTGGTGAAATATGACGTTAGTGTCAGGTGATTATTTGTGGTGTTGGCTGACATGTTAGCCGCCCCAGCTACCCAAAGTTGATGTTATGTAATTTGTGCACTTTAAAATAGTGAAATGTAAAGTGCACGTCCATATCATTCAGAGGCGTACATCCATAACAGGAAAAGTGTATGTCCATAACAACAGACACATTAACCTGTGACCTAGTTACTAGCGGGAAATTTATTAATTTCTACTTTATTTGGAAGCTTAAAGTCTAGTGTATAGTACGAGAGCTATCATTTGGCATGTTAATAGTACTAAGTAAGTTACACATTATGCCCATTTCAAAATCCACCTATTCCAATTGTGCCGTATTGCACGTCATGACAAAGTGTCCGAAATTCTCTGAAATGTACGTCCACAATGCCAGAATTACAAAAATATATAAATTGGGCCACGAATGATCGCAGTGGTGATCAGAATTTAACACGATTCAAGGACAAGATGTTTATGGAATGTTGCAAAATTCAGTCTTTAATGTCGTTTTGTTATTTCACAAAAATCTGAAGAAACCTTTGTACATGGATCGATATTCTAAATCAGTAACATAACTTTATTTAATCGATTGAGTAGAAACAAATTGTTAGATAATTTGTTTTTAGTGAAATATTTATGAAGTACAAGATGAAAACGTGCGGAAAGACTCCATCGCAAAAAGTCATTATGGTGTTTGTGTTTTGAAAAGCCTTTGGCTACAGTTACAGCTTTTCCGGAGCTTTGGCGTATGGGTTAAATTAAGGTGTCCTAATTCATTTTCAGTCATAGGCTAAATTAAGGTGTCCTAATTAATTTTCAGTCATTTCTTATGAACGGAACTGGAAATATGCCTTAACTTTAACCACTCCAAACATTGTGTACACTCACCTATTTGAGGACAGATGAGAAATGCTTTTTTCTACAATATTTAAAATAAAAAAATATTATAAGTAAAACAAAAAGGGATAATTTTGTATACATGAACAACCTAGAATGATAACATAATATTTCGATTTCTAACTTAAATTTAGCCATGGACTTCTGAAATTCTTTCGTTTTGGGAATGTTGATGTTTTTTCCCCAATAAAACAATAACATCGATAGCGCTTCCAGAAAATCACCATTTGCTTGGCTAACACTGTAACAGCTAAATATATATCTTAGCCTCTGATTAATTGTTTGGTTGTCAACCAGCCAATGAAAATGCGTTTTCCATCATATACATGTGTCTTTCTTACTGTTAAGTGACATTGGACGACCAAATTCACTGTTGACCAACCAAATTTAAGCTTTCTCAGCTTTTGTGTAAGTTTCATAGAAAAAGGTCAGGGGTCACCCAAGTGTGAGATAACTGTTGTGTTGAATTATCTCATTACAACTTTAATAGGCCACTTTACATAGTAACTCATATCAAATGTATTCAAAATATTGGATTTTTAGCTGTGTTCTATATAAACAGGGAACATGGCTATATTCACTTAAAGGGGGCTTAAAATATGATTGTATACCTTTTTCTGTAGGACCGAGGTAATCCCACCTTCGATTCTCTTCGCTTTCCCATGGAACCTCACATAATGGATATAATGAGGACTGGGGCTATGGATCAGCCAGATCATCTGAAAGGTAAGAATGTGTTTCATATTTTTTCTGGAACCTTATTGACCTTTCTTTATTTTTAATATCTGATAATACAATAATTATTTAAGTTGTTTTTGGTCCATGGGTGTATCTTGACTCATAATAGTGTACATAGGTGATCTGTATGTCAGCAGTGGCGTATTTAAGGGGGTGATTGAGCCATGGCCCCCCTTTGGCTTGAATTTTTTAAGGCCATTTATATATGCATATTGTCCGTTTGTCATTCCACTCATGAATGTTCATAAATGTATGTTATATAAACTGAAAATGATAACATTATATTTTGCAAACTTGTTAATAAAAATTTTTTCAGTTCATTGATTTGTGATCTTTTTTCCACACTTCCCGTATGAGCCAAACCTTAAAAACATGCCCTGGAGCTGTTCAGTTCTTCTACATGACCCATTACTTACACTGTAAGTGTAATGACGTAGTTAACACTGCCCGACAGTAGAAAACATTATTTCTACAGCAGTCCAGTTGGTTGAATGTACTAATAACAAATATGCGTGAGTAATTATGTGTAATAAACCTATCAGTGAAGGCAAATGGGCACGGGCGTATGTTGAAGATTTCATAGGTCAGGAAAGCTTATGCTAGATTCATCAGTCAAACAGCTTGCATCGTTTCTCTTGAGAGCTATGTTATTTCTGTCCAACTGTAAATACCTGTTCTTGCATTTTCGCAAGGGGTCTGTTTACATTTACATTATTCTATGATAACTTGCATGACCGTATCTAAACTAGGACTACATGTAATGATACAGTAAATGTCATAACTGATAAGCATCTTGATATGATCTGACATGACTTCATTTCAATTTGAATTTGGTAAAAATATGTTATGGTTTCCAAATTATGAAAGAATTAATTAAAATTTTCTCATCAGAACTGTTTACACCAATATACTTACATTTATATTTTCATCATGAATATATTGTTGCAATATGGCTTTTGACTAACTGCATTAAATTCATAGATTTAATTATATATAGGATGATAATAATAATAATAAAACTTGTGTCGTGCCTAAATCCTAAAAGACCCGAGCTCACAGATGCAACAAACCATGTTAAAACTCCATCCTCAACTGATTTATGATGATGATCGCCAACTCAGTTCATTGATGTCCAAATACGTAGTGTGTGAATAGTTTATGTAACATCTGCAGTCGATTTAATAAAAAAATGCTTATTTTTTTTAAATCACCGAAAGAATTGACTTTAGTTGTTAGATCTGGTAAGGGTAAAAATAGTGGATATCCAAAATGGTAAGCACTGTGCGTGTCAATACCGATCATGGGTGTGAGTTCCATCCTCTTGCTGATCATATGACAAAGTTAAAAAAAATTCATCAAGGGTGGAATTTGTGAATTTTCAGCGTTTCCATTTTCACTTCACTGTTTGATCAAACATTAAGTAATTTAATAGTTTGTCTGATGATTTCACAAAAACTACACATAAAAGTTTCACAAAAGAGCTAGCATGTTGCAGTGGATACTTGGTAAGTTTGATTTTTTTATTTTGAAATGAGACTAACAAAAAAAATTATTGATGAGGAACCTTTAAGCATCATGACATCATTAACTGTTGAACATGGATGCACAAAAGTCACAATCAAAGCGAGGAACTGCTGAGGATTTAGGATGGAAATGCAATTAAGCTAGCTATATATAGTTTCATATGATTTTAACTTAGGTGATGGGGAGTTTGTACCAGATTTTGAGTGCAATTATGTAAAAAAAATGCATGGTCACTAAATAATAAATTATATTGTATGGTTGAGGTTGTTTTCTTCCCAACTGCAGCAACAGTCAAGACTGATTCTCTTTTTGTAAGTGGGTAATGATAATCACTTTGTGTAGCACACGGTCAGGGGTGTGTAAATCTACACCTACACACTGTGAAGCTGGTGATGGGTCGTTGAAATGTGAGAAGGTTTGCAGTAATTGTTTAGTTTAACCTTTGTCTGGGTCACATCAGGTGCAGGGCAATGGAAACCATTGTATGTAAAACAGTACAATGGTTGAGTTTTAACATTATGTTGTTTCAGACCTCAGTGGTTATTATTCATTTAATTATGATGGTGATAGATTCCATGCAAACTCATTTTCTTCAGTGTTATCCTAGCACTGTATTGTTGTGAACTGTTTAACACATCACCAAAAAGGCATTCAGGGTCATTGTTTTTTACACATACTTAACATTACCGTTAATTGAGGCTTGATGTAGTATATTACAATTATTCTTCTACAATGCTTTGTAAATGCAATTAGTAAAATGTAGTGGAGCATTCAATTTGGCAATGTATGTCTGCAGGAGTTCAATTGTTCTTTTAGTAATCCTTTAAAAGCCATTCCCAGAATTAGGTGTTATCCACAGTTGGCTGTGTGTGGATTAACTCATAAATATCTTCTTGCTGTTATGTCAGTTTGTCGTTGTTGTATAGTTTTGCACTGTGTTGTGATAAACATTTGATAACTAATAGTAAAGCCCTAGTTTGTTTCAAGATTTGGTGCTAGAAGAATGTGTCACAGCATTCACATAATAATTCAGATGTCACCTATTTTGGGCCACAGGCAAAACAGTATGCACTGTCTACTGATAAATTCTACAATCAACTGTCAATATGTTTTGGTAAAAATATTGGAATCATCCTTTCCATGAGCTAGAATTATACAAAACATAAATTATGCCAATTTTGCATGCCATGAAAGTTGTTAATGTTAATGTATTACACTTGTGTTTTTTATTTGTTTCTTTACCTCACACAACTGTAGTGATCATATATTATATATTGTAATATATACAGCTGTATTTCAATGATATTCTGCACTTGCATTCAGTGTATTATGAATGAAAAATAACCTGACCACAATCGGGTCATTTTATGAATGTAGAAATGTGCGTGCATACCTGCTGTGTATAAATTGGATTGTATAAGTGCACTATTATTATGGTAATCTGTCACAATTTGCCTCAGTTTGAATGTATTGCTAATTTAGAAAAGCCTCATTTGTCAGATGGCTGAATACTTAATAATATTCTGATTAATTTTACAATGCAGTAATGATTTGGTAGTCAATGTTAAAAAATGTGTTTAGTGTGTACATTCATGAGTGGGTCCAAATCAATGTACTAATTAACAATCAAAATGTATGTACATACAGACATTTTGATTGTTAATTAGTATTGCTCATTTAAGGTTGTCTATGCTATGGCTGACTACACAATGTGTCAGTATATAGTTTGTCATATGTCAAATTGTTATGTCAATTTATAGTTTTACCCATAATTAATGATTGCATAACACCTTATGTTTGAGTATTCATGTTATCTGATCAATGAATGAACATGCTTTTAGACTTATTTTGACCCGCTGCTCCAAGATTATTATTATATTTATTGCAACCTGCTAAATCAACCAAATTAATTTTGTTTCAATGTTAGCAAAGAAAATGGTTTTCTGGACATCTACACAGGCAAACACAGCCACTTTCCACAAAGTAGTCGAATTCAAAAATAAATGTGTTTTGATACTTTGCACATTAGTATTATTTGAAATCTTTCATCGTTATAAATTCTGATTAAATTAATATGATGCTCCAAAAATACACGATTCTCAATCTGACCAGTGTAAAATCGGAACCATAAGCAGATTACAAGATTATTACGACATTCGTTGAATATTAAATTGGCCAATTATGAATAACGTTGAAAGGAAGTAATCTCAATAGTGGTGGTTGACGAAAATTGTTACTTGTATATATGCAATAATTGTTTATGAACTGTGAACTTTATCAGGTATTTATCAGTCTAGTATGAATAACTTGAGTAATTTGACCATGCAAGATGTTTACACTTAACTTTTCTTCAAGGGTGGTTTGAAAGTCTGTGTGATATGGAGTGGGATTCAGGTGTGTTGATGTTAGTTATATTTGGCCCTTGCATATGGCTGCACTGATGATTCTCAACAAGGGGTGTGGGCAGATGGTAGATCTAACAGCAGCAGCAGCAGCAGCAGCAGATGCACAACAGCTGTGTTGGTGTTACTGCCAGTAAGGACTGGCTTCTTCATTAGGCTGGCTATCCACATCTGACCAGTCAGGCATCAGTCTATGTACACTACAGACAGTACAGTGACAGCAGATAGATAGTACTTTTGTACTAATGAAGCAATTAAAGGTGTAGTGTGTATACTGTGATGGATTATATATTGTAGAGCACACTTCGCTCTTTCCCCTTATACTACAGTGCATGTATTGCAACTGTCATTGTGTGATCTCCTGTGTAATATATTGACTGTCATACTGTCATAGACAATTCATATTAGTGTGGTTAAATGCATGCACACTGCATATTGTACATGGAAGCCCTTTGTCTCCAACAATGGCCATATGTCGCTATTATCTGTCTTTGGGGCATTCTATGGCATTTGAGCCTGTGAGTTATGAGAAATATTGTTGTACTAAAGAAGACATACTTGTAAGGAGTTGCAATGCAGTCAGATAATTAATTCAAGTTGTATATATTAAAATTTCATGGACAAATTTACAAATAATTATAATAATTGCATTTTCTTGTAAACATAGAATACTGAAAAAATTGTTGGGGATGGGACAGTCATTATTTTGCAATAGTTTTCTTTAAAAAATCTTAAGTGAAAAACACATTCTTAACATGGAAAAACACAAATACCGTAAATGTTTTGATATACATTCAAATTCATGATATGTCATAAATAATTATATGTGCATCATTAAGAAGCTTGTCTCATCTGCAACATTTCAGTGCAAGTTATATAATCACTTTTAATCTTAATAAGTAGCAGAATTTTTTATTATCTTCCTTAGTGCATCAACTGATGTTATAATCTGTCTTAGGCCACTCTCTTGGGGATCCCTGTAATTGAATAAAACCATGTCTATATGTTTATTTAAGTTCCACCAGCATGCACACACTATCCATGGGTTAACCAACCTTCTAGCCTCTGGTAGTGTGATGCAATGCAAGGCTGGACTAGCCTAAATGTTGCAGGCATCTTCAGTATCTGACATCTGTTCCACCCATACTAGAACTTGGTATTTAGAAAGGTTGACTTTGATGAAGAGCAAGGGCAGACTAAGATAAACCTGCCCTTCACATAGTTGTGTGCTGTTGCAATAAGTTTATTGTTTTTATCACTATGATGTATTAGATATTAGACATTTGGAATATATGGCCCTTTACAAGGTGTTTACATTTATACAATTTTCTGACATAGCTATGATTTAATTAGGTATAGGGCCTACCGTTTCTTTCACATTTCTACATGAAAACACTAGGATTTGTATGCTGCTTCTTATCAACAAACTAATAGCCATGGATGCTTTATGACTGGTTATGCAGCAAAATGTCTACCTTCTGTGCCTTGGATTACATGCATTTATGGTTTGTGTTAATTTTAGATTGAAAATCACCAACTGGAATGTCTAATTATGTATTTTGTTTTATTTCATTTAATGCAGCCCGCTTTTATGGGAGAAGAAGAGGTATTTAATTTGCACATGTTATGAATGCTTGTGTTAATGTGTAGAATGTTGTGTGCATTCTCATATGAATAAATGGTTGCCATAAAATGAAGTTAATATTCTGGCTGATCTTAATTCCTTTTGTTTTTCTAAGTTTATCAGCTGTAGCTCCAACACACATTCTCTGCTTTGGAATGTGTGTAAGAACGTCTTTGTTTTGTTATCATCAGAGTTAATTCAATAATGTAACTGTGGGTGTACTTGCACAGATTTATCTATTTAAGTTGGGTTTCATGGCAAACCGCGATAAATTAGTTATTCGTTTTTAAGAAAAACTCACTTACTGAATTGTTGTTTCATGCTGAGAGTGTAAATGGAAACTTAGGAATGCAACATCGAAACAAATGGTAGCTGAAATCTTGTAATTTATTGTAGATTTCAATTATGAACTTTTGCCCATTCAGAAACGTTGCTGAAATTGGTGTTTGTTGATCACGTTTTGCCCTGAAACCCTTCATGTAAGGAATCTTTTATTATTTAGCATTCTGATGTATTTGAAAGTCAATGTCCAATTGAATAATACAATTGTCTAGTTTATCTCCTACATGCAGAAAATTCATGTGACATAACATTTTTGTAGGCAAATCGCCATTTGGCTATGTTGATGAGACGCACCTATTGAATGATGGATCACTTGATCAGACAGTTCCCAACATGTCTTCACCATCTCAAGGTTCTCCAAACTCGCAAGAAAGGATTGAGCATTATTCGCGCAAGGTGTTTGTTGGTGGGCTTCCACCAGACATTGACGAAGGTCAGTACATTGAAAAATTCACATTCCCTAAAATCCATTCTATACAGTGTCTAACTTTAATTGAGCTAGTGTATGTTTGTATGTGGTTATGTGAACGTTTTCCTCCTAGACAGCTTGCACCTCGGGTGCCAACATTTCAGGGATTAATCTAAGACCCACGAATAGAAAGGTAGCGCCTTTATTTTGATTTTTTTCTAAATACCCCATATATATTTATTTATATTGGCCCGAGGTCGCCACAAGTATCCATGGGTCTAAATTCATGTGACCTTCAACATTTTGAACATGCAGCGAGTATTGCATCACGTGCGTGATGTGGTTGTTTTTGGTACACTGTACTATGTTTGTCGTCCCGTTAAATAATCTCAGGCATATTGATGGCATATTGGCCTGAGGCGTTTAGTAAACATTGCTATCATGACTGTGACGTATGAACTACCAAGTTATCCTGTCCTGGGGACAGGCATTTTTGTTAGTACTTGTAATTCTTCTGCATGCTCTACATTCACCTATGTTCTTTCCCTTTCTAAAGTGGTGGCACCGATCCATTTTTATATGTTTGCAAATGTTTATGCTTTAGCTGTTAGTCTTTTCCACTGATCTCTATTGCCAGCTTTTTTCCTCCACCTTTCATCCTCCTCTGTCTTTCTTAATCCTTCTAAACACAGTCTTCCCATCTTAAATGTGGTCTGTCACATCCTGTGGCCTCATGGTGTTATCACCTACACTCTCTTTTGGTAATCTCCTGTCTCCCTTGGAAATGTAAAATATATTGTCTGCATATAATCATTCAATCTTTTTAATGGTTTATATGCTAAATTATCATGACTATGCTTACACCAAAATTACCTTTACTTCCTGTGAGGACTTGAGTAAGATAACTTTTCTAGAAAATGTCACAGCACACATAATATTTTCTGCACTACTTGTTCAAATAGTAATGAATGTATTTGTCTGACAGACATTCTATTTGGACAATTCTCGACCAATAACAGAGCTGGTGATTGATTATTATGTAATGAGTTGGTATTCCAGCTTTTGTAGACCACTAGGTCAATTCTACAAAGTCCAACAAAGGAAGCCCTATAGTCACCTTTTGTGGGTTGGTCCACTTTGATCAGTTCAGTGAACTCTGGTGTTTGTGAAACAGCCACCAGAACTTCAGACACTCCAGTGAGTTTAAAGGAGTACCTCCTACCGACATTACTTGTATTCTTCATCTGGTCTCACTACTGCAAACAATCAGATGACAATACCTCTAGCTGCCAGTGAGAATGAGAGCTCTGTATCATTTCATGCTCAACAACTTGATTAGCTTGACAAGACATATATTTTGGAGGGTCACTTTGGTTGTTTGTGAAACAGCCCCTAGGTTGTAATATCGGGTAGCATGAAGGAACTGTCTCACGCTTCACTGCTCTGGCATGCCTTTTGTTCCTCTTCCTCTTATTGGAGCTACAAGGGCAGTAGCTGAACTCATTAAGCTGCTAATTATATTTGTGCAGAACATCATATTGCTGCCTGGCGAGAAGGTAATGGGAGAAAGGAGGGAGATGCACTGACAGATTGTTGTGTTCTGTTCCTGACATGCCAGATCCATAATTTGCCTCTCATCACATATATATTGATTTAGTGAGATGTAGATTGCGTCATGGCTCGCCAACAGATGTGACAGATCCCTTAGTATGTTCAAAATCTCAGATGCATGCTCTAATAGCAGAGTGTGCAGCCCAATTTTACCAGTGGCTGTTCCTTAAATGTGGCCTACTTCTACTGATTGCTACCTTGGTAAGCTCTGTAGAAGATGTAGCTTGATCAAGTTGCTTTATATGCCAAGAGGTCAGCCCAGTGTTCATAAATAAACCCGGGAATGCTGTTTGAAAACCAAAAATTCCAATCGTCACCTTTTGGAACTTGTTTCACTTATTTGGTAAAACAGTCATCTAGGTTATGTGTCTTCGTTTAACAAATAGTTTACTAGTAGTTCACTATATTACAAATAGTTCACTATATATTGTGTTTATGTTAACATCATTGTCAATAGTAATTGCGATTAACATTCACATTCTAGATAACTGATGTTGGCACCCAGTCTGTGTTCACGTGTTCAGGTAGCTTCACATACATTTACAGATTCCTAGTGACAGTTCCTAGACTAACACGGACAGAAATGGTGCAAAGGATCTCAAAATATCCTGCCAAATGTCATATTTGTAGGTATTTCCCATTCTATGTCTTGCTGATATATATGTTCTAGAAATGAAGCTGTCAGTGATAATTAATTATCATGAAAGTTCTTGAAAGCTGTGTCATAACTGTTCATTATGATGATGACACTAATTTGGATATACTTAAAAATGATGTATTACTGAAATGCCTGAAATATTGCATTACATTTGGGTCATGGAACAGGGCACATAATTACTTCCTGCAAGGCAGGCATGTTCTGAAGGCATCAGTCAAGCACTACTGTTGAAATTAATTATCTTGAACCTGTCCTGTGTTAAAATCAACAGTGCCGTGCTTTGCCTGGCATCCATCTTCTGAAAGTGAACAGTTGCAGCATTCCGCTTATGCAGGCAGTGAAATTGAAGGAATTATTTATGGCACTGGCTGATTCTCAAGGTAGCTCAAGTGTACTGGCTATATGGTCTGGCATGCTTCACTGGCATTGTAGGGCTAGCAGCATGTCTTGGGGGGCAAACACTGCTGGATTATTATACTGAGGATTGCTATAACTGATCTACTGGCAACTGGATACACATGCCAACTAAGTTGACCCTGGAATGGAACCACACGAATATAAAAATGGTCGGCCCTTTCTAAGGGGCCTCATCTGTTAAGTGGGCTTGTGTGTGGGAGGACTGTGGTTGCTGACTGACAACAAATCTAAGAACAAATGTCACTTGAGTGTCCTGTGTGGATCTTTATCTCTCAGTTACCACTGTAGCGTGGGATTAGAGTATCATTACACATTAATATTTTCTTAGCTGTGGAGTAATCAATGAGATTGGAGGGGAGATATTCTCAAAATTGTGAGCATAATTCATCATCTCAAAGTGAAAGAATTATCATAGTGATTTTCAAATAAATCAAGATTATCCAGAACCAAGATTATTGTTATTTTGTCCATGTCCCTTCGCTAAATATATACTGTTTTTTGGTACTTTAAAACTATGGTTGATGATCATTAGGCAAATAAATCGGGGTCCAGGGGCAAAATAAATCTAGGCGCATCTGTCTAATGATTACATACATGCCAAACAAGAGTGTGTAGTCTCAAAACAATTCAAATTTAGAGTGCAGATCAGTATTGAAAGCTGAGACTAACTAGTTTCCAATGTAAATTAACTATTTTTTATGAGAGAAAAAAATGGGGTCATGACCAAAGCACAGTTTAATTCTACAGCTTAATTCACAATAGAACGGGCTGTTATGCAAAAGATGATTTCTTATATCATCTAGTTTAATCAAACCACTATTGCTAGCTAGCTTTTTAAAGTAACAGCTGTCATGAAATAATGTTAGACATGTGTTAAGTATGTGCATTCATGCAGACATATCAGGTGTGACATAGCACTCTATAAGAAATATTAATTGATTCCATGACTTGACTGAACTATTTTGGGGTCAGTAGTTATACAATAAACCTCTCTTCTGGTTGCAGTAATGCGACTTGCCAATTACTTAAATTAATACTTTATAGGACATGCAGAATGGAATTAGGAGTACCTAATTTTGTCACATTACTTGAGTTTATAGCGAACATATTTTCTAGCCTGACCATTGACTGTGGCATAATAGCAGTGCTCTGGTCCTGACATACCCGCCTGATTAAGTTTGGCCTCAAAGCAGTTGCCACTGCACTTATAGTTGTGCTAAAGCAGTGCACCAATCGATAGTTGTGGGAGCAGCGAGGCCTGTGGAGCGTGTGGTGTAGGTGGCGGTGTGGGTGGTGATGGCGTCAGTGGTGTTGGTGTTGGTGGTGAGATTTTGTGGAGGAAATGTCATTGCATAGCCAAGCAGTATGATGATGCAGATTGGAGGGTTAATCCTGGCTCTATCCCAGAATTCCCAAGTAAACACAAGGGTCTGCCTTAATAATTCACAGCTTGTCTATTAATACCCACCTAGCCTAGTGGAAGATGCTATTTCCTGATGATGGCTTGCTCTGATAACGCTGCCTCTTGCTGATTCCTAACCCATGTAGTGTCATTTAGATTGTACCTGACCACTTTACACTATCTTAAGGTTTACCAAATCTATGTGTAATAAACATTACCTGTCAGACCATTACTACTTTTCATGCTGGTCTTAACTGATTTTTGTCATGAAGTCTGGTCCCTCCCAACCAAACCCATCTGATGGAATTAAATTAATGAGAATTGACCTCCTTCCAAGACTGAGAGATAATTAAATGTGGGGAGCAATCCAGTGCCAAACTGTATCCCCAGTGAGCGGTTCTAGGAATAGTGCAGAAATATTGATCACACCACCCCAGACTGGCTCTCCTGAATCCACCCCAATAAGCTTCTGAAATTACACATTGATCAATACATAATTGTGCGCAGTTCCAGTCGGCCATGCCTCTCCATCTCTGCCAGGTGCTGCCAGATCACATCACAGCTCAGTCACATCCCCAAAGTTTTCTCCATCAGTGCAGTTGGCAGCCATCTACATTGGTAATGTGATGTGTGTAACGTGAGTCTAATAAAATGTTACAGTGGATCATGAATTCGTAAGGCCTTGAAAAGTCTTAAAAATGGGATTTTTCAAAGAAAGGTCTTAAATTTAATTTAACCAGCCTAGGCCCTAAGCTGTAGTTCGACAAAGGTGTGATAGACTGCATCTAGCTCTGAGCGATATGCTTCTTTAATAAAATAATACAATTTGATCACAAAATAAATAAATTACCCCTAATTGGTGGTTGAACAGAATTGTGTTGCTGTTTTGTATTGTCATTGGAAAAGTTCTTAAATTTTCTAAATATTGGTCTTAAATCTTAGCCCCCAAAACCACACACACTCTGATTGGTAACAGAAAGGACCATTCAGGGTATGATGCTGTGGATCCCCCACGAGCTGCACCCCTGAGTGGAGAGAAACCTCTCAAAAAGAAAGTAAACTGATACACATGGATATAAATAATTGGACTTATGAGTAATATAGATGTAAGTGCCACCGTAGCCTTGGAATCAGTTGGATACTGTCCACATGGACTCCAGTTACCTAGTTTCCTCTCTATGCATTTGAAGCTGGTTGGTATATCACATGTTGATGCTAGTTGACCTGTTTAATAAGCTCTATAAACTGCATATTGGCATATAAGACAGTGCTGCCAGCACACAGTGGCTTCAACAGCATTCTTGGACTTGGTACAGCGATCGCTGTTTAGTAGCTCCCTGGTGGCAGATCGGGGAACACCTAATGTGCCTCACGTACATCGTGGTCTGAAATCGTGGACCCCAACCACCACATTTTAACGAGGCTCGACTGTATATACATTGGGGCTTAGTGATGTCCAATCAGCAACTTTCCACGTAACGAAAGTTAATATAAGTTTTTTAATTGTCAGCTATGATAGTTTTGGTTCTCACATATAGACACACATCTAGAACTGGTTATCCGCTGTCAAAAATACTATATCGATGTGTTACGAATATGATTGTCATGCTCTTGCCATTGATACAGATCATCTCGGAGACATGTCTACATGACCTATGGTTGAAAGGTCAAGGGCAGTGAATCAGTTATGCTACCAGGTAACCCGAAGTACGTGGGATTAGGAGATAATTCAATACCATTGCTGCTGCTGCTGCTGAGTGTGATTAATTACATTGCCAGTTCAGGTAGAATGGTGTTGAATGTCTGTCCGGTCTGATTTCCATGTCTCCTGTGCCATTGCCACACAACTAATGGTCTGAATAATGCAGTACAGGAAAGACAGTACAGGCAAGATGGAATCTAGGGATGCTTTGGAATGCTAATTAAGCAAGCATGTAATTTACAGGATATTGACCTGCACTGGCATAATTGGTACTGTAGGCATCTCGTTTTAGTTTTTAATAATGCATTATTTGTCAGGCGTTTGTTCCATGTGTCTAAAAATATATTACATATTTTGTGAAAGGATTATCACTGTTAACATGGAGTGTAGTATTGATCTGAATGTTCTTTGTTTGGCTGTATAACTGTTATGTGCTGCCTAAATTATGGATCACAAAGTATGCTTGCAGTATGTTGTCTTACAGAATTGTTTTTATATTTATGGCGTGAATATGATATTTACCTGTGTGTTATCTGATGATGTTCAATTATCATAAAGCAGCAGTACTATATCAGCTGTGTGCTTTTTGATCTAACTTGGCCCAGGGCTAGTAAGAGATAAATTATATAACAAGCAATATTCAGTCATAATTCATAAGTTATTTCTGTGAAGACATAACAATGGCAGGAGAACCAAATGGAACTGAACTTTTGGTAATTGCATTATGAGATATAACATGTTAACAAATATAATGGACAATTATACAAGAAAAAATAGTGTTTGCAATAATTGCATTATGGCTTAATGCTTCCCATGGTAATTGTGATCATTTGATAGAAACATATCTGCCAGGGGTTGGTCTGTAAAGCACTTTTCTTTTGCCAGGTGCATAGCACTGATCCTAAGGACCAGAAACCACACTATGGTCCTGGAGCACACCCTGTACTTTCTTACTTGTTTACAATCTGTCAACTGATCCTAAGGACCAGAAACCACACTATGGAACACACACCCTGTACTTTCTTATTTGTTTACAATCTGTCAACTGATCCTAAGGACCAGAAACCACACTATGGAACACACACCCTGTACTTTCTTATTTGTTTACAATCTGTCAACTGATCCTAAGGACCAGAAACCACACTATGGAACACACACCTTGTACTTTCTTATTTGTTTACAATCTGTCAACTTGTACTTATTATTATACTGGAACACCATGTTAAGTTGTGTGGTTCTTAATACCGTTTCACAATATTTATGATGTAATGTTACACACATTTAATTACAGTTAATCACTGTCAGTGAGGCTAAGTATTTAGTACTATTGAATGTATGAATGAATTAATTAATTAATGATTGATGGATGGATGGATCGATCGATCGAACGATCGAACGAACGAACGAATAAATGAAGTCTGTTTCAACACAAGCATCAAAGCAGAAAATTACATTTGAGTTAGTAATGTCATATTTTAAAATGTTGAAAAGGGCAAGAAGGAAATGTATTACTTATAATACTTGCCCTATTGTAATGCATTATGATAATACATAATTGTATTAGTGACTAGTGTGTTCCTTTATATAGGTACTAGGTATAGTGTATATATCAGTCTAATATCAGTATTGGCATCAATTTGGTTGGCATGAATGACAAGTGTTTCAAGGATCCATTGCTACCTGCAAATATGTGTTGGATTGATTTCATAGTTCACATTAAATTTGTAGCTGTACCTGTTTTTCAGTGACAGCTTAGTATGTTTGAGTTATCATGAATAATGTGATGCTGCAGTTGCTGTGGTCTTATGGCTACTGTATCATTGCGTTCTCATCTGTCTGCATTGCATAACTCAGCTGTTGTGCCTACCGGTATGTCTGCATTGCATTGAACAGCAACTGCGTGTTACCAAGTCTTTGCATTGCATAGGGATGGCAACTGTACATTCTGAAATGCCTGCATTCCAACGTCGCTCATAAGCCACTGAGATAGATGGATGCCTCACAAGCAGTAATCAGTGTTGCATCTGTTTTGTGGTTGGATGTTCGCCCACTTTCAGTTGGCATCTCTGACGTATAGTGGAACAAATCAAAAACAAATACGACAATTAGGGCAGCACAATCACATTAATTTAATGTTGAAATAATCAGATATAAAACACAGGTGCAGATAATTAACACATTATTATGATATCAGTAATAATGGATATTATTATAGAATTCCATAATTTTTTTAACTTATGCAATTAAAAAGAATGTGTTTAATGTGTTACAAGTAAGTGTAATCAATGTGTGTAATGCTGGGACAGCCCAGGTGCTGATAATTTTTATATGATCAATGTTTAAGTGCATTTCCAGCCCACCAGCTAGACACTTGCACAGATAACTTGTAGTTACAGCCTGTCTTAGCAAGCTGCCACATAAATGTACATTTAATGACATCTCCATAATTTCATGCTACTGTCCTGTTGTCAGTAACATGTGTATGCAACCTGGTACTTGCCCTGTGTTGTAGTGACACCCACCACCTGGTAATAACCTAATAACCTTGTCATTGTGCACCCATGCATGACCTTGTAAGGTCTACATTGTACCTGCTGTTAGGCTGAACAGTCAGTCAGACAATCTCTAAATTTAAACCAAATCGTAACCAATGAGAAATTTAATACTGGAAAATATAGTTGTGTACACAGCTACGACACATGCTCCATGTTAGCAGGACATAGCAATTACTTTAAAAATGTGTCCATTGTATTAGTTTTTCCATTATTGCAATTTGTCAACAGCTGCAGGTTTTACTGTCGTACAATCAGACATATGAGCAAGATATCAGCACCTAGTATACTACAAACATGTACCATAAAAAGGTGACTTGTTGTCTCTGTAACAAAGGTGACCTCTGTTACTGTTCTGACTTTGATGGCGTTACATGCTGCATTTAATGCTGCACTTGATGTCATTCCTGTTCAGTCATAGTGACATTAGGTGCTACAGTAAAGGTGACTATTATGTTGATAACATTAGGTGCTGCAATAAAGGTGACATAATGTGAAGACGTCAGATATTTAGGCATGGACACAGACATTGTCATTCCAATAGACTGGTGATGAATGCAGATCTCCAGGCCTGCATGTTCTAATGTAGGAATATCTGCAACATGGCCAGGTAATTGTGATACTGGGCTAATCGACACTGGCTATGGTGCTATTGATTTCACAGTGTTAACAGGGATGTAGTTTGACCTGCTGTTACATGAACTTTGTGCATGACTACTGCCTGCTCACTCTGTTTCTTATGCAACGTTCTACTTGTGAGCACCCTGCCCTGTGTTGTCCCATTTGTCCTCAAAGCAGGCTGTACACCTAGTTGCTGTTCCACTCAGCAGTTTAGGGTTATGTGCCTGCTGCCATGAACTACACTGTCAGTCTCACAAGTAGTATATTGTGATTAAGTTGTCATATATAATTTAATGTATATCAATTAGGTGTGTTGTCTGGTGATTAAAGTGGACCCAGACACTGTCTGTTCTGTATTGTCCTTTCATGTATGTCAGGCCTTTACAAGTCTCTGATGTTGTGTGCTTGTGATAAATTACCGTAGAGTACCTAGTAGAAGAACATAATGTAATTATATTATAGAACACTCTTAAAATTGTATATATGTAATATATATATATATATATATATATATATATATATATACACATACACATACACATACACATACACAGACACAGACACATACACATACAAATACACATACACATATATATATATATATATATATATATATATATATATATATATATATATATATATATGCACATAATTGTATGTGAATAAGGTCAGTTTCAGTTTGTGTTCATGCAGAAAACATGGATTTCAAGAAATCTAACTCGTAGTATGACTATTATTTTTAATGTCTTCAATGCAGTTCTCAGTACCCACATGGTTCATACAGACATGCACAGTTCAGTTATTAGTTACTTTATACTAGATTATTACAACACTTTCATGTCATGCTGGTGTGGCTTGTAGTTCAAATGTGCTATCACATTTAAATTGGTGTCCTCACAAGGTATCTCCTTGACAAGTGATAACAAGATGTGTTTTATTCAGATTGTCAATAGCACATATTCTGATAAGTGTTTGATAGCAGGTTGTTATTCCACTGGTCTTGATATGTATCTTGTCACTAATAACTCAACCTTTATGCAGGGTACAAAGAGCTGCTTTAGTTCATGTAGGTTGCGTGTACAAGATGAGGTGCAAGTTTAAGTGCCTTGTTTTCTTGCCTCGTACAATAAAGGCACATGTCTGATCACTTCAAATCATCATAAAATCATGTTATATAATGTAAACTATGTACATTCTAACATCTTCTAACCAATCAATATGTTTTAATGATCCATACTGGTTTTTTTTACCATTATCTGTTTATGAGTATTGACTATTTGGTGCGAACAGCTGTTGAAAGTCTCCATTATCTGTGGACACAGTTTATTGGGGTCAGGCGTTCACCGGATACATGATAGTCATAATCAATAAGACCAATAACAATATATTCCATCCACATTATATATAACAATATATTCCATCCACATGTAATGTAAACATGATATTCAGCCAAAAACATTCCAATTAAACAGATAATGGTCAAATTATATTTTAAAACGTGTGTTTTACTAAAGTACATAAAGTTCTGTAATTAGCTGAATGTCATAGCCTCTGTATGGAAGTGTACCTAATTATGATTTATGGATGCTTTCTGACCCGTGTGTTGTTGTTTGTGTTACAGAGGAGATCACTGCTGCATTCCGTCGCTTTGGGCCACTGGTGGTTGACTGGCCCCACAAAGCTGAGAGCAAGTCTTACTTCCCACCCAAGGGTGAGTCATTTTACCCTGTCTGTCTGGGTCTACCTGTCTGGTTCTACCCCAGTTGGTCTACACCTATCTCATCTACTCTGTTAAATTCCAATTGGTCTACTAGTTTTTTTTTCAGGATATACTAGTCTACAGCAAGTAGTCCCATGTGAGGATTTGTGTGGATGACATTTAAGTTTGTCCTTTAAAACCATTTCAATATGACAGGCCGAATTTCTGGCATTGGCTATGTTCACCATTTAAATAGCTTTTACTCATAATTATCCACCACGTGGAGCCACTTGTTATGTACAGTTGTCATGGCGAAATGCAAAAATCCTCGAATAACAAACTAGGAACAAGGTGGAACCACTGCTGAGGGACGTACAGATGGGTTTCAGAAAAGGAAGACGGTGCACAGACACCATCTTTGCTCTACGACAACTAAGCGAGAAGGCAATTGAGTACAACCAAGAACTGAACCTTGTCTTCATAGACCAAGAGAAGGCCTTCGACAGGGCTTAACAGAAACAAACTTTGGAGAGTACTGGAAACATACAACGTGAAAGGACAACTCCTGGACAACATCAGAGCCATTTATGCCAACAACATGAGCTCAGTCCACACCCAAAACAGACTCACAGACTAGTTCCAAATTACCTCTGGAGTGAGACAAGGGTGAGCCTTAAATGAAATGCTGCTTGCCGATGACCAAAGCCTTGCAAAGGAAGATGAAAAGAAGTTGCAAAAGCGTACAAATAGCCTGAACACTAACTGTGAAGAATACGGCAAGAAGATCAGCATCAGCCAGACTGAGACAATGAAGGTGAATAGAACACACAGCAAACTCAACTCCAGCAAGTGACCGAGTTCAAGTACCTCGGCAGCATATTTACAGAAGATGGACGATTTAACAGAGAAGTCGAAACAAGAGTCCAGAAAGCAAACAACGTCAGCTACCAGCTTGCACCGCTCCAGAAATACCCCAACATCCCCATTGAAACCAAAGCTAAGTTCATCAACTTCATCTTCTTGGATTGCTGGTTACCATGACGATGAAATGTAAAATGATATGGCGCATTTTAATCTCTGATTATCATACTTTCAGATTATATATAATATTCGTATTCATAAAATGCATTTTTGTTGCTGAAATCTTGAATTGAAGTGATGCAGTTGATTTTCTTGCATATTCACTATTAATGCAGTATTCAGTGGTCACAGCAGATCAGGGATGGTTAAGGTAGCTAAGGTGGCTATTATATGTTTATCTTGAATTAACCATTTCTTCACAGATTTTAGTTGAAATACTATATAATATTCCAGATGAATAAAATTAGGAGTCTTTCATTTATTTGGTTATGTTACAAGATTTTTAAAAAACATTTTGGTAAATGTAAAAAATAGCTATAAAATGCACAATTATATCATTTTGAGAAAATCCCCAAAGAAATAAATGACATACTTGTAAGTATGACGGTGTCACTGATTACTTTAAGGTAGATTTTGATCAACATAACAATTACCCCTGCTACACCACAGTGAATGAATTAAGCAAAAGTTGAATGACAGCCTAAAGTGGCAGTGTATTTTTGACACAAACCCTTCACCAATTGTAATTCCAAACCATGAAAAGTTGCCTACATGTAAGACGTGTTCATGCACCAAATTGCAGTGAAGTGATGTAGTTTAAAAAAAAATTTTATTAGGTAACATTTCCTGATTGTTAGCGATAACAGAAATGTCGAAGGCACAATAAACTACGTTAGCACTCATATTTGCTTGTTTAAGGACATGATTTTAGTTAGGTAGATATAATACTGATGTGTACTGGAATTACAGTAACCAAATGATTCAAACATCGTAGCACTCATGGTCGTTACTATGGAAACATCGTCAGCATTTCTAAGAAATCGGGGATTTCCAAAAGGAGGGTTTTTTAAAAGGATGGATTGGCGAAATATGACATTAATGCTGGGTGATTATTTGTGATTGTCGATGTTCTGTTAAATATTTCCTAGCATGTTATATAAATGAAGAAAAAATAAAAAAATCAACTGACACGCTACCCGCCCCAGCTACTGTAAAAGGAAAAAAACAGTATCATAAGTATTATGGCTCTATGCTTTCTGTGGTGATACATATTTTAACTTCTTGATATTTTGTTGTTTTATTTAAATTTATTTATTCTTATAGTTAAATTTGTTTTAGTATTATTTGTTTTATTTGTACTATTTATTTTAGCTTTATATATAGCACTAAATTTTATGGATATGGTGCTATATAAAATATATATTATTATTATTTTATATAGCAAGTTTGTAGATCTCTTATATATAATATAATTTCTCATGTATAAATTTGAAGAAACCAATAAAATATCATTTAAAGTTTATTAGGTTTATTGATTTCATTTACTAATTACATCCATAGAGTGCTGTATAAATAGAGGTCACCAGCTGTTCTTTCACTGTGTAGACTGTAATTACTAGAAATATAACCAGGGACAGTAGGCCAACTGGGGTGTAGCTTGCAAACAGGAGTAAACCAATTGTGGTATACCTTGCAGTTAGGGCTAATTATAAGGGTAGAATAGATGGGTATAAGCCAACTGGGGAGATGCTGTCTGTGTAACCTCAGTTGTGTCTGACTGCTGCACAGTTGTGTCTGACTGCTGCACAGTTGTGTCTGACTGCTGCACAGTTGTGTCTGACTGCTGCACAGTTGCACTGTAATATTCTGTCTAGGTGGCTAACAGTAGAGGCAGCAGTGATCAGCTACAGTACACTGGCTGTTCTGATTCTACTTTAGATATGCTGTCTTTGCATAGAATCAGATGTAGATGTTGGTTAGTGCAGCAGAAATGTCAGACTTGGCAGGAAGACAAACTGCAGCAGTCATCTATATGCCACATCCCAGCAGAGAGAACTGTACTTTGAGTGGGCATAATGGCTTCATAGTAGCTGCTCCCACACACACACACATCTTCCTGCTGTCTGACGCTGTCCTGTTTCACTTTCCCTAATGGCCTTCTGATATAGCCCCGGAGGAATCGTGGCTGACACATGCAGTGTTTCCATTGTGTTCCGACAGGAAATGATAGGAGCAGGGAACACTGCGCTGCATTACCATACAGCGTCTTGGGCCTTGGTTCATTCATGCGGCATTTGTCAGTAATTCCTGTCTCTCTGTCTATCTGTCTGACTGTTAACCATTATTAACTGGGTTCTAGCTGTGTGCTGAAATCGCTGTATCTTTGTGAGAGCATAAGAATGATATTATTCATTAAACAGTCTGATGATATAGACAAATATGAGCAATGTTTAACTTGCCTGCCATTATGAAAGAATAGAGAAACATTGGTGGATGTTGTCATGCAAAAGACAAAACATCCTAAGAGGTGATGGACCTGAAATGGGTACTGAAGAAAACTGAAGGGGCAGAACTTGTCTAAAGATTGAAAGAAAGAAAAAGAAATGCATGAAGGAAAAAATAGTAGCATGAATTTGGGCCACATGGAGAAGAAGATAAATTAAAATGATGAAAATTAAAAACAACTAAACTGTTTATTGCTCTGTGATAGTGTGTATTTGTAGAAAGTGTGCTGATGTATGTGTTTGTAATGTATTTAACTTTTTTCAGTGACCATTTATAATTCATAAGAACAAAATGATGTTTATTTTAAATGAGTGAGTGAGTGTGTGTGTGTGGGCGTGGCAGTTTGAGACATGTATTTGTTGTCACGGTTATCTTTGGCTTTGCGCTTTTCAAACCATAGGCTTTAATTTGCTAAAATCATCATACCATGGTAATTATTACAACACAGTGACACGTTGTAGACAACTGATGCCTCAAATATTACGTTTGTTTATATGTAGGAAATATGTGTCTGATAATTCATTGTCTTATGGTAATTATGGTCATATGTCAAGCTTGCAACGTTTAATTATCATGTCCTGTTGTATTTTACTTTCTTAATGACTAGTTTGTAGGAAGTTCACAACACTAAAGTATAAGTTTTTAAATATCGCACTATATGTTATGTTACTATGCTGATGTTTAAGTTTTAATTTGCTCATCTTTGCAGCCAGTATGGCTGAAAATATTCCACACTGGCTGCATCTGGCACTTATTTTTGCACGGTTCTTTCTGAGCAACCTTTGCTGTAATCTTGTTTGCCTTGGCTTGGCACATATCAGTATCTCAGTGGCAGTAACAGTAACCTTCTTGCACTTATGTAAGAGAAACACCAGGGCAACAGGCAGCAGTGGTATTTGATACATGGTTCTCCGTGTCTGAAGAGTATGTCCTTTTTGTTGAGAAGTCTGAGGTTCGTTCTTTCCACCTTAAAACAGTCAAGTGTTTTTATTTTTAATGATTTTTTTTTATATGTGGAGTAGCTATGGTTACTGCCACATTTAGGCATTAAATATATAATGAGTGTAGCAAATGTAAGATTTTTCCGTAACTGGCTAAACAGGAGACAATAGGGAAATGTTTCGTGAATCATGCATCATGACAGTATCTGGTAAGAACCATTCATGTATGAATGTGAACGAATAGCCTTGGTGCAGTAATTGCAGTGTAGCTGAATGCTTCCCAAGGAGGTCGAGTTGTTGTTGGCAAGTGGGGTGTGATGGCATTCTGGTTAGAAGGCCGGACTCTCAATCGAGAGAACCCGGTTTCAAATCCCACTACTGTTGCTTCGAATCTTTGGCAAGTTTGATTATCCCACGTTGCCACAGTTCACTCAGCTGTATAAAAGAGTACCTGGCAATACAGACAGTGGTGGAAATGTGAACGAATAGTCTTCACGCAATTGCAGCATGGCTGAATATTTCCCAAAGAAGTTGAGATGGCCTTGGAATGAACAGGTCTGCCAGGGGGTGAAGTGTAAAGCACTTTGAGTAGTTCTACAGACTGGATACCAAGCTATATAAGAATGTACCTTTTTACTTTTTTGTTGGAATAAAGAGGGGGTGAAGTGTAAGTGAAGTGTAAGTGAAGTGTCCTAGGGACTATATGCTGTGCTATGTAAGAACTCACCTTTACCTTTTATATGCCAAACACCTAGTCCACTAATATACCATGTTCATTGACAACAAATGTGTCATCAGGACAATGACTGTGATGATGTTTGTGTGACAGCGCAACAAAGGAAATGTCAGCGCAACAAAGGAAATGTCAGCATTACAAGGCGTGGGTCTATTGTGTTTGCAGGGTACTGTTTCTTGTTATTCCAAGACGAGATGTCAGTGCAGGCTCTCATCGACGCCTGCATTGTGGATGACGAGAAGTTCTACTGGTGTGTCTCCAGTCCCACAATGAAGGACAAACCTGTAAGTCTCTCACATTCTATGATAACAACAATATACGACACTGCATGAGTAAACCCAGCATAAGTTGGAAAATCACATATTGACATTTCAATATTTTCTTAGTTTTAATTACTGTAATTTTCAAAACATAAAAAAAAACAGAAATGAATTAACTGAAACAGTTTTGATTTTACGTCCATTTGAGATTCCACTGGTAGGAAATAAACCAAGTGATTTTCCTACTTAAGCCAGGTTATCTCATGCAGTGGCACATTATGTGTGAACTAAAACCATATTCACACATATTTACTTTAAGGAGCTTTACATTACAAAATAGCATCAATGCTCAATTTGTTTGCTAAAATTTAAAAGGTCTTCAACGTAATAAATATTTATGTTTAAATAACCCAGATTTAATAAATAATTTTGTTTAAATGATCATCATTATTCTGCTTTAGAGAAATACTCATTTTATTATTTTCTATTTATACTCTTACTGTATCCTCTAAGAATGGGCTGAACCTGGTATAATTATAATAATTAAAATTATTTTACTTTTGCAAATAAAAGTATCCTTACAAAATGTTTGTAGCCAGGGAGAAAACGCAATTCAGGTATTCAATTAATTGTCTCAATTTTGAGGGTTGTAATTTAGACAAAAAGTGTAATGCGGATTGGGATTTTCAATTTGCATATTTTCATTATGGTGGATATTTAGAAAACACATTTTGACAGATTCTCTAGTATGTGGGAGTATCTAAACCTCTCCCAGTGGAGAAACATTGACAAGTTACACTCATTCTGTTATGTGCATTACATGCTCTGTCTCTTTGTATGAGCTCACTGCGTAATATTTTTTTAATTCAAGTGCACTTTCTTCCTTCAGATCTTCCGTTAAAAACAACTAAATTCAAAATGATAGACTTAGCTTCAATAAATATTACAAAGACCGAGTCTTTGACAACAAGTATGACTGTCAACAAATGGCGTAATACAAAACTTTTCTGAATTAGCCTCGATTATCCAGACTCCTAGAGTTATTTTGACGTTGCAGTGCAAATATTCTGTGCGAGTAATCACACGAAAGACAACTGTGTAATATTCTTTATGTTACATTTGTAATTTGTGCAGTTACTGAATATAGTGTGACACTGTACAAATGCACATTATATTAAATAATTTATAAAAAAAATAATTATAAGTACCTTGGTGTTTTGTAAAAATATGTCAGTAATATGTTAGTGTTCGAAATTAAGGCCAAATTACAAATCACTGCCAAGGCACAGGCGAAGTCCGCACATGCAAGGGAAACCCCTTGCATTTGTAACATGGATGTCTATTGGATGATTCACATTTAATGATGTCAGTATCTTGGGGTATACAGGGAAACACCAAAGCAAAGATGGCGGATGAAGTTGCGAGAATCATAAGCAATGTTTGAAGGATATTTGGCCAATGTACTTCATACTGGTGATGGAGGCAGACAATCCGATTGACAATATAATTTGATATTTGGCTGTGATAATGAACTTTGGAGGCTTCGATTTGGAGTGAATCGAGAACGGCATAGCCATAGATTTTTGCCAGTGCCAGGCCCAGGGCAGTTGCAGTGCGCATGTTTCGCAAATAAAATTCACATTTAAATGTTTATTAAATTCATTACTTCATTGTATTGGTCTGCGATTATAAGAAATGGACGACAATATTTGATATGGTTTATATTTATTAAATTATTATTTATTCTAATTTAAAGCAGTGTCTGTTTTAGCTTTACGCACAAAAACTTTATTACTTATACTTATAATTACTACATTATTATGGGGCCAGTTCAAACTCACCTGGGTGAATTCAAAATAGAACTGGGCGGCTGGGCCAGTTAAAAAATCTGGGCCAGTTAATCTTTTTGCTAATTTCGGACACTGTATGTTGATATATATTTTCAGGTTCAGATCAGGCCTTGGAACCTTAGCGACTCTGACTTTGTGATGGATGGTTCCCAACCCCTAGACCCCAGGAAAACCATATTTGTAGGAGGCGTTCCTCGACCACTCCGAGCAGGTGCGTATGTTAACATATCTTTACACAAGTGGATAATTATTATGAGATATGAGAACAGTTTAATTAATTAAACAATTTAGGTTATCCCAGTTTGTTTCCCAGAATATTTTGTTTGACATATTAGCATGAACACAGATACTTGTTAAATACTGAAACATGAAATGATAATTATTCCGAGACTTGCGGTTGGCAGGAAAGAGAATTAATTTTTGTTTGTATGTTTACGCCAGCTCTGCCGGCGGTCTTCAGTAATACCTCGAGTAGAAATGTCAGTTTGCCCAGCGGTAACATTGCTTGCTTTTCGAGGAAATGGATCACAAATATTACCTAGAGACATCACTCAGAGGCTGAAACAGATGCTATTAGAGCCTCGGTGAATGTTTTTTGCGTTGTTCACGAGCTGTAATACATGGATGTTCTATGTTATTATGGCTATGACAGACTGGCTTCTCGGTGTCCAGACCTATACTTTGGAACTCATTGTCACAAGATATAAAGCATAGATGTGCACTAAATGAAAAAATCTTGTAAAACTTATCTTTTTAACCCTGGGAGTGACCACTGGGCCGAATTCGGCCCGCACGCAAGATCAGTGCGAAAAGTGTTCCGGCTGATTTTGGTATCACTCTATAGGAACAGTTTTCATTTCCGTCACCAGTACCTCACACGGGAACAAATGGTATCATTGGAAAGCTGAATCACTCTTCATTCTGATTTATAACATTATTTATTCATGATCATAGTCATAGTCGATGATAGCTAATGACGATCTAGCTTACAAAACGCGTCCCATAGTTTAACACGTTATACTTTTGGAAAGCTCTGTGATTGGCCTATTCAAATACATGTGAATGAGGGAGTGGGCTATATGCACCGAATAAGCAACCGTCGTTACAACACGTGTTGTCTGGGCTGTCTAAGCTTTTTATTTACTAACCCGCCATTTTGTTTTCTCACTTTGTTCTGTGTCAGTTCACTTTCGGCCGGATTATTTCAAGTTTCCGCATCAATATTTCGGCAAATTGAATGACAGCATTAGTGAATCACGCTATTATGCTAGTTCAGACAGTTAGAACAATGTTGCAGGCTTTTTTGAGGTAAATATCAGCAAGTTGCCATGGCGATTTCGGCATAGTCTGGTGTTGAAAAAAAATCATAAAAGTTCTCGACATATTTGATTCTTTTCTTTTTAATTTTATACCTAATACGTATGGCTACATTTTTCTATGTGGACATAGGGACGTACAGCCACTCTGTAATTATCTAGTAGCAGGATGAAAATAAAAAATGTTGCTTTCTTTTTTATGGAACTCAAAAAGTAATGTCCCCATGGTAAGATTATGTGCCGTAGTTTTTATCATTTTATTATAATCAAGAGTCTTTTTAGCAACAAAATGATACCTCAATCACATTTGTGCGATAATTATTAGCGATGTTGTGATTTTTTAAAAGCACCTTTATGAATAACTCTGATTTGTGTGCACCGTGGAAATATCACTGGTTACTCCTAGGGTTTAGCTTGCTAACTTTCACCGGGGAATGCGCCAACTGTGAACGAGGGCACTTCTTATAAATGTGTATTTTTTGGTAATTCTATTTATTAATTTTATGCTCTATTTACTTATTTATGTTTAACTATATATAGTGATGATCATGCATGTTTTTACAATGACTACAAATTCTTCAGTAGCTGTGTTGTGTTTCTACCCATAGTGGAACTTGCAATGATTATGGACCGTCTGTATGGGGGCGTGTGTTATGCCGGCATTGACACCGACCCTGAACTGAAGTACCCCAAGGGTGCGGGGCGCGTCGCCTTCTCAAACCAGCAGAGCTACATTGCAGCTATCAGCGCGAGGTTTGTGCAGCTCCAGCACGGCGACATTGACAAACGTGTAAGTGTTGGGCTTATTTAATAGTTGGTAATAACAGCAAGCTAAAAGATAGGGTAGCATAAACTTTCCAACATACTATTCTAGCTGAAACAACATTGCCCTTTGTTTTTGTCGCAAAGACAAATGTTTGGGCCAAAAATGTAAAAATACGAGAGAATATGCAACAGCAGTGGCCATGTTTATTAGGTTGATGGACCTAGTTGCTAGACAAACAGTGATGGATCTGTCAATTGATACTGAGGTATGTGCAGGGCTGGATAAGCCTCTGTATCACAAACAGTAACTAAAAATCTGTGCTTTTCCTTTTGGCATAATGCCAAAGGACATGATGCCCAAACAGATTGCAGCCAAATTGATTTAACTGCATATCACATTTAAATGAACTTCCTTATGTTATGTATTTTATTTATGTAAGTCTAAAACTAACTGATGTTAGTATATTATGTATTTTATCTATTTATGTCTAAAACTAACTGATGTTAGTATATTATATATTTTATTTATGTAAGTCTAAAACTAAATGATGTTAGTATGTTATGTATTTTATTTATGTAAGTCTAAAACCAACTAATGTTAGTATATTATGTATTTTATCTATTTAAGTCTAAAACTAACTGATATTAGTATATTATATATTTTATTTATGTAAGTCTAAAACTAAATGATGTTAGTATGTTATGTATTTTATTTATGTAAGTCTAAAACTAACTGATGTTAGTATATTATGTATTTTATTTATATAAGTCTAAAACTAACTGATGTCCTTGTGACAGAAATAGGGGCTTTAGTTGGATAGCTGACATGAGATCAGGTTTTTTGAACGGCATAAAATCTCACGAATCTCTCAAATTATTTTTTTTAATGTTTAATGAAGTTATTTTTTTGAAAATGATCTTTAGAAAAGTCAAGTTGAAAAAATACAGAAATGTAACATATTGAATTAGCATTACTATACATTCATGTGCACGTTTGAAACATGTTACAATTGCATAGAGTCTAAATACAGTGCATGCATAAGGGTATCTAGGAATGTACAAAAATTACATATGTATTATTACCATATTTGTAATAATTTTATACTATATGTAGTGGAATAAAATATTTTAAAATTTATTTTTAAACAAGGATACGGAAACCTACATTTGTTCACCAGTTCACAGCGTTCAGATATCGCTTGTCATTCTGATTCAGCAACTGGGCACAAGCAGTGCACCAGTCGAATGATTTTTGAATATTCTAATTAATGTTGGGCACTGTTGTGACCTGGCTAGAGACGTGGGCCTTGAGAGTTGCATGTCTGGCAGTCTACAGGTGAACGCTAATAATTAATTAAGTCTCTGAATACAGAGGAGGGCAACTGCCAGTGACTGCTTTTCTTAGAATCAAACTATTTCCGATGGTAATCATTCTAAGGGGATTTGATAATACATCACAGTTTTTCTTGCGTGACCCTGCTGGCTAAATCAGTGCACTGAGCAGAGAAATAGGAATGAATCAACAAATTGATGTTAAAAGTACAAAGTCGAATCGTTTTTATCATAAAATCATGTTATATAGTATCATTTTATATACTATAGATGAGATGTTTGAAACAGAGGTGATGTGTTTGCAGGTTGAGGTGAAACCGTACGTGCTTGACGATCAGATGTGTGACGAGTGCGGAGGAAGTCGCTGTGCGGGCAAGTTCGCACCGTTCTTCTGCGCAAACGTCACATGCCTGCAGTACTACTGTGAGCACTGCTGGGCTCAGATCCACTCGAGTCCCGGCCGTGAGTTCCATAAACCACTCGTGAAAGAGGGTGCCGATCGACCACGCACCGTGCCTTTCCGCTGGTGCTAGATAGCGCTGCGTCACTGCCGCCGCATTTTGTTGCTGGCCTGATGTGATGCACTAGTGTGTCTGGTGTGGTGAGATCATGTGACTATGTAGCCAGTCTATGCTGCTGTGATGATAATGTGTGTATATCCTGCTCCTCCTAGCTCCAATACCTCATTGTTAGAAATGTGCGGGTTTCTACTGTGTCGTAGTTTTCTATTGTTCTGCCTCTTGTGATCTTCGAACAGCTTATTTATTTTCTATGCTGTTCATGAATTGTTTGCCTCATGTGGTACAGGACACTGAATGTGCAGCCGTGGTCTTGCTGATTAATCGTTACGAGGATATTGTAATTGTCTCTTAAATTATAGGAAATTGTTGTTACGAGCAAGTGTTAACGGTTACTTTGACATCATCCTAGATGTGGTGTTAGGCAATCTGTGGCTGTATGTATGTCGTACTCAATGTGTCTCGTCATTTGTTTGCATAGATTGGTCAGTGCAGGTTTGGTCCAGTATGGATATGTCCAGCGGTTGCTCGAGTTACACAGATTTGTGTAATTGTGTACATGTTGTGTGCTTTGATGAAGTCCGTAAAACTCATCAACAAAAATGTCATTTGATAAACTAAACAAAGAACAGCAACACTCTGAACTGGCTAAGCCTTCACTGCAAAGCGCCAAACTTCAAATGAAGCTAATATGGACATACTGCAGTGCTGTCCTGAATGTCCCTTTGGTGGTGTTTTCAAGCAGCTTCAGTACACCCTCTTGTTGGTTACCCCTTTGTTCCCCACCCAAACAGCTCTGTGTTACTGGCTTTCCCAGCAGGCTATGGTTATTTTCCGAAGTTATTTATGCTGACTAAAGTCAGAAACGAAATGTGGGGCTATTTTCCGAAATGATTTACACATTCTGAAATTCTGTGAGAAATGACGTAGATTACTCATAGCGACACTGAATACGTGTGTTCATGTTGTTGTGGTCTTTCTCGTTTCCCATATATGGAGTTCCGTCGTGGGTAGGCGGGATTTAAAAAGTGTGCTTTGTTGAGGTTCTACTGCAGCGATGTTCCGCTGTGTTTATGTTTGACTGTGATGTTGATTAGACATCTTGGGTCTGTCCTGGGAATTGGCTGTCACAGCTTTATGTAGAACCACTAATCACCATCAAAGGAAGTTGTCAATATATAACCATTTGGTAAAGATCCTGGTTATGTGATGCAGCACTGACTGCACTCTTTCCTTTGTGGCTCTTGCCTGACCTTTGCCTAAGACTGCAGCTTTGTGGCATGTCTAATTAGTGTATTAATTAACAAGCCTGCTGCTGACTTGTGACTCCCTTGTCTGTTCCCTTTCAGTCAGTTCTTCTTAGAAGCAATGATGTTACCTTTGGCAATTACATTGTGCACCTGTAGGCTCCAATCTGTGGCTCTAATATCAATGCAGACATTGGTACACTGTTGTCATTTCTTAAGTCTCTGCTCGAGTGTTCTGCCGAGACCGGACATTCAAATGAAATGCTGATGGGTTTCTAAACGCCCCATCACTGTGTGTTGTGTGTGTGTGTGTTGTGTGTCCAGTCGTGTGTACCCGTGTGTATATTTATATATATATATATTGTCGGTGTCTACCACTATTTATTCCTAGCTGTAGCTTGTTGATGTTTTTGTTGTTGTTGTTGTTGACATATGCTGGGTGCGTACCATCGCACTCTGTCGTATTTGGCGAGATTGCAAATGGTGCTTCGTGCAGGTTTTCTGCTTGTGATCGGACTACACGCAGAACTGGGCAGAAACCCTGTGTAGGGTTTGCGGCCAAAACCGGAAAGTTTCAACTGTGTAATCCATGTAGGTGTATTTAGAGGAATTTCAAAACGTGTTATTGGGTAGTTGTGATATTGGCATAATAGTATGTTTTCTGGTGAGTGTTCAGTGATAATGGAGTAACTCTGTAGCAGTATGAATTGGCTTTGTTACGCGTAACGCTGGAGTGTTTCTTGCAAATTCTTCACCGTTCTGTCTGGTACTAGTCATGTGAATAAGTGACACGCGTGACGTGTGAAAGAATTAATGTTCAACATATACAATATCACAGTGCTTGGATAGTGTATTCCCTGCGATGTCCTTCAATTGTCCTGGATGTGCAACTGATGCAGTCATCTGCGTTCATCCAGTCCATCCACGTTTCCTTCTCTTGTTCTTTCAAGACAATCATCTACCCGTGTAGGAGCAAGCTGTTTTTTTTCATCGGACAGAAACACTAATCAGTTTGGCTTGCGCCCATCCATCAAAGTCTTGTTTTAAAATTCCTTGCTTCCATTTTTGTACCGATCGATGAGTTCCATCTAGTCATGCTGATATGACTGCAAAGTGACTGTTTCCAATTGTGCATGTGTCATCACTGCATTTGTCACATGTGGCCGATGACAAACTGAGAGAATGTGTCTCTGTGATGCCGCCAACTCTACCCACCAAGTTCTTGTTTCATGTTCTACTTGACTGACAGTGTCTGGTCGTTGTGTGAGCGCACACAGGGATGTATGGGTGTGGTGGTGTATTTAAACTTGGATGTGTGTGTCTCCGTTTGCTGTGTTTAGTCTCCTGTGGTACTCTAGCCGGCCATTCCGAGTCGGCTTTTTTCTACCATCATTGTGATATTGTGTAGATAGGTAAATCTGTCATTTTTCTACGATGATAGTAAATTAATGAATTTCTGGGTAAGTTAATATAATAATACTTGATTGTTGACTTTGGTGACGTCTGTTGTGCAGTGTAGATTGATTCACCTGGTTTTGGTAGCAGCCGTCACCATATAGCTGAAAGGCACTAATTTCATGTTTTCGAGTACATCCGATGACGACATTGGTTTGGAGATATTTATTCCTTGCTGCTTGTGTTTGATAAAAACATCAGCAGTGCAGTGGAAGACTGGATCGAAACTTCCACTTACCTAGTGTCCAACATTCAGGTGTAGTTGATGTCATATTCCAGTGTCTTGTGCTATTATTATCATTGATAGTCACAACAAATGAAACATCGCCTTCATTTTGGCCTTCTACTACTGCGGGCCTGTTGTTGATGGTTCTTTTTGTTTTCTCTGAAAGAAACCTGTTCATTTCACCTGCAACGCCCACTAATGTTCTTAGCGGCACATGGTTTGCATTTTTAGAGCATGCCATCGCAGCTGGCATAGTTTGTTAGTTTTTTAACTGATTTGTAATGTTCATTCCATACCTTTTAGTAAACAATTTTATATGCCACACAGATCGATTGGACAAGATGTTTCTTATATTTTTCTTTCGTATTGCGGTACACGTTTTTGTTTGTGCAATTTTGTAGAAAGTATTTTAGGACATAAGTGTTTGGATTTGATTATGTTTTTGCTCAAGATTCATTGCCGTTGTTTAATGTTCATAACTTTGCCATGCAGTGTTCACTGTTTATAAGACTGTTGTAGATTAGTAATCGGTAAGGTTGCCAATGGCTAGCATCATTCATCCATGTCATAGAAATTATATCAGAACTGCTATCATGAGAACGCAAGATATTTCCTGTTGTCTGTCTCTTACTGAGAATGAAGCGTAGCGGAAGTTCAGTGGGTCAACGTCGTGGAAGTTACCTTTGAGTGTTATTCTCCTTGATGGAAAATCCCAGCGTTGTAACAACGTATAGAAACATCCATGGCAAAGAAACATCCATGGCAAAGAGCATATAATAATACTTGAAAGGTATTAAGACTGGGAAACTTGTTCTTTTATCACGGTGCTCAATTAAAATTTTGAAATGGCTTTTTGTTGGCATATTACCACTTATAACATGACGTTTTTAAACAAAATGCAAGTTCAGATTCAACTGTCCTTTCTAGTAAGTGGTTTCGTGTGAGGTAGAAAGTACTGTGTTGCAATGTATTCTTTAGACGTGCCATTCTCGTGTCAGTTGTAGCAGTTATTGACTCTGCCATGGATGTAGACTTAGCACAACACTTTTTAAACGTCTGCATAAAATCACTCTTCCCTCATCACAATGTTTACGTTATCGTCATCTCTTTTTCATAAAAAAGTCTAGATTTTAGGCAGTTCTTTATCCTCTTTCTTTGCTAAATGCAGATTTCTACACAAGATTTCAGTTGTGCTTCATACAGTAACCTAACTATTAACCACAGTGACTGCGCTTTTAATGTCATAGTATATTTTCTTGTATTAGTATTACAATGTGTGAAATATAAACTGCAGTAACATCTTTTTAATATCAAAAAGTTGTGGTTATTTTTTTCCAGTTTGTATCATTGTATCATGAATCAACAGCTGCGAAGGTATATGTAACACCTGGCGAAGGTATATGTAACACCTGGCGAGGGTATATGTAACACCTGGCGAGGGTAATATGTAACATGAGTAGTTTTATACATTTTAACTGGTATATGAGCAATGGTTGATTGTGTTGTTGATTACATACTTTCATTCACCTTCTCCAGGCTCTATGGCGTCCAAGCTGCTAATTGTCTGGTATTCCACAGCATCTAGCCACAGAATGGGCATTATGCTTGAACATGCAGTGTATCTTGTTAGCTGCGTGTGCTGACCACCAACTAGCCACACGGTTTGTGTATGATTTCTCTGGTGCTATTCCTTTCATGCCTGGCTTGATGTTTCAGCTGACATTGACTGGTCCATTGTGATGTTGACACTCACTTTGTAGTGTCTTGGCTCACATCTTGTGCACTGTCGTTTGTAGGCACCGTTAGTGTCCTGGTGAAATCTTGGCAATTCCGACCTTTGAGCACGATCGTCATAGTACTATAGGACAAGTCCTGTTGCTAGCCATGTCATGGGCATTTTCATTTCAAAGTGTTCATTACTTGGGTGTTCACTTACATTACCATCTTTCTGCTTGTCACAGTGCTTCAAAAGTAGTGTAACAGATCGGATGTTGTCCTCTGCATTTTCACATTGTGTGGAAATCGTCATGTACGGTGAAACCTCTTTGTAAAACCTGCTCAGTATTATGGACATTATTATAAAGAGGTCTAAGGCGGCGATAAAAAAATGTGTATATATATATATATATATATATTTATATATATATATAGATGTATATATATGTGTATGTATATATATATATATATAATGTGACATTTTTGACAGCCTGTACATCAGTTCCTTAATGTTTCATCAGATGGTAATACTGAATATCACGTAAACAATACAAAATGTATATATAAACCCCCGAAAAATTGCCCCCACCTTAGTGTAGACAGTACTTAAAAATGCATTGAAATCAAAGCTCAGAAAAGCTCCACAAAGCATGTTCCTTTCAGTGCTACATAGGTTTTGAATAATCCCCTAAAGCATAGTTTAATCTGCTCTGGCCTGCATAATATTGTGTCCTTCAGTTATTGCACCTGAAATGGAGCACTAGAGGTAGGTTTTATCATGACATCAAGAGTGTATAGCCTGTGACCTGTGTTGTCAAGGCACCTCCTGTACCTTCTGGTTGTCACACTAGCGAATAACCATTGTGAGATTGATTGCAGAAACTCACTTGGATGTTTGATAGGCTCTACATTGTTCAGCAGTTGCAGGTGTATTAATGGGACAATTTGAATTTAAACTGCCCCCCACCACCACCACGTTTACTAGCACGAGCCTGTCTGTCTTCGAGGCAGTCAGAGTTTTATTATTATTTATTAATATCTAAGATTACGTTACTATTTGTATAACAATCTGCGGATACACCAGTAGTTATTTTTAATACCTAGTGTTTTGCAAATGTATTTTCAAAGCATATGACGGGATTTGAGGTCACTGTTGATTCTGTAGGTGCAAACTGTAGACGCACAGGTAAACGTATCGGTCACATTGTACAAGGTTTTTTAAGCATCATATAATGACTGTTGTTATAGTAATATGAAAAAACAGTATTATTTCGTATCGTTTTGCATTGATGTTTCGTTCATTTGAGCAATAGTAGCTGTTGTAATGGCAACCGAGGTGATGCTGGATTTATTTTCTGTTTCTGATTATTTTTGGAGTATGATTTTTAAGAGAGCCGTCTTAGTTACACTGTCATGGTGAATCTTGTTACAATCAGTCAGTTGCCAAATACATCTGTATTGTGATTTGACGCATGTGGTCTACAGTTATAGTTATTGTATAAAGCATGCAGTACACACCATTCTATATAGATGACACTGCTGGTGCTAGGCCACACTGTCTTGTTAATTTATATAAGTAGTCATTAGCATGGCCTGTGTGAAAGGAGTCAAATTTTTTTGGATGATGAGACATTAATCAACACACAGTAATGAATCCTTGCATTGTTGAACACTTGTACATTGTCGATATCCTACCAGGCAATGAACCAGAGTAACCGCAGTGATTTGGTTGAGAACTATTCCAACCAACAGTCATCAAATGCATGGCACACTGCTTGCTCTGTTGTTAATTTTCAGCCCTTGCCACTGTATCTTAAATGTACACATTGCTGGCCACGTGAAGGCACGATTTGCTTGCTCATAGAACTGGCCACTACAGCTTCATTGGTGCACATTTTACACAGTAGGTGGAAAGACAAGTCTACTGGCAGCACATGCTTAATGTTACTCCATTTCTGGGAACCCATGTGCAACCCCAGTGGAAAGTGAAGGGGTGACTACAGATTACTGTCAAGTGCTAGTGTGTGTCTTCGCCTTCTTGTGCAAGTTTGAGCCATGTTCTCACTGTGTCAAGAAGGGAACCCTTCTCTTTATTGTGGAACAACCATTTGGTCAGTGAATCTTTTGTATGTAGAGGTGGGCAGTGTTTTAGGCAACCAAAGTGCATCATTTGGCCTGCGTTTGTGTTACCAAATTATACTGATACATAATAATTTGTAGAGGATGTTCTCGTACAGACTGTTTATATCTATCGAGTGGCACATTTGCTCTGTGGCATTCTAGGAGTGGCAATGCCAGTGGCAGGGTTCCTCTCTTCATTACCCGTTTCTTTCCATATGATGTCCACGAAATTGAATGTACTTACAGATTTTGATATGCTGGCAAACTTTCCCTGATTTTGATACTTTATAATTTTACAAAGATGCGTTCGTTGTTGATTGTACAGAGGGCAACGTAGTTTGTATGCAGTGTGTCAAGACGTCACCGTCATTGTGTTGAGTTTCATCAGTGACAACTTTGTGTCATTGTCGGTAGTGACGTTCTGGCACTTATGTCAGTGTTGATCAGCTGTTCAGCAGAATTAACAATGTATGCTATTGTTCCATTGGCTGTATGAGCTGTCGTGTGTTGATTGGAAGTAGTTATGTAATACCGTGTAGTAGAACATGAGTTATATTGGTGAAAGTGGCAGCTCTGCCTGGGTCTGTCTGTGACGATGCTCGTGGCCGTGTTGTTTCTTGCGGCTGGGTTTACCGTATGGTGACGTGGTAACGCGTCGTGGTGACGTGATTGCTTGTGTAGCAGCAGATAAGCAGAGTGTGGTGTCTTTCATTTGGCAGGGAGATCTCGTTCACATGTTTCCAATATATACCAAAGATTTGCCGGCAGTCAAAATGTGATAATGCTTTTTGTACATCTTGATTTCAGTACAATGACACGCATGATACCGCGTGAACTCTGAACAAATGTGGGCTCATGTCACCAAGTAATTTTTGTCAAGGGAAACGTTTTTCACAAAGTTTTCTAATCAACGGGACGTTGCTGTCCCATATTGTACTGACATCTGTTTTTGCAGGTCAAAAATCGTAATTTGTTAGCATTTTTAGTACTCATAGACATGCTGTAGTCAATATTTCTTGGTGAACTCTCCGAAGACTATCCAGATATGTTGTTGATGCCCAGTGTTACATAAAATGGTTATGATACTTTTATATCTGAAAGACTTCTTGAAATGTGGAACTTTTATTTTCATGTGTTTATCGAGAATGTGTATTTTTCTTTGTTTAAGGTTTTATTATTATTGTTTGTTTAAATTATGCTAATAGGGTGGACAAGTGGCTGTTTTCAATGTTACATTACATGTGTATGTAGCCGGTGGGCACGCCATGTGGGGTGGGGTAGGGTGAATTCAGCTCATTTCTGCTTGGTTGTTCAGCTTGGCACACAAAGTGATCGAATCACGGTACACAGCCCCTTTTAAATAGGTGCATTTATTTGAATTTTGATCAGTCATTAGCCCATGTGATGCTGGTACTACATGCAACGTGTTCTGTTGCCAGGGGACGCCTGCACGTTGCACCAGTCCTTCTACACTACACATTACCACACCCATCAGCATATGTGTTGCCAAGTTTTAAGTCATGTTATAGTGAGCACACTGCTTAATTTTATCTACCATTGCTTTTCAATAGTTGTAATGGTGTGCACGTTTCATACCTGTTCTCTTTTGTATATGGGGAGTTTTCTTAGTTGTATTGTTGGATACAGATTTGATGGCTATCCAGAGTTTCTATGTTTTTAAAATAAAGTATAAAGTCATATTTAAGCATAGAGTGTTTTTGTCTGTGGTGGTTTTCCCGGGTATTTTATCGCCCAGGACAGAGAACGGTATTGGAACAATACAGTGACGATGATAATGTTGGCATTGGTACACTGGTTACAGGTACAGATGTGTATTTATTTGGATTTGCAGGTTTCGGCTGCAGCTAGTTATTTATACCTTTCATTTTTAACACATTCTAATCAACTACTTTGTGTAATCGATTTTCTTGGAAATAAATATGGAAAATGGTGCCAATGCTTCTCTTGTCTACTAACTCACTAATCTCCATTCTTTGCCCTTTCAAGCCACATTGTAAAAAAATGCTCACAAAACAATGGTGTTTATTTGTATGTGCTTCATTTAATTATTGTTTTTATTGTAGCATCATGTTATATTCTATAAACTATACCTATTCCAACATCCTGACTGCCCAAATGTATTTTATTGAACCAAAATTGTAAAATATAATTATACTATTATCTGTTTATGAATATTGACCTTGTCATTTAGCATATAATGTAAACATGATATTCACATATTCAAATTAAAGATAACAGTCAAATTGTATATTTTTTAAATTGCTTCATTAAAACACATTTGGGTGATCAAGATATTAGAATAGATATACCGTATTCAACCTATTAAACGTACACCCCTTTTTTAATCAGCAGGATCAATAATTATTGTAATTTGACTAGTGTGGAACAACTGAAACGTCGCCATCTGGTGTTAAACAGTTGGCACCACTTTTCAGTTCTACACTAGTCACCAAATGACACCACTCTTGTTAAACAAATGACACCACTAGTGTTAAACAGTTACTTTATTGTCTAGAGAAAAAAAATTTGGTGTACATTTATAAGAACGGATTCGCTGAAATGTTTCTATGGTCTAATTTTTTTTTCAAGCATACTGTACACTTATTAAGTTGAATACGGTAGCTTATATGACATGACTGTACCTTTAATGACAGTTTTGTATCACTGTTAAGAACAATTAGGTACACGAGCAGTTTCATACATTGAGGCTTGAGCAGATTCCATGCATGGCTGCACACAACAGAAAATGACATTTTGTAATGCACGGTTGACATTTTGTAACGCGCAATCAACCTTTATTTATCACATCATACATTGTGCAATATCACATACGATTAATTCCCCTGCTTCTTTGTGCAAATAAATCTTTTGTTTAAATTATTATTTATTACATGAGTAATATACACCTGATCATAGTAATACTGATATGTGATTATTATTATTTATTACATGAGTAATATCATACACCTGGTCATAGTAATACTGATACTTGATACAGTTATTTCCTACATGATCAATATGGTGCAAGTGGTTGTAGTAATATTGATACATGATATAGTTATTTCCTGTATGGTTAACACTTGGTCATAGTAATGCTGATAGTTATTTACTACATGATCAATATAATACATTTGGTAATAACTTATAATAATAGCATAATTCATTTATGAAAAAACTAATGCACTTGTCATCATTGTTGTGGGTATATTTTAATGATGGGAGTGTAGAGCGAGTGATCAAGAATGTACAGTAATTACTTAGTTAATAGCGTGAAACATCGATTTTGCAAACAAACAAACAAAAAGGTAAAATGGTACTTAGATGTACGTCATACAATTGCTACAACCAAGAAGGCAACAGTTTCATGTCACCGTACTACATCGATGACCAATACTTCAGGACTTGCCCACAAACACGGTTATATCCTTAGAGGGATTAAAACAAGGAGCAAGAGGATGATTAAGAGTACAATAGCTAGGCTTGTCCTACAGCAGAGTCCACCCAACACTGGCACAGTAAGAAGTTCTACTTGGAGGTCTTCTCCCTTCGTAGTGCATATTTGTTGTGTTGGGAACCAGCCTGGGGATTGTTTTACTGTTCCTTGCTCATCCATTGAAAACTATGCAGTGTTTGCTACACTACATGTCTTATAGTACATCCTTCTGTATTATATCCTTCCTATTAAGCGTACATGCCCTAATTAGCATACACCCCCTTTTTAAATCACCAGGATCCATAATTATTGTAACTTGACAAGTGTGACAAGTGTCATGATCGGGAGTTAACAGGTGCCACTACTTTTCAGAACAGAGTCATTGACATTTTTTCATGGCCCAGTTTTTTTTAGCATACTGTACCCTTATTAGGTAAAATACGGTACCTTCTTCCTGCACTAATCCCTTACTGCCGAGTCCCTCTCGCAATCTCTCACGCTGTTTATGATCCCTCCGGTCCATTAAGCTGCTTCCCATTTCAACCCCTAACATTCTTTGCCATGACCCTTCTTCCCGCATGGATCCCTAAATTCCCTCCTTGCTTCCTCTCCGGTCCACCACATATCCTGCCCCTAATCTCTTCTCTCCCTAACCGCTCCCCTCTCCCATATAATGCCTCCCATGGCTACAGCGTGACACATCATCTACAACCCCTCCCAATATATTGTTCCCTCTCCCATCTATCAACTCTCCATACATTCCTTCTCCCACCAACTCTCCCTACATTGTTCCCTCTCCAACCAACTCTCCCTGCATTGTTCCCTCTCCTACCAGCTATCCCTACATTGTTCCCTCTCCCACCAACTCTCCCTTTATTGTTCCCTCTCCCACCAACTCTCCCTACATTGTTCCCTCTCCCACCAACTCTCTCTACATTGTTCCCTCTCCCACCAACTCTCCCTTTATTGTTCCCTCTCCCACCAACTCTCCCTACATTGTTCCCTCTCCCACCAACTCTCCCTTTATTGTTCCCTCTCCCACCAACTCTCCCTACATTGTTCTCTCTCCAACCAACTCTCCCTGCATTGTTCCCTCTCCTACCAGCTATCCCTACATTGTTCCCTCTCCCACCAACTCTCCCTTTATTGTTCCCTCTCCCACCAACTCTCCCTACATTGTTCCCTCTCCCACCAACTCTCTCTACATTGTTCCCTCTCCCACCAACTCTCCCTTTATTGTTCCCTCTCCCACCAACTCTCCCTACATTGTTCCCTCTCCCACCAACTCTCTCTACATTGTTCCCTCTCCCACCAACTCTCCCTACATTGTTCCCTCTCCCACCAACTCTCCCTACATTGTTCCCTCTTCTACCAAACTCTCCTTACATTTTCCCTCTCCCACCAACTCTCCCTACATTGTTCCCTCTCCCACCAACTCTCCCTACATTGTTCCCTCTCCCACCAACTCTCCCTACATTGTTCCCTCTTCTACCAAACTCTCCCTACATTTTCCCTCTCCCACCAACTCTCCCTATATTGTTCCCTCTCCCATGCACCAACTATCCCTACATTGTTCCCTAGCTCTCCCAACGTTGTTTCCTCTCCCTATATAATCCCTCTCCCAGCTACCACTTGTCCCTACAACTCCTTCCTCTCCCATCCATATTCCCTACAGTATGACACACACCTGGGAGGTGTGACACCGCACCTTCTGACTAGAGAATGTGAGGGCGAAAGCCTGGGCATGCTGGATCTTCCTGGGCACTTTGGGCACGAGCCCGCGCACAATGTCCTGCAGCAGTTGGTTGGGCCTGAGCGCAGCAACATACGCGACATGCGTTGGTACGTACAGCATGCAGTCGAGTCCTGGCGCCACCAGCACGTCCGACACGGCACTGTCGGTGCTCATACTACAAATTGACGTTGTCGTCGACATGTCCCACACGATGATCTGGCAGTCATCCGCACAGCTCACGAGGAACTTGTCATCGACAGTGAGAATGAGGCGATTGATGACATCTTGATGACGCAAAAGAATGGTGACGAGCTGCCCCGAACTGAGGGACCATATCAAGATGTTCTTGAACCCCGCTGTCAATAGAGTCATGCTGTCGGCTGTGAAAACCACCTCCTTTACAGGAGAGTGGTGCGGTAGACAGAAGCTAGCGATGCGGGTCTGCAGGTTCGTGACCTTGACACTGCTGTTGGTGCTGCAGGTCACCACCAGGCGGTCGTTGGGGCTGATTCGTAGACATGTGCAGCGGTATGTCGCGATGATGTTGTCGGTGTCAACTGGTAGAGTCTGCCCGGTGGCGATGCTAAACACTGCTGGCTGGTCACAGAAGTCTGTCACCAACTGTAGAAAGACAAACACACATCTCTCAAGCACACAATAAGTTAGATACACAGTCCAATTTTTTTCTTCGAATACCATAATTACAACTATATTCTACCACGTTTTAAAAGAACAGTCTGATCATTTTGTATCGTAAAATCATGTTATATAGTATTAACTATATTTTAAAACATGTTGACCATCCAAATGTATTTTAATGATCCACAATTTTTTATATATATTATATTCGACCTATTAAGCATATGTTCCCTAATTAGCGTACACCCCGTTTTTAATCAGCAGGATCCATAATAGTAATTTGAATAGTGTGGCACAACTGAAGTGTCGCCATCTGGCGCTAAACAGTTGGCACCACTTTTCAGTTGTTCAGCACTAGTCACCAAATGACACCACTGGTGTTAAAAAAATTTTAGTGTACGCTTATAGGAAGTTTTTTCAAGCACTGCATGCTTATTAGGTGGTTACGTGGTAATTTGACTGTTCTCTCTATGAATATCAATCTTACTGTTCAATACAATGGCTGCCAAGAATTATCATTATTATTAATTAACAATTTCCAATACCTGTGAATAAGTTTATCCAGTTGAGGCATTCACAGGATCACATAAATCATATTCCCTTCGCATGCAAAACATTCAAATTAAACAGATAATTGTCAATGTGTATTTTTAAAAGGTGGTTCATTAAACGTATTTGGACAGGTGTGTTGATATAACATGATTTTACGATAATAACTTTGAACTTTTAATTAAATTCAATTACAATGTGCATAGAGTTGTACGCAGCTGTACACATATTGTTTATTTCTTACATGTCGATAAGACATGAATAAACATTTAATTAACAAAATATTGTGAGGGACTAATGTGACATTTCTAAAACTCACAAGTTTCGCATCACGTGACATTGCAACTTGCATGAAGCCGAACGTCTTATGAAGCAAATGCATCTTCTCACCTGGGAAAACAAGATGTACACTTTTAGTGTAATTACAAAATTATTACATATTCAGCATTATACCTTGTTCTGTTTAACTGACAGCTCTAAGACATTTCTGATCTTATACATACTTTTATCTCAAACATTACGAATAGCAAATTTACATAAATTCACAATTACAGCGTTGCATTTTTTTTTTACTTCCTATACTTTACAAAAAAAGATATATTTTACAAATGTTTGTAAAGCAGTTATGTTTGTCAGCTGCAATGGAAAACATGCAACAATATGTGTACATGAATTATATATAACCTATTTTATGCAAAAAGGGGGCAGCCGTGGCCTAGTGGTTAAGGTGTTGGACTCTAAATTCGAGGGTTGTGAGTTTTCGAAGCTTAGGCAATTCCGTTTACCCTACTTTGCCTCAGTCTACTCAGCTGCAAATGAGTACAAACACTGTTTGGAAGGTACCTGCGACGGACTAGTGTCCCGTCCAGGAGAGTCAGTATAACTGCACACTAAGTTGCTTCGCACTACGGAAACCAGGTTTAAGCACTGGCCATATAAGCCTTCATGGCTTCCTAAGGCGTAATGCCTGGGGGGATGACTTTACCTTTTTACCTATTTTATGCAAAATAGTGAATGGCTAAGTTGTTTTAAACAGTGGACAACATGGTACCACAAAACAAGGAATGATTCTGGAAGACAGAATACGGCAGTACAGAAAAAAACTCTATGAATCACAATTTTCTTCTGGCCACAACTGTTGATTTACTTACTCAACGAATCATGAATTGTGACGAGGGGAATACTGACTTAGCCACGTATGGGACGGCCAGCTTGCCATGCCAACTGGTGAGCATAGATAGAACTAGTCACTGCAGTCAATCAGTAGTTGTAAGTCAATCAGTAGTTGTAGTTGTAAGTCAATCAATAGTTGTAAGTCATTCAGTAGTTGTAAGTCAATCAGTAGTTGTAAGTCAATCAATAGTTGTGGTTACAAGGAAATCGTGATTTGTATATTATTTACCAACTTGATAAACAGTTGCAGAAGTCAAAACCTCCTTGGTAACACAGCCACCTCGTCACTATGGCCATCTAGGGACAGTCTCAAAAGATGTCCATAATTAAGGTATATGACATTTAGTCCAGCTAATACGATAACCTCGCTATTCAGATCACTGGCTCAGTCCCGAGGGTGACATTAATAATGAGGTTCCACTGTATAGGGGCCATCCATAAAACAGGTGTGTGGGGGCACTGGGGGTGTCCGAGTGGGGGGTGGCTTGGCAATTATTATGTTCGTTATTCAAAAGTTTAGTTTTGCTCTTCTAGCTGTCGATATCAGATTGATAGCATTGATTGCTATGCCAGTTTTGGTGCATATTTCAACTTAATAAAAAAAAGGAATGCGGACTCTACCTTGCATCAGTAAAGTGTGTAATGCAGAGTGAAAAATCTGCAGACTTGATGAAAAATAAATGTATGCATAACAGGTGGGGGGGTCTTTCTTGAAAACGAACGTAGTTTTATGGGGTATAGAGGCCAGCGTTATGAAGTGTGACAGGGGGCAGGGGTCTCAAAAAATAGTGTGACGTACTTTATGGGTTGCCCCATATTGAGAGAACATGCTATATAAACAGATGATTTACCAGTGTGCATGTTCCACAGAATGGCACAGTGATGAGGGTTGCCAAAGCCGACCGCCAGCACATCTTGACTTTCTGCTAAACAACTTGACCGTCCCAAACCTCTTGTTCCATCCAGCTCTCGAACCAACACTCCTGTCAAACAATGTCAGCACAGCCATGTTAAATTAATTCATGACCTGTGTAATTAATATATTCCTCTGTGAAACTGCTACGGCTGGTCATTTGCAAAAAAGGGCTACAGCATAGCTTTTTTAGACAAAATAAACAAACCACAGTTAATGTAGATTTGTAGACATTCAAAGACCCATAAACATATATAAGATAATACCCAAATTTAATTGATAGAAATAGTTTGTCTCACTTAAGAAAGAACTATAGAAGACATGAAGTAACATTAGTGAAGGAACAGTGTAGACTGGACATCAGGAAGTACTCGTTCTCACAGAGGACAATAAATGACTGGAACAAATTATATACAGATTGTGTAAATATTAGCAGGGTGAATTTGATTAAAAACAAAATTGATTAATATCTCAGAAGGGTGGGTTGCACATAGATGAAAAAATGTTGGCCTCTCAATAAGCGAATGACTTCCTTGCCTTCTGGGTGTTTTGCCTTGGATGGCAATTTTGTTACAAAATTTTGCAAAATCTTCATTAAAGTAGAATACCAATCAGACATGTTCCGTCTCATGCTTTAACCATGTCTTGTCATTCTGAAACACTTCAAAACCGAGTCATGAAAAAAACCAGTAGGTTTAGAACCAAACACAATGGCCTATCTATGCTCTCACAAAAGAGAGCCAAAGGGTGGGTGGGGGGGGGGCAAGCTTAGTCATCCATTAATTTACCATGCTACCATGTAGCTGCACAATAAAAAAATATGGGAAAAAAAATAATTAAGCCAATGGGGCATGGCCCAATGCCCCCCCATATGCATTTGACCACACACAGGAAACATCAGCATTTTTGTTCTGAATTTATTTTGTAATTTTGAGATCTGATGGCAGGTTATGCAAAGTATCAACGGACAGTGACAGTCTCAACAGGAGGGAGCCAACCACATCCTATACATGTGAATGAAGCTCAAGTGATAGTGCGCACAGGGAAGGAAGGTCTTTGTGTGTGTCTTTGTTGATTTCTTAGTTGTTAGCACACAGTTGTATGACTTCACAAAACATACAACGAAAGACAGGAAGTACGCCACTTGTTGTTTAATGACTCTCACAGCTTGAACATGTAAAACTGACATTAACGATGGATTGCCAAAAAATATGCATTGTCTAAAAATTTAACAAGATTGCCATCCCAAGCAACAAGTTCCAGATGGCAAGTGGACAAGGAAGCCATTGGCTTATCGAGAGTCCAACAATTTTATCATGGTTTACTTTTACAGTGATCCAGTATGTTCTTCCAAAAAAGCCTATACAAGACTTCATTATTATTATTATATGAAGCATAAATATAACACTTAGAAATAAAATAACGACAATGGTTTGACATTAGACTTTACAATAATAACTGTATATAGGAGATCACAAAAAATCCAATGCATAAATCTTAGATCTCGGTAAAAATTAAATCGATATTACAAAAAGAATCACAATAATGTAAAGAACATATAATTCATTCAATAACTAAATAAATAATGCATAAATGCCCCACTTTGGGAACAAATAACCAATACAACACAGAGAATCACTATAAAAAGCCTAAATGCTTAAATCTTTCATTTCAGTAAAAAATTCGAATCACAAAAAAACAATTCTTCATGTCTTCAATTCTGTCAGAATTCAATCAATACTACACAATAGTATACATAAAGAATCACAAAAAATAATCAATGCCTAAAAAATTAACCTTTCCCTACCTGTCTTTGGGTCCCAGATTCTGACAACGTCCAGTGCAGTGGACACTACGTGTTGTCCATTACTAGTGGCTAGCAGTGAGTGGACAGTGTCATGTCCACTACGGTCATATCTGATGACTGTCATTGTGTCGGCTGCGTAGAATATCAACCAGCCGTCTTGTGTTCCAACAACTGCATTCTGGCCGTCCCTGTTGGAAACAATCACACGTCAATATTGGTATATTTATACTCAACTTTATGTATGATGCGATACTTTATCTCAGGTTAATACGTATAATATATGTATAAGATGCAACTATGTCTCAGATTTTAATTACAGGTACAAAGTCTGATCTTTTTAACATTTTAGATGCATTGCCATGACTTTTATTTTGCTTTAATGAACCACAATTACTATGATTTGACTGTTATGTTTTTATTTTTAATGTTTAAGTCCGAATATCATGTTTGCATTGCTTACGGTGGAAACATAATTTATGGGTCTTAATGATATGCCAATCACATATTCCCAGCGAACGACTGACCCAGATAAACTGGTGTTGAGAATTGTTGACAGATGTTGATATTCATAAAAAGATAACAGTCCCCACAAGATGACTAATCCAATCTTACTTGGTAAGAACAGCACAAGTGGTTACTACGGGGCCTTCCGAAGGCTGGTTGGGAGCCTCTCCCATCTCGTCTTCCCAGGGCACTAGGGGCAGGGCTGCCTTACTGTGTAGCAGGGCTTCCCCGCAGCGTTTGACAGCATCTTCGAGGTGCCACAGCTTCACGGTGTTGTCACATGACCCACTCACCAGCACCTTGTGGTCACTGGCGAAGGCGAGATACACGATCGAACTCGTGTGCCCGATGAAATGGTACACAGCGACAGCATCCGTGCATTTCTTATGCACCGACTCGTAATGCCACATCTTGATGACAGATGATTTTTTTGTGCATGTCAATAGGTACCCATCATGGCCATTACAGAATGCAACCCTGCTGTATGCCTCCGTACCGCAGCATCGCGACACCAACTGTCCAGTTTCCAACTTCCATATATGGACATGTTTCCCGGTGACGCCGTCGACTGTGGCATCATCCGTGGTGGCGGACGCGGCGAGCAGCTTGCGGGCATTGAGGACGACGATCCCGATTCGGTAATAGTGCCCACGCATCTCGTGCAGGGTCTTCCCCACGCCCAAGTCCCGCATGAACAACACATTGTCGTCCACCTTGGTGTTCATACCGGGCGACAGGAAGCGTTTCCGTGACAACATGTGCATGTTCGCTGCCATGGAGTGCGCGTCGTTGTACACTGCCTCGGTCTCGCTTTCCCACGTATGGGTGACTCGTGATACCTCTGTCATAAACACATGTTGTTTGCAGTCGGAGCCGCAGATCACCAGGTGGCGTCCATCCAATGAGAACATGCCCCCAACGACCCGTGGCGTCACCTTGAGTGCGGTCACGCGCAACTGTCTACGTTTCTGGTTGACGAGATTCAAGAGGGACGCCACTGACACAAGTGTGGGCTTCTTAAGTTCTGTTGTTAACAGAGTAGCAAATTCTGAAGTACAGTTGATAATAACAAACATTAATTCACTCACAGTACACAAGATGAAAATAAACAGTGGCACGATCATGTTGGTTTATTTATTCTACGACCATGTTGGTAAAAATAAAATGTGTTGTATTTAAGGGATGATCTTAAAAGATTGATGTTTGACACTATTTATTAGCTTGATAGGGGGTTTAGTAGCTGTTTCATCTAGCAATGTACATCGAAGCATTTTCCCACAAAACATTGTTCATTTACGGATTACAGTTCATATTAGTGCTGAGTTCAAGCGCATGTCGGTAGTTTTGGTCCTGATGGTTACGGCATAAAGGATGAGGACATTTTCATGGAATTACACAAGTAAATGTAATTCAAAGTTTTCTGTAGAGTGGCGTTTCACGTAGTGCCAAACATGAGTGTTTTCAAACCATCCCTAACTGATACGCACCCTTCGGTGGATGAGCAGACGGGTTGACCACCAAGGCGTACTTGCCGTAGTCATCCACGGCCACCACCCTCCAGTCGGTGGGCACGGGCACCGGCTCACAACTCTGCTGGTCTATGATGACACTCTGCAGGGATGAGTTCGCTTCCTCCGTGTGGGTGTGGGTGTGTGCCTCCAGCAACATATACCTGTAAACATGTAGACCACAGAATATCATGAAAATGTATACTTGTGTTGCCTAACTTGGTATTCTCAGGATTCTTCTGAGCATGTTCCTTCAGAATCCTTAGAACACGTTGCAAGAAGCAAACAAAGAAATCACTAAAAGATGAAGTAAAGCACAGAAAGTGGAGATGACTTGATCATGTTCTCTGCATGGACAGGAATCACCTTCCTCATGCCGCTCTCGAATGACCACCACCTGGAAAAAGGCCGACCACTGGTCACCTGGAGAAGGACTGTTGGAGAAGAAACAAAGATGGCTGGGAAGACCTGGATCAAACTTGGCTGGCTCGTCCAAGACCGCACTGGCTGGAGAAGATTTGTTGGAGACTTATGCAACTGTAGCTGTTAGTTCAGCGGAAACACTGACCTTCAGTGATTAACCGCTAGTTGCAGAATGATAAAATACCGCATTGCTACAGAATTGTGTGATGCATGAAACTGAGATATGCAACCATAAATCATAGAGCAGCATTATTTGTTTAAAATTTTGTTTAATGTATTTAAAGGTACAAAGCTTGGTCAGCTTTATCATAAATCATGTTGTATAGTATCAACTATATCTATTCTAATCTCTTTTCTTCTTTTGTCTTTTTTTTTAATACACATAGCGTTGCAGACAAGACAATTGTACGAAATAACTACAAACGATAATTCAATTGTTCATTGAAAAGGTAATAGCAGGGTGAATTGCAAAAAAATTAAGCTGAGACAACCCGACCATGGCGTCATAGATGAAACCCTGAAAGTTTGACACCCAAGATGCAAAGCATCTAAGAGTATAACAATACTAACATACATACTCACTGTGGGTTGTAATAAGATTACTAACCACCCAAATGTGTTTTGATAAAATACAATTTTGTTTTATTTGTTCGGGCCTGCCAGAATTCCTGTCGGGCCAGGAATGAGTGCTCAAAAGCTGAATATACAAGTTATGTGCAACCACAATAGTCAAGATAGTGCAAGATTTGTATGGAGATTTGGTTCAGTGTGTTATGTGATTTTGAAATATAGTGGATGAAGGTGTAAGCACACAGCTAACAGTGTCATGCTAGCGGTGCATGCAGCACGTGTAGAGTAGTAGCATATGTGCACCAATGAAATATCAACATACTAGCTGAGTTACCCGGCACTGTACAGGAGAACAGACTGCCACTGCTAGAGCTTATGACTTCTGATATTACCCAAGTACTACTCAAGTTTTCATAATGACAAATTCATGCCCAAATGCCGGTTTCAAGAAGCGTTTGTACCGAACGAAGGAGCTTATGTGGATGTTTGATGTAGATTACATAACTAGGAACAATCGTAGAAAACATGCACAGCATTGCTAACAGTTGTACATAAATACGAAATCATGTTGTTCCGAGTTACATAATCTACATGAAATGTCCAGTTTCTTCATAATATCCCCACCCCAGGGGAATTTTTTTACTGTACAAACCATCCACATTGACCCCTTGGGTACACCTACAAATTGTCACCTCCATACATACAAAACTGACAGAAATATGAGGAAACATAGACAGACAGACAAAGTCACAAACTACTTTATAGCATAAATGCCAGCAGAATTGTTTTTGTTACGCAGCCAATGTTCAAATGCATTGTCAAAATGATGATTTTTTCAACCAGTTGAAGGTTTTTATCTCCCTAGACTAATAGTTTTCTTTCTCGGGTGTTGACAGGTGTGCAATGCCCCTGACCTGTCCTTGCAGATGACCTGCAGCTTGTTGACATGTGTATGGGTAAGACGTTGCACCATGGTGACAGCGCAGTAGTTCTCAATGTCCAACTCCTTCAACAGATCTCCGTTCTTCCTTCTCTCCGCTGCAAACAGCTTCTTACCATCCAGGCTGAGCCAGAGTTTGCTTTCATCAACCACTTCATCTGGAAGACAAGAAAACATGGTGATTATTTCAGCTATGTGTGGCATTAGGGATATGCTCAGAAATTGGACAGAGGTCTATCTACCTATAAGGATGAGCATAATTTAAAGGGTATGCAGGTAAAAAGTTAGGTAAAGGTACATTCTTATATAGCATGGTATCCAGTCTTTGGGACTGTTCAAAGCGCTTTACACTTCACCCCCTGGCAGACTTGTTCATTCTAACACCATTTCGACTTCTCTGGGAAGCATTCAGCCAAGCTGCAATTACTGTGCGAAGACTATTCGTTCAAAAATCCACCTCTATCTGTAGCCAGGTACTCATTTATACGGCGGAGTGAACTGTGGCAACGTGAGATGAATGAAATTGCCAAAGCTTTGAAACGGCAGCAAGAGGATTCGAACCGGGGTTCTCACGATTGAGAGCCCGATGATCTAACCGCTACCATGCCCCACAGGGAAAGGGAAAACACACATATTCCAGATACTATATTCAACCTAAGTGTACAGTAAGCTTGAAAAAAAATTTGCCATAGAAAAATGTCAAGGAATCTGTTCTTACAGATGTGCACCAAATTTTTTTTCTAGACACTAGTAGTGTCATTTGGTGACTAGTGTAGAACAATTGAAAAATGGTGCCAACTGTTTAACACCAGGTGGCAACACTTTTCAGTTGTTCCACACTAGTCAAATTACAATAATTATGAATCCTGCTGATTAAAAGGGGGTGTATGCTAATTAGGGTATGTATGTTTAATAGGTTGAATACAGTAATCATGGTGGGGTGACTGGACCACTAGGCACACTGGCGACATGTATATCCATAAGACATTGCTTTGCCAGTTAAATTAGACACAGGTTAGACAAGGTAACTGTAGTGTTCCTTACCCTCCCTAGATGGTGTCAGTGTATCTCCTTGGCTTATAACGTGTAGACCCCAAACAATAATTATGTGTGAGTGTGCATGTGCACGCGCATGCATGATAACATGTGCACGCCCCTGTGTGTGTGTGTGCGAACAATGCTAGCTAGGGATAACAGGAATTAAGACATTGTATGAATAAAGAACTAAATAATAAACATATCATGCTCAGTTATGAGTTACAATGCATCACTCACTAAGTAGAAAATATAACAATAACATGCGATTGGAATCAGGAAAGTGTGTGCACTTACCTGTGGCCGGATATAGATTGAGAGTGACAGAAGAAATGAGGTCAGGACTGGACGTGGGCAGACACTTGGTCGAAGGGACAATCAGTGGAATGTTGACCGCTTGGACCCATGCTTCAGCCTGATCATACAGCATCTGTAGTCCAGTCGGAAGGTCAGGCATGCCCGCCAACTGACCCAGAATCTGGACACAATTAAAATATGTCTGAATTAGATATATAGGAAAATAAGGTGATTATTGGTGTAAGGCCACTACCATTAATGTGGTGACACTAAGCTTAGGAATATTATTATTAGTAAGGGACTATCAGGTCACCTTGTGTTGGAGAACTATTATTCACATGTATACTGAGTGTCATTAAATATAACACATAAAGAATGATGGAGTCAGCCTAAAAATTTATTTATATAAAAAAATAGTATGTATCAACTTATGAAGTTTTGATACTGATCCACATAATTTCATGAATGCTCTAAAACACAGCTTGTGCCCGAAACCCCTGGATCATACGGATCATGGTCCTTGAGCATTACTCTTTCGAAAACGTCTGCTGGGAACACAGTATTAGCTACATAACTAGTTTACAATAGTCCAAACATAAGACCCTCTCTGCCATGAGCAATCTGAGTAGTGCAATATCATCTCCCCACGTGACACTGTACCTGTTGAGGCAGGTTGTTGACGTCACGTGTCACCGCGTCACTGACTCGACACAGCATGTCGTAGACCTGCCACACCTGTGTGTGAGCGACGCGCAGTAGGTATTCTCTGTCCGTCTTGTCCAGTTCGTCCTCCCCGTTGTCTGGCCTGCTTGCATGGCTACTCACCTTACTCCAAACTCTCCCCATCTTTGCTCCCATTTCCGGCATCCCATTCAGCCTCTCCGTCTTCTTCTCAATCCTCACATTGCTCTGACTAGTGTTTGATTTCTCATCTGATACGGCTTCGTTTTCTTCAGAAATTTTCAATTCCTTGACGAGGGCTTTCGTGGCAATAATCGGAGTCTTGTGCAAATGACCTTTCTTTTCTGGTGTGTGAAGGTCAGCCATGATAGCGTCAGCAGCCATCTTGAAGTCACTGAGGGCGTCGCAAACCGAGAATGCTTTGCAACGATAATAGAGCCATTCCAAGTTGCGACAAAGTGCTAGGATGATGTCGCCATAGCGATGACTCTTGGTGAGATGATAGGCAAGATGACGGAGTTTGCGCAGGTTCAAATGGTCGCCTTCGATGCAAAAATGGTAAAAAATAACAGAAATGAACCAAAGTATTAATAAAATATAATAAAATAATAACATTTTAAAATCATAACGAACTGATTTATCTGATCAAATCATAACAAACTGATATAACTGATCAAATCATAACAAACTGATTTAACTGATATGAAATGACAGAGAATGAAAACTAAATAAAATGATAATGACAGAATATTTTAAACGCAAAACTAAATAAAATAAAAGACGATAGATAATATATTGTGTGACGACCAGTAACATCCTATCAGTTGAAATAATACAGTACATATGTGAGGCGTTCTGACTAAACCAGTCACATGTTGCAGAGACTGATTATGCAGTACAAGCTGCAGGTCAATATTGACGATTTTGAGATTATGACAAAAACTGCAAATAGGTATAAAGTAACAATTTGATGTGAACATATTAATTACGTCTTGCAGGGTTGAATAAAAACAATGACCAAAATCTGACTTTTTCGCATACCCGTCTTAACTTTTTCCACACATCGTTCAATGTATTATACCTTTGCCAATATTTCTGCTATGACCGAATATCATACACCAAATAGAATATAAATGTCTTGCCTTTCTGATGGCATCAGTATCTCAAGTTTGTTTTCTGGCGACATGTGACTGATATTGTGGGAATGCCTCACATATGATAGAGAAATGAATAAAAGGAAACAATCAAATGTTCTTATCAATCCTCGTCAACTTCTCACACAAACATTAATGAACCCTTACCTGTAAACACAATGGGCTGGGGCTGAGCTCTCCGCCTCGCATCAGGGTAGTTAACCCTTTTCCTCCTGACCACCAACTCCAGCGGTTTTGCGACATCACTCCAACAACCGAGGTAGTAGTCAGCCATCGCTGCATGCAGCGCCACCTGGTCAGCCAAGTCGGAAGCATAGATCTTGTCGGCGATTTCCGCAAACTGACCGCAACTCCAGACTACTAGCGTCCGACAGTCGATCTGCCGTTCGGTCAGAACTAGGTCCAGGTCCTGCCGCAGGCGTTGCCATAGCAATGGTGGGATGCCGATCAGGGCACCATCTGGTGGCTGGTGTTGTGAGAATGCGCTCCGAAGTGCAGTGTCATCGCAGCTGAGCAGCGCTTCCATTTGCGTGTCAGTCACGCCATCTCTTGCTATCGCTAGATAGCCTGAAGAACAAATGTCAAATACATGGTGATACTTATATCAATGAGGTTTAAACAGATGTAGTGATAAAAGTTATTTCAAATTTCATTCATTATTTGATTAAATTATAACTCAGGTGTTCACTAGAAACCCTGAAAGGCTTATAGCGGGACCACCTGTACAAACAGGGTAAATAGTATATTTTAAACATAGATGTTCATAGATACATATGCACATATATTGCTATATATACCAACCATTACAACATTACAATAGTGCGAGAAAATTAATAGTAAAAAATATATATATAAAACTAAAACAAAACTCACAATTTATAGAATAATTTATACACAAGGTGTGGAGATAATATCATTTGCATTTAAGTAAAAATAATTTCCAAGAGTAGGAAACATAATTAAGAGTGAATACATCCATTCATACATGTACTTGAAGGCTGGTAGCTTGTTGTCAATCACAGAATAAAGCAGGCCTGGTGTCAAACATGTATTTGAGAAGATCATTTGATATATTTTGATAATTTTATATTTTTTAAACCCAGAAATTGTGTGTGTGTTTACAGTGGCTTAATTCTGAGGTGATCTAGCTTAGAGTGCCATTTAGTTGTTTAGTTAAAATGCTTGGAACAAGAATGATAAGATATGATTCATTTATGCAAAATCAAATCAACAAATAGCTTTATGCCTATGCCCATTTACAGTGACCCATGTACACATGAATGTTCCCTCTTGCTGTTTGAAATTGGATCACCAATCCGGCAGCACAAATAGTTTTAGCATATACGTACCGAGTGCTTTGCTGACCAACACTTTCCCATGTTCTCGCTCGAGCTTGCCAAACAGGACACGCACGATTGCACCGACTGTGTCTCCAAGCACGTGGTCCTCAATGGACTCGTACGACCTCCATGATCTTGATTGCTCGACCAGCATCTTCACGTAGAGAGGCTGCGCATACTTCAGGGCCAAATCAACGATCATCTTCCGCTGCGTCTCAGAAACACCCCGACCAGCCATCTTGTAAAATGTCTTGAGCAGGTTATTCGTTATGTCCGGCAACAACTTTGGCACTTCCACATAGCAGACGTTGTCAGGCAGGACCTTCTGTAGGTTGTCAAGGCAACCATGTCGCCGTGGCGTAACTGAGACGATGAGGTGGACATGTTCTGGGAGTCTGACCGGAAGCCAGTTCATGACATGTGCGTAGTTGTCTGACGAGAGCGAATCGAGTCCATCAAGGATGATCAAGAGCGGGCGTTCGTTGTTTGTCTTAATGTTCCTCAACAGAGCCTGAACATAGAGGACAAGGTAACTGATGTCTTGAATACATGGCCGTTCTGTCACCTCAAATACTTCCCAGATCTGCTTACATAGGTTCTGTAGAACGTCCCGGATGCAGGTGGTATGTTCCGAAGTGCCCAGGAAACGCAGCACTCTGATTGGCTCGTACTTCAACCATTTTGTGGCCTGTTGGGCAACCATTGAGAGTACGGCAGATTTTCCACTGCCCGATTTGCCGTATAGAACTATTGGTTTCGTATAGTGTGATAAGTCAGTCACCACTAGATGGCATTCTCTCATGTCATCGTTGCTCAAGCCTTCGCCTGTGTCGGACACCAGGAGGCTGTCATCTGTGACAGATTGTTCACCATCATCCAACTGAATGCTCACAACATCTTTGTTTTCATCTTCTTTTCCAGACACACCATTTTCCAGAACCAAATCTTTGTTTTCTTTGTCAACCTTTCCATCTTCCCCAACCGAATCCTTTTTCTCTTTCCTGAACTTTCCATCTTCCAGAACCAAATGCTTGCTTTCTTTCCTTGACTTTCCATCTTCCTGAACCGAATCCTTGTTTTCCTTCCCGGACTTTCCATCTTCCTGAACCGAATCTTTGTTTTCTTGTGCAGGCACTGCATCAGTATAGACTTTCTGCAATTTTGACTTAATCTCGGCCAAAAGCTTATCCCGACCAATAAACAACTGGAACTTCTTGCTGCAGACATGAGAGTGGTGCAACACGTCATAATAGAGCTCATCTCTTAGATGGCAGTCTGGCACTGATGTTGATCTAAGCAGCTGTTTGACGTGGGTGCGGACATATCGTACAAACGTCTCCTTCAGAGAATGCAGATACCGCGCGTGTTGTGCATTGTTCGCAGGGTCAAGGCCGCCGGGCTGCCAGTCGACGGTGTACTGGTGAACGTTTGGCTTGCCAAGTGCCGCGGGAATGGTGGTTTCTGTGAGCGTGCATAGTTGGTCACTGGCCTCGCTGTCTGCTTGACCACCGTCCAGGTCAATATAGTCACCTGCAACCATGGAAGACGTACCTGAGTGGACAATATCCAGACCGCCTCATTGAAAGGCACTGCATAGATGATATCTGCAACGCATGCGCATCAGCACTATATTTTGTAAAGTCACACGACCACGGTTTCATTCATATCATATATGCAAACTGTCACCATATCTCTATATATTATTCTCACATGTCAACTACTACAATTGCTGCAACAACTGTCAACTGTTTCCACACCTGCACGTACTTTTGTTAAATACGTCAATTGTTGCATACAGTAATCTGTAAACATAGCACATGCGAGTCCGCTAAAAAATCTACAAAGGTTGCATGGAGGGGGGTATTTCCCATTTTTGCATGAGTAGACATTAACACCTATACACGTATGTTAACTGTCACCATAACTGCACTGCTGTCACACACTGACTGTCAACGAATGCGACTTGTCTCCAATTGTCACCATACCTGCGTTTTTGTCTGAGATGTCAATGTCAGAGAGCGTCCTCTTGAAACAGAGACACCTGTGCGAGGGAGACTGCACTTCCAGTGCCGCTGTCACGTCTGTCTCCAGCGCTGTCACAACACAGTCAGGAAGTTATTAGTTAAATACCACCAAAAAAAATGTTAACGATAAAATACAATAGAATAAAAAATTCTACTGCGCTAAAAATCCTCAGGAACCGAAGCTCATGTGCGCATCAAAACAAAAAAGTCAGGCAGTTTCTTGTCGGTTTAACAGTTGCAGTAGTAAACAGTTGGATCGGTACAGGTACGCTGAAGAGTCATGGAGGATACACAAGTTTAAACAGGTGGGTTTTTAGTTGATGGCAAAATGTTACTATATTTCCTGCTGACTAACGCTAATAGGGAGTGAGTTCCACAGAGTCGGTGCGGCAACTGAGAAAGCTGTAGTTCTGACATTTGTCTTAGCACTGGGAATGAAAAGTGGATTAGAACTAGATGATTGAAACTGTCTGGGCTGTCTTGTAGAAGTGAGCAATTAATGTCAATATGCTTGTCAATATAGTCACCTGCAACCATGGAAGACGTACTTGAGTGGACAATATCCAGACTATTTATTCTATTTGTTGCACTGAGAAACTGTATATGTATAATCAATTCTACGGTGGCTCCTATGCCAGCGACTGCTTGCAGTCTTAATAGGAGTCTCCAACAATAAACTATTTCTGATTTCTGATTTTTGGTTGCTAGGATGAAAGTGCTTGAAATATCAGTAAAATGAGTTCCAAAACAAGTGCAGATAGACTAGATGGCGCCACAGGGCAAATAGTGTGTTTACATGGCATAAGGAGGGGAACATAATTTAATGGTGTTAATGATATATATATATATATATATATATATATATATATATATATATATATATATATATATATATATATATATATATATATGTCCATCAGAATGCCTGACCCCAATAAACTTTGTCCACAAGGATCGGAAATTGATGACAGCTGGCAAATTATATTAGACAAATTGTGGTGACCGGTAATTAAAACAAGATATTAGAATAGATATATTTTATACTACATAGCACAATTTTACGATAAAAATCATTAGACTTTGTACTGTCAAAGGATTGTTTAATTTTCCTCTCATAATTTAATTTGCAGTTGTTCTGGCATTTGCCATCATTAAGATAGTGCCCAGTGATGATGCCTATACAAAAATTAAGTGATAACATTTCAATGAACTTGTCACCGATATTACCTGACTGGAAGTATCGTCGGGCTTGTGTTTTATTAATGAGGCTGCACTTCAACGCATGGCTGGCTGCAGCTCTTAGAGTGATACTGAGAAGGTCCCTCACCGCATACCAGTCCTTTCTGTCCTGTGTTCATGTGAAATAATAATATTTACACACTGATCTTTGTTTACTACTGCAATTTTAGTAATAAAGACGCAGTATTTGCACGTGTTTCCTGCACATTGCTTTGGTCTCATTAATATAGACCAACCTAACCCTTTAAACAATGACCTCTGTGACCTTCGAAGATAAAATACTTACAGAATTAAGCAACTGATGATTTTTTTAACATCACTGATTTTAACTATAAAGAAGATAGTTTCTTTTGCATAAGTAGTCTGCAACCTTTCAAAATGGAGCTCTGTGACCTCTGAAAATGACCTTCATACTGACCTGATCCCTCTTTGCTCGTTTCTCCTCCGTCCGGTCATTGTAACATGGAAACTTGACCGTCACTGGCCGCAGTACATACACAACAGGCTTTGCATTCTGGTCTCGGGCGTACCACCGATCAAGTAGTGTCACATCTTTAGAAACTACCTGCGTTGCCTGACGGAGAAGCTCGAACTCCTTCGCCTCAATACTTGTCACGATTGGTGAGTCACCATATTTGTCCCCTATGAGCGACTACAAACAAATAATCATGTCATTATCAAAATTAATTTCTCATTGCTCTAAACATGCACTACAAACTAGTAATTTTTAAAGAAAATCATCATAGGTTAATTGGAAAATGCTGATCGACCAATCAAACTGCTTGTATTAAACCGTTAACATCAAACAAGATTTCTTTTACAATAATGTCTGGCACACGTATGCAGCATCTGTTCATGTCTTTATGGTCGTAGCACCTATATCCAGACCAGTTAAGTAAGTTTTTGAAATGGCAAGACTGGTGATTTTTAGCGATAATAAAAATCTTGAGGCTATTGAGGCTATGATTTTACCAAATGCAAAGAAACCAGATGATGTGTAAATGGCATGATTATTGACCAATCAAAACAAAAATTTTCATTCAGCCTGGCAAATTCAAAGGAAAAAACAGAAGGTAGTCTGAAAACGAGATTTTTGGGAAAAATAGGAAGAATCTTGAAACATGGAAGACAGACAGAGACACACAGAGACAGCCAGACAGACAGAGACAGACATACAGACAGAGACAGCCAGAGACACAGAGACAGACACAGCCAGAGACAGCCAGATACAGACAGAGACACCCAAATACAGCCAGAGAAAGGCAGATACAGACAGAGACAGACAGAGACAAACAGAGATAGATAGAGACAGACACAGACAGACAGAGACAGACACACAGACACACCAACAGACAGACAGCCAGAGACAGTCAGAGACAGACAGATCAAGACAGAGACAGCCAGAGACAGACAAAGACAGCCAGAGACAGCCAGAGACAGACAGATAAAGACAGACAGCCAGAGACAGCCAGAGACAGCCAGAGAGAGAGAGATAAAGACAGAGACAGCCAGAGACAGACAGAAACAGCCAGAGACAGACAGAGACAGACAGATAAAGACAGAGACAGACAGAGACAGACAGAGACAGCCAGAGACAGACAGATAAAGACAGAGACAGCCAGAGACAGACAGATAAAGACAGAGACAGCCAGAGACATACAGAGTCCTTCAGTAGGAGCAACTGCGCTTGTGGCCCAGATGAAGAGCAGAACTCACAACAAAGCAGGATCCAAGTGAAGACTCGCGACACTTGTATATCTCCCTCAGGCTTGTGTCCCTGGTCTGCGGCTCTGTGATGTCCTCCGGATGAGTGCCCCATTGCAAGTCCACCACCTGCATAAATCTACTAGTTGTCATGCTTAGTATCTAATCATAATGCCATCACTCACTGTAGTTTTAAGGGATTGTGTTCGCAAAGTGACACAAAAGCTAGATTAACATCAGTAGAATGAATATTTAACAAGATTTAACAAGATTGCCATCCCAAACAACAAGTTCCAGATGGCAAGTGGACAAGGAAGCCATTGGCTTATCGAGAGTCCAACAATTTTCTCATCTATGTGTAGCCCACCCTTATCAAATATCTGTCAATTCTATTTTTAAACATATTCACACTACTAGCATTAACACAATCATTTGGCAGTTTGTTCCATTCGTTGTGGCAATGGTGGGAACGTTGTGGCAATGGTGGGAAGGGAACAGGGGAGTTGTGCCAGTAGTTCCGGTGGGGGAACTGTAGACGATAAAGTGGGGAAAGACACAAGAGATGCTAGGGAGAGCTCACCTCAGCCTGGGAGGAAGCTGAGAGGAGGGAAGGTGACAGGTCATATGGAGACAGGACGTAAGGAGACGGGAAGGAAAGGAACGGGAGGGAAGACAACCAGAGTGCAGGAGAAGGGAGTAGGGGAGACAGGAGGGAAGGAGAAGGGAGTGGGGGAGACGGGAGGGAAGACAACCGGAGTGAAGGAGAGGGGAGTAGCGGAGACAGGAGGGAAGGAGAAGGGAGTGGGGGAGACGGGAGGGAAAACAACCGGAGTGAAGGAGAGGGGAGTAGGGGAGACAGGAGGGAAGGAGAAGGGAGTGGGGGAGACGGAAGGGAAAACAACCGGAGTGAAGGAGAGGGGAGTGGGAGAGACAAGAGCAAAGGAGTGGGAAGTGGGGGAGACAGGAGGGAAGGGGTCAGGACAGAATGTGATGGAGGGGATCGAAAGGAAGAGTTATTCTGCAGCAGTGATAGAGGGTGTGAGGAAGAGAGCGAGGGTGTTTGTGGGGGATTCGATAGTTAGGAAGACCGACAGAGTCTTAAACAAGGGAGATGATGTGGTGGTCTGCTTGCCTGGAGCCAAAATAGAGGCGATAACTGAGAGGGTAAAAAACATCGTAGGCTCGGGTAAGGGTGGATCTGTTTTAGTACATGTAGGGACAAATAACGTAGAGAGGGAGGGTACAACTGCCATAGTTAGGAAATATAGGCAGTTGGTCAGAACACTAAAACAGACGCGGGTTGGGCAGGTAATACTGTCAGGGATTTTACCTGTAATGGGCAGGAGGGGTCACAAATATCGAAATTGTCGGGGGATGGCAATTAACATGTTAGTCCAGAGGCTGTGTAGGGAAGAGGAAGTTGGATTTGTGGATTTATGGGGAAGTTTTGTTGGGAGGGCAGATATGTACATGAAGGATGGGCTTCATTTAAGTGGAAAGGGGGCGGCAGTACTCGCGGACAAACTTTCAGCAGCAGTAGATAGCGACTAGGGTACAATGACAAATATTTTTGGAAGTAAACATTCTTTAAACTAGAAGTGCAGGGGGGTTACCTAGAGGTGTCTCAAGCAGAACAAGAGGCCACTAGCACAGATAAACCAATATCAAATCATCCGAAAAACATCTCTGAAAAAGGTTATAGATGCGTATGTTTAAATGCAAGGAGCATAGTAAATAAGAAAAACGAATTAAACATTATGGTAGAAGATATTGACCCTCACATAATTGGTATAACTGAATCATGGGCCAACATAGATATAACAAATGCTGAATTAGGACTGACAGGATACATAATGTTTAGGAAAGATCAAATAGGAAGAAGGGGCGGGGGAGTTATTTTATATGTTAAAGAATCTATTCAGGCTTATGAAATAAAACTAGAAAGGGAAGCAGATTGCAATGAAGCTGTTTGGTGCAAAATTGTTTCAGGAAATTCAAAATTAACTATTGGATTAGTTTACCGAAGTCCAAACATAAACGAAGAGGACAACACAAAAATAAAAAACGCTATAAAGGAAGTTAGTAAAGGGGAATGTATCATAATGGGAGATTTTAACCATGGACACATACAATGGAATTCTCTAGAGAGCACAGGGATTGAGGATCAACAATTTCTATGTTTAATCCAGGATAGCTTTCTTACTCAGCACGTACTAGAACCAACCAGGGGAGAAAATGTATTAGATATAGTTTTGTCATCACAAAAAGAATTAGTGGACAATGTAAAAATATTTGAACCATTGGGTAATAGTGACCATAATCAAATACATTTTGACATCAATGTAAAATCAGAAGGTAAAAATAAGAAAACGTACAAGAGAAACTTCCACAAAGGTAACTACAAAGATATGAGAAAATACTTAGCACAGCTAGATTGGAATAACATGCTGATGAATAAGACCGCAATTGAATGTTGGAATATTCTAAAATATGAAATTGAGAGTATCATCGATAAATTTGTTCCCTTCCGAAAACAAGGAAAACGGTGTAGAAAGAAACACTTGTCAAAAGAGGCTATTAGAAAAATAATGCTAAAACAAACTATGTGGAGGGTTTATAGGCGTACCAGAAAGGAAGAAGACTATGCAAAATACAAAGAGGCACTTAATGCAGCTACAACTGAAATCAGACAATCTAAAAGAAGCTATGAGCAAAAACTAGCATGTAACATAAAAAATGACAGCAAGAGTTTTTATGCATATGTCAGGAGTAAACAAAACGTACAAGACAAGGTTGGACCTCTAGAAGACAGTGCTGGAAATATAATATCACAGGGGTTTTTAATGGTGGAAGACCTAAATGGTTACTTCAGTTCAGTGTTTACCAAAGAAGATATTAGTTCATTACCAGTTGCTGATGCTAAATTTCACGGGGCTAAATCTGAATATTTAGGACCGTTAGTTGTAACTCCAGAATTGGTAGCTAAGAAAATAAAGGCAATGAAGGATAACAAATCACCGGGAGCGGATGGGATTCCTCCAAAATTACTAATGGAAACAGTAGATCAAATCAGTATACCACTTGCAAGAGTATTCAACTTGTCATTAAAAGAGGGAGTTGTTCCGTTTGAATGGAAAGAAGCAAACATCATACCATTATTTAAAAAGGGTTCGAGAAATAAGTCAGAGAATTACAGACCAGTGAGTTTAACGTCAGTGATTTGTAAATTATTAGAAAGGTTAATTAAAGACCATATGGTGGACTTCCTCGTTAAGCATAAATTATTAAATTCATCTCAACATGGATTCCTTAAGGCGAGGTCATGCTTAACAAATATGTTATGTTTTTTGGAAGAAATCACTAAGTGGATAGACGTGGGATCGCCAGTAGATATTATCTACTTAGATTTTCAGAAAGCTTTTGACAAAGTGCCACATCAAAGATTACTACTTAAATTAAAAGCCCATGGTATCGGGGATAGCATAACTGACTGGATAGAACAATGGCTGACTGACAGAAGACAACGAGTTGTAGTAGATGGAGAAGTTTCAAATTGGAAATCGGTTTTGATTGGGGTACCTCAAGGATCAGTATTAGGACCTATATTATTCTTAATTTATATCAATGACTTGGACGACAGTATAACAAGTAACGTACTGAAATTTGCGGATGACACAAAACTGTTTAGAAAGGTTAATACTGATGGTGATAAACAACATTTACAAAACGATCTAGACAGATTAGTGAAATGGTCTGAGAAATGGCAGATGCTGTTCAATTTTGGGAAATGTAAATGCCTACATACAGGACATGGGAACTTGAATGTAAACTATAAAATGGGAGATACTGTTCTGGGTACTACTGTAAAAGAAAAGGACTTAGGAGTTACAATAAGCGCTGATATGAAAGTTTCAGAGCAGTGTGGTATTGCAGCTTCAAAGGGTAATCAAATTCTTGGATTGATTAGAAGAAACATAACATACAAGGGAAAAAAGTTAATTATACCTCTTTATATAGCAATAGTTAGACCTCATTTAGAATACTGTATACAAGCATGGAGACCATATCGTAAGAAGGATATAGATACGCTTGAATGCATACAAAAGAGAGCAACTAAAATGATTCCAGAACTTAGAGACCTTAGTTATGAAGAACGCCTGAAAGAATGTGGTTTAACAACTCTAGAGACAAGGAGGTTAAGAGGAGATCAGATTGAAGTTTTTAAGATATTGAATGGGTATGAAAATATTGATAGAAATATGTTTTTCTCACTCAAGAAGGATAGCAGAACTAGAGGACATGAGGTAAAATTAGTAAAGGATCAATGTAGATTGGACATCAGGAAGCACTCGTTCTCACAGAGGACAATAAATGAATGGAACAAATTGTCTACAGATTGTGTAACTGCTAGCAGCGTGAATATGTTTAAAAACAAGGTTGACACATATATCAGGAGGGCGGGTTATAAGTAGGTGAACATTGTTGGACTCTCGATAAGCCAATGGCTTCCTTGTCCACTTGCCATCTGGGCCTTTGGCTTGGATGGCAAATCTTGTTAAATCTTGTTTATCACCCTCTGTGAGAAAGAGTACTTTCTCATGCCCTGCTCCTTAACTAATGCTGCTTTGTGTCCTCTGGTTCTACTGCCTTCTTTAAGTTTAATATATATGTATGTATGTATGTATGTATGCATGCATGTATGTATGTATATATATATATATATATATATAGTGCTATAAAATAGATTAACATCAGTAGAATGAATATCTGATGTACATCATGTATGAATGTATATATATATATATATATATATATATATATATATATATATATATATATATATATATATATATATATATATATATATATATATGACAGTAGATATAATCGATTGTAAACAATTATTACATGTTACATATTACACAAAAGTTGTGGCTTGTAAACTTCTCAAGTTAGAGGCAAAGAAGTTTACAAGCCACAACTTTTTTTATCATTTGATTAAAGGTTAGATTTTGGGCACTTACCCCTTGTTCACATCATAGGGCGTTACAGACACAATGTGCAAGTAAATCTTTAGTTCTTTTGCAGATGTGCTCAAGTATAGCTACTTCATAATTGGTTAAAATTTAAGTAAATGCTGGGATATAGGTAATACTGCAAGTGTAAATTTTTTAATGTATATATTTAGAACCGGAAAAGCTGTAGTTTGGGTTTTTTTCTTAAAGAAATGATGTCACTGATTAAGGATTGGAAACAAGGCATGTGTTATTGGCCTACAATATTTATGTTAGTTTAGAAAACATCAAATATTGTCATCTAATATTGTCATGGTACCATCTTCTGAGTACATATTTAGACCAAACATTTAGAAAGGTATATTGAAACGGTTATCTTGACAGATCCAAACTTGTTTTTACCTTTGTAGAAATTTGTGTCATCTTATCAAGGTGGACTACAGAAACCAGGCTGTCATCTCATACGTAGAAGGTGTTTCAGAGAGGGTTGACTGGGTCCTGAAGAAATACAGGGTAACCACAGCCATGCGTCCCCACAGGACACTGAGACGTGTGTTGGTACATCCAAAAGACAAAGTAGAACCAGAAGAACAGGGTGAACCAGTCTACCAAATACCGTGTAAGAGTTGTGACGCAGCCTACATAGGAGAGACAGGGAGATTGTTTAAGACCAGACTAAAAGAACACAAGAAATATGTAGAGAATGCACATAAAGAACAATACACGAGGGGTGAAAAGAAATGGTCACAGTCCATCACCAACAAGTCCGCCCTTACGGATCGCACAACCACTGAAAACCACATCATAGACTAGGAGGGAGTAAAAGTGGCAAATATCGAGTCACACAGAAGAAGGAACGTGAAAGAGGTTGTTTGGATACACAACACAAAGGCAGTGGAAAACCGAGACGACGGCAACTACGAACTTCCTCATGTGTACGATGACGTCATCCAACATCATTAGTACTAATGAAGTTGCCTTGATAAGATGACAAAAATTTCCACAAAGATAAAAACAAGTTTGGATGTGTCAAGATAACCATTTCAACATAAAAATGAACCACCCTGAAAAATGTTCACTATATTTAGAAAGGTATATTTTGAAAAGAAATAAAAAATTAGTTGCCTGCAAGTCCAGTCCTTTCGCGTGGCAGTAAGCTCTGAGTTGAGGAACGGCTTCACTTGCCAAAACATTTCTTTCGTGTTGAAAATCTACAAAAGGGGAACAAAGTGTGTACCTTAATAAACTTCTTGGTCAATTATGTAATTTAACTTGTTGGGTAATGCTGATGATTTTCAATCGGCCACCATGATCACATGTACACTAAATGTGTGTGGTCATTCCTTTGTTACCATTATATATTTAATTTCAGTGAAACCTCAGCTGATTGCAATCTTTTTGGCATATTTCTTACATTCTACTTACTCTTGCTGGCCACAATATAAGCACTCATGCATATTCATATATATACTTTCACGCATCTAATAATTAATGCTAAAGTGCACCTAATGCATATTCATATATATACTTTCACGCATCTAATAATTAATGCTAAAGGCACCTAAATCACAGTGTAAATATCTAACTAGTTAAACAGAGACTGTGTACTAACATGTGCAATTCATTAATGAGACAAGCAAAGTCATCTATGTTTGCATGGTGTTCATATAACTGAACAATGCCTCATTAGTAAACTCTCAAGCAAAGTCATGAAGGCAATCAAAATCATCGTCACAGGAATTTTATGTACCCAATGAATATAAAGAACATTGGATATATGGGACAAGTTGGCCATGTCAGAACTTGTTCCATATAGCGAGAGTCCATCGTATTCTACAGACATTATCAATTATCATAAAATTTCACAACTGATGATCTAGACAACTACACTGAATTCAGAATCTCGTAAATTATTACTTGGCAGAACCATTCATTTTGGTTATGATGCCTTTGATTTTTTATGCAATGACCAAATATGGTAGCTTGTTAGAGATGATCTCAAAATGAAGATTTATGACACTGCCTGCTCACTGCGTTCGAAGTCTGACAAACAGTGATCGGAAAATAAGCAATGTTTTTTTGAAAAAATACATACCGTATTCAACTTACTAAGCATACACTATGCTTGATAAAAAAATTGGGCCATGGAAAAATGTCAAGGAATCTGTTCTTATCAGAGTACACCAACATTTGTTTCTCTAGACAACAAGGTAACTGTTTAACACCAGTGGTGTCATTATGTTACTAATGTTGAACAACTGAAAAATAGTGCCAACTGCTGAACACCAGATGGCGACACTTTTCATTTGTTCCAACCTAGTCAAATTACAATAATTATGGATCCTGTTAATTAAAAAATGAGGTGTATGCTAATTAGGTCATGTACGCTTAATAGGTTGAATACGGTAAATGTACGACACTAAACAAAACAGCTGCTAATTCCTCTCCACCACAAAACCAATTTTGTGTAGCATCGAACATCAACGTTTTGACATCGCCCTTTAACAACTGGTATGTTGGTTTATGTACCAGACAGTTTTGTGAATATTATTATGACAGTCTGTACATAACATCACTGACACAAGACATTTGTCATCATTCATGTTGTAGTTGCCTGCATATCATGCAGAAATGTTAGTCTTACCATAAGTCAAACGCATCAGTAAGTGAGCAACAGCAGACAACCCCAGCCCTTTGTAAATAGACATTTCTGAATCCTCAATGACATGTCATGAATATTAGATTCATAGATAATAAAATGGTAGCGGACAAAATGAATACTATGCCTTAAACTATACCGTACCCAACAACTAAGTTGGTATGAATGTAGAAAATTAATATGTTCTATGATACATATCAGTTTTCATATATGGTTTTACAACAAACACAATTTTAATAGCTGCTTCAAAAACAGAAAACACTGTGAAACACTGAACACATACACAACTATATCCAGATTGGCTTTCGGCAAATAAACATCTAAACACTTTGCAGTTGTGTGTCTGGTCAATATAAGTCCTTGGTTTACTGGCATGAACTGCAAAAGAGTACGAACCCCTGGGCCCAACATACACCTGGTTCTCGTTTGATAATGGTTGTGTAATTACTCACCACAGATCCAGACCCACAGCACTATTACAAAGTCATGACATTCATTGCTGCACAATATGGAGTGACAATAGACCCAGTGGGGCTGCAGGTGTCATTCAAGTGTGCACTTCAAGACTGGTCAATGGATATGTGCCACTTAATAATGCTGTCAATACATAAGGCAGTGTGGCATACTAAGTGCTTGTACACCATGTGTAATGACAAATATACACACAAAGGGAATCGACACTTGCGATTCACTAGGATTTGTAGCGTGTTCGTTAAATCTTTGTAGTGGTTAAATCTTATACTTCACTGCAATTCAAGACGTAATGTTACATACATATTGGTCATCATATGTCTGCCTAGCTGCGTCTGCCGCTCTTGACTACTGTATGTAGCACAAATGTTACCTTTATAGTTGTGGTGTTGGCTACCCCACAGTTGGTTTAATGTGTTCATTTACAGACAGTCTATGATAATGCTTTCAGACAAATCTACCTCTCTCTGGCTAACTTCTCGTTGGCTCCAATCTTTGTTGAAGAGTTTAAGCGCGTGGCCCTGTGTACATTTATACAGATCATGTTGGAACATAACATGTGAAACACAGATCATTTATTGAAAAGTAGGGGACTATTACAGTACTAAGTTGAACGTGTCTATAAGGCATGCTGTCAGTTTAAAGGGTTTGGGACGTACACCAGGAACATGTTTTTGCAATGGTAAAATGACACGATATAATGCATTGGCACTCATTAAAATGTTGCAATACTACTAGTGCATCTAGACACATTATTATTAAATTATTAAATATTATTAATTTAAAATAAAAAATAGTGTGAGATAGTCTTCATGCTGTCCCGCAATACCAATAGATGGGTTTAGCCTCTCCTGTAGGGCAGCCGAATTTACACGTATCGGGGGCCATGCCCATGATATTGTATTGATGCCAGAAGCTGAGACGGGCTACGCTAGTCCAAGTCAATGTGTACTGAACACACGCATGACAAGGAGGGTGCTGGGAGCGTTCGACGTAGGCATACGTTCAAAGGTTTAATTGGTAATTTCTTGGCTGGTGCAGAGGTGCCGCACATCTGCAAGGGGCACTAAATATTTTTAATCGGAGGGCATGGCCCCCTGCCCCTCCCTGTAAATACGGATGTATGTCCCGCGCTCTAACTGCGGACCCGGGCTGCTATCGGTCGCTACCCATATCGACCACGTACGGCTAGCTGCCGTGTTACGATTTTAGAAATGCCTGTTCAAAAACCTTACCCGTAAAGCCAGAACTGAGAAACACGCGGACGACGTTCGATTTCTCCGGTGGTAACTTATCTAGCGATCCTCGAAGAACTCGTTCAAACGTTCCCGGGCCCATCGCCGGCCGGTTGCTCGTGGACATGGTTCGTCGTACTCCTCCGTCGCCTCCGTTGCCCAGCGCGACCAGCCGGCCCCGTTCAGTCCAAGATCAGTTCTCGTTACCACCGTGCAATGCTCCTAGCTATGCATAACTACACATACGTTCCGCTTTGTCAGTTGCCTAGACCGCCGCTAACTGCAGTCAAGCACTGCCGCTTGTACAGCAGCAATCCACCGCTTTTCATGATGTGAGTGCGGTAAATTTATTAACAACTACCAATTAATACATAATTTGCCAACACTACTACAAATAAAATCATGATGCACGTGCACTATATGGGTACACATGATATATATATATATATATATATATATATATATATATATATATATATATATATATATATATATATATATATATATATATATATATATATATATATATATATATATATATATATATATATATATATATATATATATATATATATATATATATATATATATATACACACACACACGCACGCACGCACGCACACACGACACGCACACGCACACATGCACGCACACACATAGATTACAATACAACACAACACAACACATTATTACTTTAATTCATGGACATTTCCTATAGAGATAGACATCCATTACTTCAGTTTAGGTCTTATTTTATTATGTCAAGCGCTTTCTGTTGTGTTATTGACATTGCTCTGTAATAACTATATATATATATATATATATATATATATATATATATATATATATATATATATATATATATATATATATATATATATATATATATATATATATATATATATATATATATATATATATATATATATATGTTATTATCTTATTAGTATGTGAGCGTGTGCGTACGTTTCTGTGCACAATCATAATTAAATTTTTTATCGAACCAAGCCGTGGGCCAAAACGACTATTCTTAGAATTTCGCCGCTTATAATTCCGCTACTATAGCGTGGGCCGAATCGACCATAGCCTATCATAGCTGAATTCAATAGCGACGCGGTGTTCAGTGAAGTGGGCCGAACCATCCGTCTGCGTGGGCCGAAACGACTAGGCCGAACCATCCGTCGGCGTGGGCCGAACCCGTCATGTGCCGAACAATCCGGGACCTGTATAGATAATTATGTGGCGCCACGGTCGCGAAGGGAGCGTGGAAGGGGTTCCCCGGCATTTTAATTTTGCAGTTTAGCACAGTACCCTAAAAATAACCGCGAAAACTGTCACCTACAGTGGCCAAACTTCTCGTATATCTGCTACACATAATTTATACATATGTAGAAGGGAGCAGTTTGGTTGCTAACACATTATAATACAGATCGAGTTTAGATGTAAGTTGTGTTGATAGGCTACCTAATCTTGTTGGCTACCAAACCATTACTTGCCACCATATGGCAGCACCTTGGGTAATCCAATGCATTCTATGGAGAATACGGTTAATTAGTTATTACTGTTATCACTATTTCTCTTATGCATGGTTAATTGCATTTACTGTGTAGGTTGCTGGTCATATTACTGATAATTAAGTCGTTCAAATATAAAATTAACTCAAGAGACATGTGGTCGGGGGAGGGGCACTAGCTGTCCCAGTGGACCAGGTTTGACCCCACTGTCAACAAGACAACAACCCTGTTTTGGTAAGTCTCTAAATACTTTGTTATACCTTAAAAACGAATCCTTTCAATTTATAATTGTACCATACTGTATATTGGAGAATTGTCCATCTTTCTTTGTAAACGTATTTACATGTTCAGTTCTAATTACTTAATAGTGACTTTGATCCTGGCCTTCTTGGATGCTATGTATTGAGACGCATTTCAAAACATCTGCTGCATCAAATTGGGACCGATGGATTTCAACATATCAAGACACAACTAGAAAGTGCAGATCGAGTGGTCTAGCGAACTACCCCTGCATCTAAGTGAAACGGTCAAAACAACCCCATGCAGGCCACCATTTTGGACTTGCTCAGGTAGCAGGCAAGATGCGCTTTTACCCGCTCGTACAGTGGTATCAGTACCATGTACTAGCGAGGGGTAGAGTGGTTCTGTGTGTGGCCAATAAAAGCGAACAGGACGTTTGGCTGAATCCCCGAACTCGACTGGGCATCATGACAACAGTGACGGTAGTGGATGGCCACGTGGAAGTCGACTGGGCACCATGACAACAGTGACGGTAGTGGATGGCCACCTGGAACTCGACTAGGCATCATGACAACAGTGACGGTAGTGGATGGCCACCCGGAACTCGATTGGGCATCATGACAACATTGACGGTAGTAGATGGCCACCTGGAACTCGACTGGGTATCATGACAACATTGACGGTAGTGGATGGCCACCTGGAACTCGACTGGGCACAATGACAACAGTGACGGTAGTGGATGGCCACCTGGAACTTGACTGGACACCATGACAACAGTGACGGTAGTGGATGGCCACCCGGAACTCGATTGGGCATCATGACAACAGTGACGGTAGTAGATGGCCACCTGGAACTCGATTGGGCATCATGACAACAGTGACGGTAGTAGATGGCCACCTGGAACTCGATTGGGCATCATGACAACAGTGACGGTAGTAGATGGCCACCTGGAACTCGACTGGGTATCATGACAACAGTGACGGTAGTGGATGGCCACCTGGAACGCGACTGTCAGATCCTCCAAGTAACACAATACAATTAAGATAGTGTTGGGTCCACTACAAGACGATGTCACACCGAAGACTGAATATCTACAAGAACTTCCTTTCAGTTTGGACGTAGAAGAGAACAACTTCACTGAAGAACAGAAGAAGCTGCTGAATGCTGTGCTGCACAGACATGTTGGTGCTTTCACTCTGGGTGATGATGATCTGGGCTACATCAGCAACGTCAAACATGGGACACTCAATCTCCAGCAGGAATTATTAAGTGCGACAACATTTGGAAAGTTGGATGCGGCAAGGCATAATCTAGAAAAGTAACAGTCCGTGGGCATTTCAGGCAGTTTTTGTCAGGAAGAAGACAGGAGAAGATCTGAGAGTATGTGTTCATTACCGTCTTTTAAATAAAAAAAAGCGGAAAGGCGCATACCCTCTGTCGAGAATAGACGAAGCTCTGGAAGCACTCCGAAGGGCCAGATACTTATGTACTTTGGATGCTGCCCAATGATACATACAATGTGCCAAGGTGGAAGACGACATTCCAAAAACCGCTTTTCAGGCAAGGTCGGGTGGACTATTTGAGTTCACCAGGATACCTTATTGTCTCTGCAATGCCCCTGCCACGTATCAGCGTCTCATGGAAAGCACGCTAGGCGACTTCAACTATCAGAATCTACTGAATCTACTACTACAAGTATTGAAGAGATGATCACCAATCTAGTAATGACACGCTTAAAAGAGCAAGTTTTGAAGTTCATGCCATCAAAGTGTCATCTCTTTAAGCGGAAGATAAACTATCTTGGTCATATTGTGTCTGAATATGGTGTATCGTGTGATCCTGAGACGATTGAGGCAATAGACAGGTGGCCAACACCAACCTCTGAGACAGAACTTTGGAGTTTCTTTGGACTTCATGGGTACTACCGACGAATGGTACCTAGATTCTCCAAGATTGCAGAGGTGGATGCATCATACCAATGATTGGGAGCTGTTCTCTCCCAAGATCTTGAAGTGGGACGCAGAGAGAGAGAGAGAGAGAGAGAGAGAGAGAGAGAGAGAGAGAGAGAGAGAGAGAGAGAGAGAGAGAGAGAGAGAGAGAGAGAGAGAGAGAGAGAGAGAGAGAGAGAGAGAGAGAGAGAGAGAGAGAGAGAGAGAGAGAGAGAGAGAGAGAGAGAGAGAGAGAGTGATTTGCTGTGCAAGTAGAAGCCTCAAGCCAACATAGAGGAATATGGAGAATTACAGCAGCATAAAGCTTGAGTTTCTAGCACTAAAGTGAGTTGTCACTGATTATCTGCTGGGGTCGAAATTCGTTGTCTTCACTGATAACAACTCGTTGAGCTATTTGCAAACTTCAAAGCTGCGAGCTACCGTGCGATGGGCTTCCCAACTGGGAGCTACCGTGCGATGGGCTTCCCAACTGGGAGCTACCGTGCGATGGGCTTCCCAACTGGGAGCTGCCGTGCGATGGGCTTCCCAACTTGATTCGTTTGATTTCAGTTTGAAGTACAGGTCTGGTCGTGCTAACAAGAACGCTGACTCGCTGAGCAGCAGACTGCAACTGACGAGTACGTACAAGAAATGTTACAGTTTACTGTATCCTCCACGATACAAGAAACTGTTGGTGGTACCATCTTGTCAACACAACTTAGAGGAAAGAACGTGAAACTCAACCAATGGCAAGGTGAGCGAAATACAATAGCCACCATGCTTTCTATCATTCCAAGGACTGAGATGGTGAAACTACAAGAACAAGATGATTACATTACCCAAGTGCTACTGTACCTACAATCGGACCACAAGCCAACACGAAGACAAGTACTGAAGCTAAGTGAACCAGCAAGAATGATGATTGGCCAGTGGGCTAAGCCCTCTTTCAACGACGGAGTAATGACACGCGCAATTGAAGTTGAGGGTGTGGAAATCAATCTTAGTTACGCAACAGAGTACTGATCGCAATGTACGACGCTGCTGGACATCAGAGTTCAGAACAAACGTGATGTACAGAGATGGTGTGACGAGTGTGAACGATGTTGTTTGGCTAAAGACAAATAATCCAAGCTGAAAACACACATGGGCACTCTTGTAGCAACTGCACCACTGGATGTTTTGGCGATTGACTTTACAGTTTTGGAGCCTGCATCAGATGAACGTGAGAATGTTCTTGTGTTCACTCACATGTGTGTGTGTGTGTGTGTGTGTGTGTGTGTGTGCGTGCGTGCGTGCGTGCATGCGTGCGTGCGTGCGTGCGTGCGTGCGTGCGTGTGTGTGTGAATGTTCTTGTGTTCACTCACATGTGTGTGCGTGTGTGTGTGTGCGTGCGTGTGTGTGTGCGTGTGTGTCTGTGTGTGCGTGTGCGCGTGTCTGTGTGTGTGTGTGTGTGTGTGTGTGTGTGTGTGTGTGTGTGTGTGTGTGTGTGTGTGTGTGTGTGTGTGTGTGTGTGTCTGCATGTATGTATCTAGGCAATAAGTTATCTTCTACGCATCATCTTGGTACACTTGCAACCCCATACTACAACATTATATGGGAAAGAAATTACTTTAGGAAAGAAAATTATTCACTCCCAATTTTTACATTTTTAGTTATTTCGCTCATATATACAAGTGTGTGTGTGTGTGTGTGTGTGTGTGTGTGCGTGCGTGCGTGCGTGCGTGCGTGCGTGCGTGCGTGCGTGCGTGCGTGTGTGTGTATACCATTCTTTATAATGTTTGGACAAGATCTACGACTGCCTGCTGAATCATTCCTAAGGTTGGAACGAGAAGACACCACGGCATAATCAATTGATGACTGGTTACAGGGTCAGTGTCGGAGATTAAGCCACGTGCTGGACCGAGTTCGCCAACACCAATCGAGAGACACATGCGAGACAGACACGACAGGAAGGCCAATGACCAAGACATACGGTTGGTTCAAGGGTCTTTTTATGCGGAACCATCCCACTTGGCGTGCCAAGATACAGGATGCGTGGAAACCTACTCCATACAAAGTTCTGTGTGGATTGAGGCAATGTGTATATCATCCAACCAACCGATGGATTTGGATCAACTAAAGCAGTATATCGAGCAGAATTGTTGGATGACAAGGAGTTGGTGCCAACCACTGAGAATCCAGCAATGACCAGTGATGATAACCAAGGCTCAGAACCTAAAGCACCAGTTTCATCTGCACATTCCGATGCTTCATCACCATCTGAGGATGAGCTGGAATTAATAGCCGTGGGCAGACCGCTTATGACGCACACCAGGGGTACTTACAAATGGCACTGACCGTGTCATGGAATCAAATACACAGGATAGAGGACAACCACCTGGTACAGCTGAGATGGAAGTTGAACAAACAGTGGACGCTGAAGATGAGCGGCAAGAACTTAGACGTTTGGTCGCTAACACATAATATAGGGTTTAGTTGTAATTTGTGTTGATACGTTACCTAATCTTGTTGAAGGTGTCCTTACTTGTCACCTGCATTCTACAGAGAACATAGTTAATTACTTATTATTATTATAATTGTTTCTCTTAAAGTTAATTGCATTTACTATGTAGGTTGTTGATCATATTACTGACAATTAAATTGTTTAAGTATACAATTTAGTAGCTGGTGTAACAGTTTAGAAAGTTAAGTTTAATCATGTTTAGTGTTGTTATATTTTAATGTATTATGATATTTAATATACAGTATGCAGGGACTATGCATATAGAGTTATTGTATAATATTATGTGCAGTTAAGCCAGAATCAGACTGGAGCACTCTCCCTCTCTTTGATGTTGTCTTGATTAATCACCATGCGACACTTGTTGGGTAGGGTGTGTGAAATGCACCCAAGTGGCAAGTGTTTGAGTGCACTGGAACCAACTTATTGTTGTTTGTACAATTTGGTGACGTCACACATGTCACTGGTCAAAACATTAAACTTGATGTGTAATAAACGATAAGTTTGGTTAAGTTGTTAACTTGGCAGGATACGGGATAGGCGGCAAGGTGTTGCAATGGATGGCAGCCTTCCTGGAGGGACGGCGCCAATGTTTTCTCATCAGTTGTAGCAATGGTAGCATGGTCCCCCGTCACGAGCGACATACCGCAAGGAAGCGTACTTGAACCAATGCTTTTTGTCTGCCACATTAACGACATGCCAGATGCGGTAGACCCAGTTACTCGCATGTTCGCTGATGATACAACGATATAACGACCAATCTGACCAAGGAACATTGCAAACAGACCGAAGACAACTAGATAGCATGGAATAGAAAGTGGCAGCTACGCTCAAATGAGGAGAAATGCAAAGTTATGCATTTGGGACAATACAACCACCAGTATACTATTTCCAGTGCTGAAAAAGATACCACCCTCGGGGAGACCACAAATGAAATAGACTTTGAGGTGCAAATAGACCGTGAACTAAATGTTTATCACCAAGTGGATATGGTAACAAACAAAGCGAACAAAATGCTAGGGCTTATAAGAAGGTCATTTATATACCTGGATGGATCAACCATGAAAAAGCTGTACAGGAGCCTGGTCAGACCTATTCTAGAATATGGCAATATTGCCTGGGCCCCAACACTCAAGAGAGACCAACAGATGATTGAGAATGTTCAACGACGAACAACGACGCTACAGTCTCAGAACCGAAGAATCTCTAATATGGTTACAGGCTCAGAGCGATTAACTGCCAAGCCTCTACTGTAGAAGCGCAAGAGGAGACATGATTGCAACCTACAAATACGTCCATGGATTCTATAAAATTGATAGAATGCCATTTGAGCTGGACAGCAATGCAGTAACCAGGGACACAACCTGAAGCTCAAGAAGGAACTCGTGACTGCAAGACAATGGAGTTACTTCAGGCACAAGGCAGTGAACCGGTGGAACATCTTCACAGAGTATGTAGTTTCAGCACCCTCATTTAATACATTCAAATCAAGACTAGACAAATTCTGATGCGCTTACAGTTTTGAACAATTAAAATGACAACTTTCCACCCATGTGCACAAACAATTGTCAAGACAAGCTAAAAGGCCACTAACATAGAAGAGCTGAAGAGGTTGTACGTATGTATGTGTGTATGACGAAATACAGCGTAATTATATTTTTGCTGACTACCCGGAAGTAAAAAGGTGTTTCTCGCACTAACTGAATTGTCAATTTAGACACTTTCCCACATTCCAATGACATGGTCGAAGAAATCAGATGTGCCGCCACGGCGTTGCGCACAGAAATTCTCGCAATGCCTCCTTCAAACACCCCGTCACCCATTCCAGTTCACCCCCTGAAAGAGATCGCTCCCAACATTCCTCACCTGGTCCTCTTCTTCTTCTTCCGTTCCTCATCCTGGTCCTCTTCTTCTTCCGTTCCTCACCTGGTCCTCTACTTCTTCCCTACCCTCATTGGTGGTTGCAAGTAGAACCAGAGTTGCGTCTTGTTCTTCCCTACCCTCATCGGTGGTTGCAAGTAGAACCAGAGTTGCGTCTTGTTCTTCCCTACCCTCATCGGTGGTTGCAAGTAGAACCAGAGTTGCGTCTTGTTCTTCCCTACCCTCATCGGTGGTTGCAAGTAGAACCAGAGTAGCGTCTTGTTCTTCCCTACACTCATCGGTGGTTGCAAGTAGAACCAGAGATGCGTCTTGTTCTTCCCTACCCTCATCGGTGGTTGCAAGTAGAACCAGAGTTGCGTCTTGTTCTTCCCTACCCTCATAGGTGGTTGCAAGTAGAACCAGAGTTGCGTCTTGTTGTCCCCTACCCTCATCGGTAATTGCAAGTAGAACCAGAGTTGCGTCTTGTTCTTCCCTATCCTCATCGGTGGTTGCAAGTAGAACCACAGTTGCGTCTTGTTCTTCCCTACCCTCATCGGTGGTTGCAAGTAGAACCAGAGTTGCGTCTTGTTCTTCCCTACCCTCATCGGTGGTTGCAAGTAGAACCAGAGTTGCGTCTTGTTGTCCCCTACCCTCATCAGTGGTTGCAAGTTGAACCAGAGTTGCGTCTTGTTGTCCCCTACCCTCATCAGTGGTTGCAAGTTGAACCAGAGTTGCGTCAATCCATGGATGTGATCGAGAGAAAAAGACTGGCCAGCGCATCGGATGTTGTGTTCAATTGTACCAGACGCGCAGTTCGTCCTTGGAAGCATCAAGCACTTGGTCTAGGCCTGGGAACCCTGACAGGGTCGACCTCATTCCTGAACATTCTGAACCGCTTTGGCCATTGCATCAGCTACGATGAAGTGAAGCAGCTTGAGACTGAAATAGCCTACACGTGCTCTGATGGAGAACGTGTCAATCCATGGATGTGATCGAGAGAAAAAGACTGGCCAGCGCATCGGATGTTGTGTTCAATTGTACCAGACGCGCAGTTCGTCCTTGGAAGCATCAAGCACTTGGTCTAGGCCTGGGAACCCTGACAGGGTCGACCTCATTCCTGAACATTCTGAACCGCTTTGGCCATTGCATCAGCTACGATGAAGTGAAGCAGCTTGAGACTGAAATAGCCTACACGTGCTCTGATGGAGAACAGGAAACACACGACGGCCTTAATCTGTGCAATGGATAAGGAACAGCGTGCGCTTGGGTCAACTGTGATTATATAACAACTATGCTAACACTGAGACACCCGACGGCAAACCACACAGCATTCCACGGTGGGAACATATGCTACCAGAATAAACGTCCACCACATACATCCACAGAGACGCCACCAGTTAACCTGGTTGACCGGTCGGATGAGGAGGTGCTTCGATGGAAACGTGAAGGTGATTCCTGCTTTTCTCACGTCTCTGAAACGGGCTCAATTCAAGTTGACACACTGTCTTGTCTTGTATTGTTACTGGCCAACACTCCTATGGAGTCAAACGGTCAGGGTCTATACCGATCTACAACCATGTATTCCAAGCAGGCATTGAATGTCTGCCTATAATGTATTCCAAGCAGGCATTGACTGTCTGCCTACAATGCATTCCAAGCAGGCATTGACTGTCTGCCTACAATGCATTCCAAGCAGGCATTGACTGTCTGCCTACAATGTATTCCAAGCAGACGTTGACTGTCTGCCTACCATGTATTCCAAGCAGGCATTGACTGTCTGCCTACAATGCATTCCAAGCAGGCATTGACTGTCTGCCTATAATGCATTCAAAGTAGGCATTGACTGTCTGCCTATAATGCATTACAAGCAGACATTGACTGTCTTCCTACAATGTATTCCAAGCAGGCATTGAATGTCTGCCTATAATGCATTCCAAGCAGGCATTGATTGTCTGCCTACAATGTATTACAAGCAGGCATTGACTGTCTGCCTACAATGTATTACAAGCAGGCATTGACTGTCTGCCTATAATGCATTCCAAGCAGACATTGACTGTCTGCCTATAATACATTCCAAGCAGGCATTGACTGTCTGCCTACAATGTATTCCAAGCAGGCATTGACTGTCTGCCTACAATGTATTCCAAGCAGGCATTGACTGTCTGCCTACAATGCATTCCAAGCAGGCATTGACTGTCTGCCTACAATGTATTCCAAGCAGACGTTGACTGTCTGCCTACAATGTATTCCAAGCAGGCATTGACTTTCTGCCTACAATGCATTCCAAGCAGGCATTGACTGTCTGCCTACAATGTATTACAAGCAGGCATTGAATGTCTGCCTATAATGCATTCCAAGCAGGCATTGACTGTCTGCCTATAATACATTCCAAGCAGGCATTGACAGTCTGCCTACAATGTATTCCAAGCAGGCATTGAATGTCTGCCTATAATGCATTCCAAGCAGGCATTGACTGTCTGCCTACAATGTATTCCAAGCAGGCATTGACTGTCTGCCTACAGTATATTCCAAGCAGGCTTTGACTGTCTGCCTACCATGTATTCCAAGCAGGCATTGACTGTCTGCCTACCATGTATTCCAAGCTGGCAGTACAACACGATCATTGCCTCATGGAAAGCAACACACGGTTAATCGCAGTGTCTCGTATAACGAATTGTTCTGTATAACAAACACATAGGCTACTTCTGCATATGCAGGTAATTGACATCAACCCTAATTCAATATACGGCACAAGCACCACAACACACTGCAGTCCCAGCAGGTACTACACTACCATATGTACCACAACACACTGCAGTCCCAGCAGGTACTACACTACCATGTGCACCACAACACACTGCAGTCCCAGCAGGTACTACACTACCATATGCACCACAACACACTACAGTCCCAGCAGGTACTACACTACCATATGCACCACAACACACTGCAGTCCCAGCAGGTACTACACTACCATATGTACCACAACACACTACAGTCCCAGCAGGTACTACACTACCATATGTACCACAACACACTGCAGTCCCAGCAGGTACTACACTACCATGTGCACCACAACACACTGCAGTCCCAGCAGGTACTACACTACCATATGCGCCACAACACACTACAGTCCCAGCAGGTACTACACTACCATATGCACCACAACACACTGCAGTCCAAGCAGGTACTACACTACATATGCACCACAACACACTACAATCCAAGCAGGTACTACACTACCATATGCACCACAGTCCAAGCAGGTACTACACTACCATATGCACTACAACACACTACAATCCAAGCAGGTACTACACTACCATATGCACCACAACACACTACAATCCAAGCAGGTACTACACTACCATATGCACCACAGTCCCAGCAGGTACTACACTACCATATGCACTACAACACACTACAGTCCCAGCAGTTACTACACTACCATATGCACCACAACACACTACAGTCCAAGCAGGTACTACACTACCATATGCACCACAACACACTACAGTCCCAGCAGGTACTACACTACCATATGTACCACAACACACTACAATCCAAGCAGGTACTACACTACCATATGCACCACAACACACTACAGTCCCAGCAGGTACTACACTACCATATGTACCACAACACACTACAATCCAAGCAGGTACTACACTACCATATGCACCACAACACACTGCAGTCCCAGCACGTACTACACTACCATATGCACCACAACACACTACAGTCCCAGCAGGTACTACACTACCATATGCACTACAACACACTACAGTCCCAGCAGGTACTACACTACCATATGCACCACAACACACTACAGTCCAAGCAGGTACTACACTACCATATGTACCACAACACACTACAATCCAAGCAGGTACTACACTACCATATGCACCACAACACACTACAATCCAAGCAGGTATTACACTACCATATGCACCACAACACATTGCAGTCCCAGCAGGTACTACACTACCATATGCACCACAACACACTGCAATCCAAGCAGGTATTACACTACCATATGCACCACAACACACTACAGTCCCAGCAGGTACTACACTACCATATGCACTACAACACACTACAATCCAAGCAGGTACTACACTACCATATGCACTACAACACACTACAGTCCCAGCAGGTACTACACTACCATATGCACCACAACACACTACAGTCCAAGCAGGTACTACACTACCATATGTACCACAACACACTACAATCCAAGCAGGTACTACACTACCATATGCACCACAACACACTACAATCCAAGCAGGTATTACACTACCATATGCACCACAACACATTGCAGTCCCAGCAGGTACTACACTACCATATGCACCACAACACACTGCAATCCAAGCAGGTATTACACTACCATATGCACCACAACACACTACAGTCCCAGCAGGTACTACACTACCATATGCACTACAACACACTACAGTCCCAGCAGGTACTACACTACCATATGCACCACAACACACTACAGTCCAAGCAGGTACTACACTACCATATGCACCACAACACACTGCAATCCAAGCAGGTATTACACTACCATATGCACCACAACACACTACAGTCCCAGCAGGTACTACACTACCATATGCACCACAACACACTACAGTCCAAGCAGGTACTACACTACCATATGTACCACAACACACTACAGTCCCAGCAGGTACTACACTACCATATGCACTACAACAAACTACAATCTAAGCAGGTATTACACTACCATATGCACCACAACACACTACAGTCCCAGCAGGTACTACACTACCATATGCACTACAACACACTACAGTCCCAGCAGGTACTACACTACCATATGCACCACAACACACTACAATCCAAGCAGGTACTACACTACCATATGCACCACAACACACTACAGTCCAAGCAGGTACTACACTACCATGTGCACGCGAGGAAACTCACTCACGATATCGTACAGGTCTATTAACTTTTCTTCGAGTCTGTCGTGGAAGGACCCCCCGACCCACTGCTCATCGACGGCGACTGTTCCCTCGCAGGTTCGCTTGACGGTTGCCGTCCTGTGGTGGCAACGTTGTCTTGCCCAGAACCAGGACATCGTCGGTTGTCTCTGGTGGTTGCAGCCCACCGTGTGTCTACAGTCGCGCCTCGATACTGTCGCAGTCGGTCCTTGTGCACGGCTCTTCATCGGGGCGCCGAAAACCAGGTCGAAAGGCATCGTAATCTCACGTCCATATGTCAGCATACTCGGCGTGTAACATTTCTGTTCCTAGCACCTCGGCCATGTCGTCCCAACAGAAGATTGCAATCAGTGGCATTGGATGCCGCTTCGCCGGGGAGTTGACAGCGTAGACGAATTCTGGAAAGTAAGAACAGCTTTTTCTCCATAACCAGCTGACGAGGTCACAGGTAACTGGCTTGAACGAGCGTGTTATTTTACTACACGACTCGTGGCGTCACAGCAAAATCATAGTCGTGTTAGAATGCAGTTTACTGTCTGGGAGCAACACGTTAATTCAAGCAGTCCTTTTGTCGTCTGCATTTTCCGATTCGGTAGTGATATGAGAATATCGAGTCTGTTCCGTTCTATGGTCGTTAGCTTCCTTTTCCAGCGATATTTTGTGTTTGAACTTTTTTGTAAGTGATTTGCAAAATGACTCTGGTGTTAAAAATGCGTACAACAGCTATATAGTGATGAAACTTGAGTGCCGTTGCGAACAAGAAACAGTACTAGAGGAACCAGGTTAAAGAATTAGGAAGAAGGACATTCCCATGCTGGATATGAAATAAAGGAAGGTATAATGCGGATGATACGACATCAGAAGTAGTGGCAGCTTCTAGCCCCAAGTATCTTGGTGTTCTCCGATGAACATCGCAAGCTGCCGACCTAGAGTCCGATTGTACCGCTCCACCACGCAGTCAGACTTCGGATGTAGAGCAGTCGTTCTCGTCTAGAGCCCAATAACTGACACATCTCGGCGAACATAGCACACTCGAAATTTCGCCCTTGATACGAATGGATCTCCGCCGGGACACCGTATCGAGATGTGAACTCATTGACGAGCACTGACGCAACACTACTAGCCTCTTGGTTAGGCAACGCATAGGCTTCCGGCCACTTCGTAAAATAGTCCATCACTACCGACAGGTGTCGGTTCCCAGCCTTGGTCTCCAGGAAACGACCCATGAAGTCCAGCGCAATCCTCTCCATAAGACAACCCACGTCATATTGCTGCAGTGGTGATCGTGCCTTCTTGCCAGTGCCTTTCTTCGCACCGCATATGTCACATCGCCTACACCATGCATCTACATCGACACGACATTTCGCCAAGTAGAAGCGTTGGCGCACCTTCCCCCGTGTCTTGTTTCCACCTAAATGACCTTCCGTCGGTGCGTCGTGAAGCTGACGCAGTGTCGCTGCTCTTTCAGTTTTGGGAAAAATAAATTGACACCAAGCTATATCGCCTCTAGGTGATTCCCGGCGCCGGTAGAGAGCTCCTTCTCGCATTTGGAGGCTGTCCCACTGAGCCCAGTAAATCTTCACGTCTTCGTTCATCGCAGACACACCCGCCCAACTTGGCCGCTGTCCCAGTTCTTTCCATTTCAGGACAGGTGCGATAGTGGTGTCTGTGAGGTGCTGATCCCTCAGCGACTTCGACTAAATGTCAGTGTCCCTCACCACACGTACGTTTGCAGTAGTGTCCTCCTCCTGCTGCTCCCTCGGTGACTCCGACTCAATGTCAGTGTCCCTCACCACACGTACGTTTGCAGTAGTGTCCTCCTCCTGCTGCTCCCTCGGTGACTTCGACTCAATGTCAGTGTCCCTCACCACACGTACGTTTGCAGTAGTGTCCTCCTCCTGCTGCTCCCTCGGTGACTTCGACTCAATGTCAGTGTCCCTCACCACACGTACGTTTGCAGTAGTGTCCTCCTCCTGCTGCTCCCTCGGTGACTTCGACTCAATGTCAGTGTCCCTCACCACACGTACGTTTGCAGTAGTGTCCTCCTCCTGCTGCTCCCTCGGTGACTTCGACTCAATGCCAGTGTCCCTCACCACACGTACGTTTGTAGTAGTGTCCTCCTCCTGCTGCTCGTTGCGAAGACAGTGGCGACATTCTGACACCAGACACGGTCGCGGCACCCTTGGTCAAGGAGTCAGCATTGGTATGATTCTTTCCCGGATATCGCGATGCCCACCAGGTCTGTCTCGGCGACTGACGACAGGCTCGCCTATAATGCGACATTTGCAGCGTCATGTACATCTGGCCGATCGTCCTTGAGTGACGCCGACCGCTTTTTTAGAAGCAACTTCTGCACTCCTTCGCCCACGACAAGTAGTGTCTCTTTCAGCTGTTGGTACTCTGGAGTCTTCTCGTTTGACGTGGAATCCTCAGTCACTGTCACGGCTCGTATTCTTGGGCTTTGCCGCACCGCTATAGTGTACGACTCAAGCTCCATCGCGAGGCGCAGAGCTTCGTGCAAGCTGGTTGGCCTAGCCTGCATCAAGCGGATGCAGAAGTCGTCATCGGTTAAAGCGTTTATGAACTGTACTGTGGCTTGCTCGTCTTGCAGGCTTGGTGGAATTTCCCTATACAAAAGACGAGATAGACGCTTTACGTCCTCCGCCAGTTCAGACAAAGACACCTTTGCGTCTCCGACGACTACGGAGACGCAAACGCTGCCCTGTCTTTCCAAACCTTGTCTCCAGAGCTGTTACGGGGGAGCAGTAGCTGTGGCGCTTAATTCGTGCTGTCCATGCCACCACGCACATTGGCTGCTGAACCTTCCAAACTGGTGGCTAAAGTGGGAGCGGCACGTCTCAGCTTTTTCACAGTTCTAAATACTCACTCCACTCACCGAAATCCCGCTTCTATCACCAAATGTTGCAGGACCCCCGAACGGTATGGGGTTCGTTATCGGAATTAAGCAGACAAATCGCTCCACCAACTTAAAACGGCCTAGCACTTCTACGTCATCGGGGTAAAACTGCAGGACACGGGGATCATTCCGAACCCGGTATACCAGACCATCAGAACAGCAATTTCTGTAACAGAACTAACGGCGACATTGAGGTGGGTCCGGACTCTGGACAAGTGCCCACAACTGTATAGTTTATGGAATCATAGCATAGGGATTCTTTACATTATCATGCACTTAATATATCAGATAGGCAAACAAAACATTATACAACAATGCACACGCACGCACGCACGCACGCACGCACTCACGCACGCACGCACGCACGCACACATATGTAATATTCTCAGGAAAAGAGGCTTACAAATTTTAACATGGAAAGGTAATATACTGGTTGCACTCGATTCATCCGCCGGCCTACGCCGCCGGCGGATCGGCGGAAACCATTGGCGCTCGATTCATTCCGGCGTACGCCGGCGGCGTCCGCCGATTCCGCCGGTCAGGTTTAAGCGGCGCATTCAAAACAAGATGGCAGAAATTTAAGAAGAAATTTGAGTTTGGATTGTGATAAGTTGTTATATTTTCAGTGCAGTGTGCCGTTGAGTCAGTAATTTGAAACAGTTGTGTATGGGAACAAAAGCACGTTCCTATGACATAGTTTGTGTATTTTTCGAACATTTAGCACGAATAAACTTGTAAAATCAACAATGTCAATGGTGATCGATAATACAGTAATCGGTCTACAGTATTATACTAGTACGGGTCCATAAAAGAAGGGGTACCTTATCAAATTATATCAATTATAAGTAGAAACTAAGAAATAAGCGGATAAATTAATTGTAGATGAAATCATGTACCAACTTTTTTATGACTATATAGAATGTAGAATTAGGAGTTTGTTTTGTAAAAAAATTAAAGTTTATACAAATGCATTTCTTTTTCTTCAGATATCATCACAGGAAAAACAGACACTATCAGCAAGAAGAGAAAATCTGCTGAGGATACCAGAGGTAACAATACTGAAATATAATGTTTTCACTTGATGAAGATGTGTGTACAACTATCTCCCAAATTGTAGTAGAAATAATTGTACGTATATTTTGTATGTTGAAGAGCTCATTTGTGCTTACCTGTATATGTGCTTGAATGTATGATTCTCACATGTCATAGTGTGCATTTTTATTTGTATATTTATAATTTTTTCGTAATTTAATATCCTTGCCATAATATACAGTCAATGATTAGTGATAATAGAACATTTTTAGTAGCATGGTGTTATAAGTAATTGTTTTTGCAAATTCTAAAATGTGCTACATTTCATGGAAAAGAAATAATGGTAACAAAGCATTGCATTGACAAATTAAAATATATAAATTCATATTAATATGTAGTGCATCTTCTTTGATGCCTTAATTACACATATTACACCACTAACATAAACATTACTGTTTATGTTACATAGGGAAACCCAAAAAACGTCACTAGAAAAAATTATAGACTACATTGATGTGGAGGACATGTGAAGGGAACAGGCGGCGACAAAACGCCACAATGAAAAAAATGGAGCTTTTCAGGGAGCTCATTGCTGCAATGAGGAAGTAGATATCCAAATGTTATGGGGAGACATGGCAGCTGGAGTTGTTATTTGAAGAAAAAAATTCCTCTAATATCTGTGTATGTTTACTATAAATAAAGTTCACTTTTATAACAATTACAAATCTCTACATTAGTTTTATACATAGATAACATTTGTGTCTATCATGTAATCAATGCTGTTATTCAATCTTTCATTCCTATCTAGCTGCCGTATGTCCTCTTAAAAACTGCTATTACTAATGTTATCTTGACCATGTTATGTTTTTTGTGAAAATAAAGTCATTTATGACATAACGTGTAATTTACATGAGTATAACCATGGTAACCAGATATTCCTACATATTTTTGTTATGGATGGTTTTTCTGGTAGTCCTATGAAAAAATAATAAGAATATCTCGTTACCTTGGTTACAGTCATGCGAATTGCATATCGTGTCACAAGTGACCTTGTTTTCACACAAACATAATAAGTTTGCATAAGCCATTTACAGACCCATGTTATCCCTTAATGTGGCAGTAATCCAACATGTAGGGTTGGTTTCTTATTGTAATTTTTTATATAACACTTACTTTTATGAAGGTGTGTAATAGGTCATTGCAATTTACCCTATCCTGGGCGGGACAGTACTATTAAAATGTTATGGTTGTAATTTACTAATTGCTAATTGTTGAACCTAAATTGTTTGTTGTACCGTTTTATATATTGTTTGTAGGTGATTTATTAAATAAAGATTTACTTGTTCAGTCTCCAGCATATGTTGTAACAGATGTAGTATCAGTGATCGAGGGGATACATGACACGTGGATACTTGTGAGTTAAGTGGTCGAGCTGGTCGGAAAAAAGGATTTGTTAACTTTTTGTCATATCTTTAGCAGAAAGTCCCATGAACAATTTCTTATTTATTCTAACAATAAATTAAGCTGTGCAATAAAGCTCTTTTTGTTGTTGAAGAAACAGTAATATGTTTGTTCAAAATGTGATTTTTTTTCAATTAGTGTATATTTATTGTTGTCAAGTAATGATAAAAATTACCAGTAGTTTTTAAAATATGACACAAGTTTGCATATCCTATTTCCCGACCCATGTGACAACTTAAATAATTACAGTTACCCTTGTCAATGTGGGGATTCCACATCATCGAAGTGTATTTATCATTGTAATGCAATCCTACCTTGGTGGACAGAAACACTGGACACTATAAGTACAGTGGTTCTGCATTTATAGGTTATTTGTTATTGCAATTCTCTTTACTTTTGGTAACTGACAGACCAACTCATCTTGACAATGCCATTATTTTATTAATTTTCTGTAGCTACTTGTTCTGCTATATCATGCCAATCTACCTACTATCTATGAATTATTTGCTTTCTTTTATTATTCATGTGTGGGCATGACATCTTGATATATGAAAGATTGTCTTATATATATATATATATACATACATATAACACCACTTACAGCATATTCAAAAGAAGAGGGTTATAGTCTCCGCAGTCGTCATCAGATGCAAGAAGATCATCAATCAGTGGAAGTAAACGTGCCATCTCCATTATTATTGTATATATATATATATATATATGTGTGTGTGTGTGTGTGTGTGTGTGTGTGTGTTCATGGGCAACCAGTGGGAATACGGGAACTCATCTGCTGGAGAAAATCTAAAAAAAGTCACACACACACACAAAAGGGTACTGTTACTCAATTGGTGTGCTATTCGAAGCAGGGTCCACACATTAGCACCTTCTTAATGATGAGCATCAAACAAGATGGGTAATGCCAGGCACAATGGACAAAGTCCAATCAAACACACTTAATATGTGGATATTTACACGAAACTACTTGAAAATCAAATTTGAGTTAACATCATTATATTTTTTTCAATTATTTGCTCCATGCTCAGATTAAATACAAGCACACAACCCGGTTTGTATGATGATAGTGTTCATTGCTAGGAGTATTCATATATATTATATATAATAAAATTAATGTGTGGCGGTCTGAGAAAGCCAGTCACATAAATCGTTTAAAAAAATATCATTCCTCTTTCAAAAACAGTTTGAATTATTTAAATATTCCCACTATACTGGAAGTTACAATGATTTAAAGAGAACACCCGTCAAAACGTTTGATAGGAGAAAAATAACTTTTAAAGTTGGCACCCATTATTAACACTTCATCAGCGTATAACAAATTATCTGCTGATATTACCATGTACAGTCCAGTGGAACAAGTTTAGCTTTGTATTAGTAAAACTTTCATCAAATTCTACCGGTTACTTAAAAAAAATAACTTGCCAACTTGGGTGAAAAACAAAAAAATCCTATAAACATCACTCGATTGATAGCACTCTTCCGCAAATGTGTGGTTAGCTCTGAAAAGAGCTGTTTGTTTTATGTGACCTGGAAAAGAGCCATAGTTTGTCGTGTTGAGTCTGTACATCTTTCAGTTCTCACTTTGCGGTCTCGACCACGGCTTGTCTTAGGGGGTGGTGGTGGAATGTCATCATCACTGTCTGATGACACCGGTTCAGTGGGCTTCCGAGATGGTTTTGCAACTGTAGGGAGAGGTGTTGTCGTGTCTTGGCAACGTTCTGTGGTGAAGGGGCGTATCTCCTCGTACAAATATCATTGCCGCTTCGCATCGAGTCCTTTGGACACAAGGTTCTGTGGCATTGTACGACTGCTCTGCAATTTCCGCTTCACGAGTGGCTGCTCGAAAAATTAGCTATCTGCAAACTCCTGCATGCGCATGTTTGACGATCCTTGCAGTGGGTCAGATGGGAAATGGGCCTGCTGGGTAAAACAAAGCAAAACAGCAAACTAAACTATATTCTATCTAAAACACTTCAATCTGACTACAACCTTGCGACAACAAAACTATCCTGAGCACTCAATATCATCTCAACGTATTCGTGCGCACTGTAGCTACATAGATGCACGCTTAAAATAGCTTTCCAGTGGTATGCCATATATGGGCATATCAAGTACTACTCAAAACATGTAACTGTTCGCAACGTAGTGCGTAATTCTGTTTAAAATTGGGTGATCTGTGAAAAGGTCATAAAAACACAAACATTAGCAACTTACACTCGGAAAAAGAGAAAACCGCTTCGTTTTATAAAAAACATCTCACTGTACAATATAAGACATGCCTGTTGAATATCATCGATTATGTGCTTTGTATGCAGTTATAAACATATCCTAATATTTAACTCATTCCGGCAAAGCAGAGGCAAAGCCAAAGGGCGATAATATGCACAATGAATACTATTTTCATATTCAATACGTTACCCGTATATTTTTGGTAAACTTAAAGTTCGATCCATGCCACAATTATCATAAATTCAGAAATCGATCATACAAAAAGATAATGTAGTTCTTCTGGTACTCACCCAATGCAAAAAAAAGAAATCTAAGTGTAAACAACTCCTGCGTCCATGTTTTAAAATTTGTCGCTCGATTGGTCGCGAAAAAGCGGCGCGCCGGTCACGTGACAGGCGGACTGCGGCGTACGCCGGCGGCGAATGAATCGAGTGCAGCCAGTGCCACCTATTTATTAAATGTGCTGCCACCTAGTGATCATTATACTGATCATTTGGTAGCACGCACGAACGGACGTACGCACGCACGCACGCACTGCAAAGGGTAGTGCCGATTTTTACACAAAAGACTCATGCAAGTAGTAGGACTTCTGCCCCTTCTGGTTATCCAAATTTATACAGGATATGTTATCCCTCCCGCCCGCTCACATGTGGCAAGTAATATATTGCTTTGTCGGTTTCCCAAATGCATGTTCAAAGACAAAGACTTCAATGCTATTCAATTCCCCTCTTGTAAGCTTAATTTAGTCATTCTTAAGCTACTCTTGAATACACTTTCATGATGGCAGTAATGCTAATGAGTAATGGTTTTACGCAGTTGCTACCGACCAGTAAAATACTAGAATACTTAGTCTTTGCTAGAACGTGCACGAAAGAGTTTTTCTCTCGCAAAATAGACTTGGGACCTACAATGCTACAATGTATGTCGACCTCTTGTCATAGATGACACCAAACCCGACTGGGGTTATTTACATCGTCTACACCACGCATGAGAAGTCGCAGTAACGACAAATAAGACATTTATTTGGCACACACGTCGGCCGCCAATTGTAGCATGGACTATAATTGCACACGACACCTGCCGACCTAGTCTAGTGACGTCAATCATTTCCGAGGGTGAACATAGTCGGCGAAGCGAAGCCACGGATAGTGCGATAACGTCGTGACGTAAACACGGGGAATTTTTGTACTTTGTATATTAGTATTATTATGACAGCGTGCCGGGCGTCTAGAAAGCATCGATAGCGCGGTCCACGTCGTAGTCGGCGCTATGGCGGAAAAGAATTACACAAAAATGTTGCTGGTGACGGCGAATGTGGGCTCGATATTCGAAGACGTAAGTATCGTGAATTTGTTCGTGCGATATCTTGCACATCGATGACACTGACAGGTTTTTGTTGGCGCCGCGAATGATGCATCGTGCCTGTTTCGTCGTGATGTTGTTGTTCATACATCCAGGTTGCACGGGCTGATGATAAGCTGGCGATCTCTGGGTTTATTTTAGGTTAATCAGTCAGACACTGACAGTCACCGAGTCGGTGATCGGGTACTAATGTCGGGCTTGGCATTCGTCTCTCGGAACTGCCACCAACCAGGCTGAACTTGGGTTTTCCTGACGATTGTAATAACCATGCATGAGTCATGGTACAGGTTTATAAGATAATTTAATGACATGAAACATACTCTTAGAAAGTTTATTCACAATAAACCAACAATCAAACGTGTACGAGCCACAAGCTACACACAGATTGTACTACCGGAGTTGGAGCTATATGAAACTGCCCAGCTTTACTAATTGCACTGATACTGTAGATATGTCAAATAGTTTGCCAGAGGATGTAGTAATGGCACGCAGTATTAACAAACTCTAGTCGCGACTAAACAACATATATATATGCTGGAATCCAAAAAAATGTAATCCCATTTTGCTGATGTTCAATTAGATGTAAATGAAAGTATGTTTTTGCTCATGGAATGACACAGAACAATGACTGATTTATGACTGACGGCTTTGTTTTGGTTGTTCCATCTAAAGAACAAACACCTACTAACATCTTCATTCAAAACATACCTTTTTTGTGAATATCGTCTATTGAACGATTTTCAAAGTAGTGGCTCAGTCCCAATAACCAATTCGTAGCTGTTGTTAATGGGGTACTTGGCAGATGACGGAGTTGATGAAAATGCTAATCTGTGTAAACATAGCGGAAGACTCAGATTAGTGTACAGTGTTGTTGACACAATACGGGCGATTTCCGCTTACATTTGAATTTCCTCAAATGAAAAGGTTGCCGTAATACATACATCACTTAGTTGTGATTGTTCACTTGTTTTCACTTTCACTTGATAACTATAAAGGGACATTCTGCTTGTCCGAGCAGATTACCATTTGTCTCGGACAAACAGACAAGCGCTATTTCGAATGCTGTCTGTTATTGCTATTATTATTTATCATAAATGATTAAATATTTTAAAGCCATTTCTGTTTAATTATTATTTGAACATTTTACTTGACCAAAATAAAATACATACAAAAACTTCTATTGTGCCCAAATCCTTGAAGGAACCTGAACTAAGAGGTGTATCAAGGCCAAAGGGTTAGGCCGTCTCGCAATCATTATATAATGTTAAAGTTGTCAAAAGTTTAATAAATATGAGCATTATATTTCCTGCTGATCTAACACTAACAAGGAACAAATTACAAAAATCAACAGAAAATGCTCTAGTTCCAGTATTTGTTTCAACTCTTGAGAACAGGGTTGGGCCCAATTGCTTCAGAAAATATCAGCTCAGCGAAACATTGCAGAGTTAGCAAGCCAATTACACCCCTTGTGTTGTGGTGGACTGGAGACAGGTCAGGTGGCAAGGACCACTTATATGGCCTCTCTCCCCATTCCTCACACAAAGCAAAGGGCAGACCAATTAAGAATGTTAGCTTAGAGCAGGAACTACAACCTCAAAGTAAACACATCATACCCTAATATTAGTATTAGTACACCTGATGTTTGTGTGAACCAACAAGGACATTGTTTAGAATGCAATCAAACGTCTGATAAAAGATGAACTGACTGGGTGTTGTTTCTAACATACAGGCCTGCTAACATGTATATATTTTTTTTACTTAAAAATATGTTTTAAACTGCTGTCTTTTTATTTAGTATAGTTGAATAATTCAAAGTCACAATTCAACAAAATATACAAACATTACAGTTATATTTGTTTATCAAATGTGTACAAAATATTGAAATTCAGCAAAACGTGCACAAATATACAATTAACAGATGCTGAATATATTTAGGTTCCGCCTAATGTAATTGTAATTGATTTGAAAAATTATGAATGTAATTAAAATTTAAAATGAATTGTAATTGTAATTGATATAATTTTGTGTAATTGGACCTCCCCCCTGCTTGGGAACAAAAACTAGATCTGGACTTTCTTGCAGGAGAGAGCAGTGAACGTTAATGTGCCGGTTGCAGCGGGCTGCTTCGATGAAAGTGCCTGATACTAGGCCATTGTACAGATCTAGAAAATAATATGATATCTATTCTGTTTCTTTACCAAGATGTGGACACTTGACACTATCTCACTGGCAAACAAATACAAAATGCCTGTCCGACAAACTCATATTGGAAGAACTGAATGGTTGATCACAAAATCTTTATCATGCCCTGAACCAATAGGGAGAACTTTCACCTGGGGTATTACCTTTTGAAAAAAATGTACCATTATCAATTTTCAAGTGACAACCCGTTTGATTTGATGAAATTGTGACACACCGTGTGATACACTATGTACTATTTGTCATAAAAAGACTAGTGGTTAAATCCAGATATGCACCTCTTTGAAATGGTGATAAACTACAACTGATTTTAAAATGCCAGTAATGTTCTAATGATCAAATTAATATTGTACGATTTTGGAGTGCAACATAATAAAAAAATTACTGTTCGATGCAAGCTGTTGTAAATGAGTACTTGACAGAATTTCATTTTCATATTACAGTATTAGATTGGTATAATAACCATGTTTACATGTGGTAAAATTATAAATAACTAGCATTAGTTACACATACATTTGCCTGCATACTAATAATAATGCTCTGCATTATAGAACAAATATTTTGAAAATATACTGAATGCACAAAATATGATATAGTAAGCTTGAAAGTGTTTTTTTTTTATAATTCGATTGTTTCAGTCCGAATATTTTGTTTACAAATTCCATGCATCCATAACATAATTTTGCTGGACATTACTGGCAATAAATAACACCAAATGTTTCTCAAGTTGTAATGATAGACACTTAATACACTGACAAGGTTACAAAACAAATAAACTGAAGAGATTACCCTTTTTTATTAGCTACCCTGGGTGAAGTAGCATTGAAAACACCAGTGAACTCTGCACTTGTGAATATTTACATTTTGCTGCTGCATGGAATGGGTCAATGAATCAGTAATGTCTGGTGCAACCCACTCTCATTATCATGGGAATCCTCCACCTAATTACCATGGGAATCCCCCACCCCATTACCATGGGAATCCCCCACTTAAAAACTGTCACAGGGAAGTCCCTCCTGGGAAGTCCCATTACAATGCAATGACCCTGCTATCTGATCATAGGGACTTCTCCAAGGCTCGACCACTGACTCCTGTCAGAGAGCAGCTACCCCAAAATGAAATTCTGCTCCCCTATAATTTTACACATTTGGAGGGGTTTGATTCCTAAAAAATAAATATATCTTGCTGCTTTTTTAGGAGTAGTGACTCCAAAAAAGAACCTAACTCCCCTACCATTTTACACGTTTGGAGGGTTTTTGAATCTTTAAAAGATCAAATCATATTTTATGTTGTCCAGTTGTCAAGTGGAACCGGTATGAGATGAGGTGAGGATTGCTACGAAATTTTCATTCCTGTGAAATGTTCACCCCCCCTCCAATAATGTTGTGTTCTCAGTGGACTGAGATAGGACTGCTGTGTACGCACCTTGTTATGCCATGTAGGAAAATATATTACACATTTTACAAGGTTGGAATGCTCTAATTAATATGTGCATTTAGTAACTTGTGATTAATCAAATGTCTTAGGTTATGTGCTTGTGATGTAGATTTAATTGAGGATAACACCTTTTTGTAAAGTTGCTGTTTATTTAAAACTTACTCCAACTGTGAGCAAACATTTGACTAAAACACAAACTATTTAACCAATTAATAAAACAATTGATGGCATGTTTATTTCATATGAAATATTCAACTGGGTTTAGTGGGCTGTGTGAAAATGTCATCTCACACCTGAAGTGAAACTGTGGTCTGACCCCAGTAACAAAAATGTGTAGTGGCTCAATGCTAGATGTGCATAGTACTGTGTACAGGTGTACTGATTTGGTAATTGTATGTAACCTGACACTAGATACAGCCAGCCCAGCCTACATTGCCCCAGATGGGTGCACCAGCCGTCCTGCAGGTTTTACTCATTAGAGGAAGTATGTAAGACAACAGACCTTTAGAAAAGGTCTGGCTTCTCATCTGCACACTGGCATTCTATCTTCTTTTCTGTTTTTGAAGTGAAATCTGTGAAGCTAGATAGAGATGTTGACACATTATCATGAATATGACAACATAGTGGATGTTTCATCCTGAAACTGGACATAATCCCTCTGGATAAAATCCCCCCAGGACAATATCCCCCCAGAGAATATGGATCAAGGATATTGTTCCAGGGGAGGATTTTGTCCTGGGGGATATTGGTAATTTTCTCGTAGGAAATATTTATAGGTTTTTATGGCTTAACTGATTTCATTGTGAAGTTATTCTTGACCGGTGGCATATGGAATAGTTTCTGAATTAATCACACCTGCATGTGATAAAGACTGCTTAAATTGACATTCTGTGCAGGTATGTGTGACGTAGTAGACATAGCCTTACTCAAAAGTCGGTATGCCATAATTATGAATTAGGTCCAGTGAATGCAGTACTTGGGGAGGTCAGGCCATTGTTTCTCCTTGGTTCTACACCTGTACCTTGTTGACCCCTCTACGACCTGATACTTAGATGAGATACTATCTTTAAACCAGTATCTTGCCTGTTTACAACTATGCCATTCGGCCCTGGCTTCATAAGGTTGAAAGCTGAATGTTAGGCACAGAGTTTTCTATAAGGTTCAGCACATATAGGCAGTGTGGAACAACGTTCGCTGTAGGCAAAACCTTTTTTTTACGTTTTTTGACAACCAGTTAATCTTACAAAATGGAATACAATCTGATAGATATCCCACTAGACCAATACATCAAACACAATACTAGGAGCTTGTGTAGACGTAATAATCAGTTTCTTCAAATTAGACACTCACCCAACACATTTGGAAATAGTTCCTTCCCATCTACAATTAAAGAGTGGACCTCTCTACCTCTAAGCTCTATTTCATGTAATTCGTTAGATAAATTCCAGACCAGTCTCATTCAGCACCTAAAAGACTGGCTGATTAGCCACCATGTACACTGACATGATGTGTCCGAAGGACGTTATTAGACAGAAACAGATGTATTCATCTAAAAAAAGAACTATTAGATGAATAATTACACAGTAACAGATTAAACAAAGCTAACATACCTGGATATTATTGTTGGTGCTATGTATTCTTTACCGACACAAAAATTTTTCAAATATTCAAATTAGGTTCGGGCATGCATTGTCATGGATACACGATTTTTTCCCAAGCAGTTTCTCGACAGATGATTGTTAAGGTATCCCCCAGAGTGACCACGGGTCATCTCGGGCAGCCTCTATTTTTGGTTGTACGTAGACATATAAATGATACATCTAAATATCACCTGACGTGTAAGCATGCTCTCGCAGGACCAATGCTGAAATCAAATCACGGTTGTGAATCACACAGCACTCTGTTATATTGACACAAAACATCTGCCCAAAGCTGCGCCTACAAGTCATTGAGCCCATTGCAAATCAGGTTCATTGGTGTTCAGGTCTGTAGTGCATGAACAGTTGAAATAATGGCTTCCTTGTCCACTTGCCGTCTCCACATCGTTACTTTGGATGGCAAACTTGTTCAGTCTTGTGGAATGTTGTGGACTCCACGATGTGGAGAAATTTCATGGATTGGTGCTTCCTCAATTCGATTTTTTTGCTAGTCTCATTTCAAATAAATTTTGCAAAAACCCAAACCTACCTAGTATTCACTGCAATATGCTAGCTCGTTTGTGCAACTTTTGAATGTAGTTTTTGTGAAATCATCAGACAAACTATTAAATTACTTAATGCTTGTTCAAGCATTAAGTGAAGTGAAAATCCTGAAAAGTCACGATTTTCAATCTTTGGTGAAATTTCATAACTTTGTCATGTGATCGGTGAGAGGATTAATGTCACGCCCATGATCAGCATTGACTCGCACAGTGTTTACCATTTTGGATAGCCACTATTTTAACCCTTACCAAATCTAGTGACTTCAATTCTTTCGACGATTTGAATAAAAATAGGCATTTTTTTAAAACAGACTGCGCACATTACTTACACTTGCCACACACTACACTTCTGGACATAAATGAACCGGATTCGCATGGCTGAACCATTTGAGGAATCAACTTTGTGGTAGATGTTTGAAAGGAATACGGGAAATATTGCTAGCATGAATAATGTATGTTTATTTTCATTGCAGCCAGAAAACATGCTGAAGATGTGGCTAAATGAATTCCTTGCGGTGAGTAGATTTTGAAATTACTTTTTGAATTCCAATGCTCCTGTTTGATTGATCAGTGTGACTTGTGATCACTTCCACCAGGTCACCTTGTACGCACTGTACGGTTATGACATCACAGTTGGTCGCACGGTGGTACATGGCTCCACATGGTCTCTCGTTGACTTGGAGATGTCGTCATTTAAGCTGAGGCGATACCGGGTAATCTTGGATATATGTGGCCCTTATTATTACAGCTTTGTGTTTCATTCTTACCTTGTTACCAAGACATTAATTCTATCATACAGGTACACAACAGGTATCACTTCAGGTACACAAAGGGCAGATATGATTATCAAATATCACATTTTAGGAATTTTTTCCTGTCCGAATAACACTGCAAATTACACCAGTCTATGCTGACTTTTTCTAATTGTGACAAAATCGCTTCATCACGGTGACGATATCGCCTCATGTAAAAACACAGCTGGGGCCACTCTAGACAGCCCTAGTGATTGCAGTCAGCAATGAGGCAGTGTGTGTGATTCTCCTTTGACACCCAGGATTGTGACAGCTGTGGCATCTAACTGAAAAAAACACCGTGACAAAATACATGCAATGGTGTAAGGACAGCCTTCTGAGGCATGCAATAGCGTGACGTCTCTCCAACCTCGCCTACATCGGTTTATTGCTCCTTCTGCAGTTTAGATTCTCGCTCGTCTCGTTTCAGAAACATTTTGTGACAAAATAAAACACCGTATTTGACTGCATTATAGCGCATGGGCGGTTAGGTCATTATATTTCAAATGGGGGTGATGGGCTTAAATGTGAACATGGACAATAACATGGATTCACAATACTGCCCCAACACCACACCCACGCACAAAAATTATAGAAACAACGTAAACAGACCGGGGATGTTAGAGACCACGACTAGACACCAACCTGCTCACCCAAGCTCTGACATCCTTCTACCCATTTTATGGCATATGCATGTTTATCATCTACATTTTGATCATGAATATTTTTTTATGTATGTGGCCAAAATTGGGGGTGGGAGGTAATGCGAGCATGTGGACGGTTAACCTCAATTTTTCTGGAATTTTGAGGTAATGTGGGTATGGACAGTATTGCGGTCATGTGTATAAATAATATCTACTACAACATGTTACCTCATTTGTGCAAATGTGTTATTTAGTTTTGATGAGTGGATAGGATTAGCGGGTGACATTGAAAAGACAAGTGGAAGGAATAAAGTGTCCCAGTAGAGAAAGAGAGACACGCTGAAGAGGGAGTGACTGGAAGTCTGGAAAACAAAGAATATATGAAGAAGAGTAGTTATCTAATTCCATATGGGGGCTTTTCAAGTTACAGGTAAAGTTACAACTGTAGATATTCCAAATAGACGATCAGTTTACTAATCGTCACCTTCTGACCAATGCCAGCATCACTGATGTCCTCTGACAGTTTGGATATCTGTACATAACGTTCACAATCGTTACACGTGACAACCCATTCACTGACATGTGCTGCCTCTTTCTACTTATTGTGTAGTAGGTGATAATATAAAACTTGGGTCTTTACATGAGAGTGCAGAAAAGTAATTCAAGGTAGCACAAGATTTTTCATTGAGGTGACAGGAAAATTACCCAATCAGTATAAAACTTACAAGGTTGATTGATGATGCTAGCTAATCACTGCTGAGAAACTCAACTTTGACAATGCGTGGGCTGTTTAATCATCATTTGCATGCTGTTATACTGATGTTTGTTGTTGTTTAATAGTGCTGGCAGTGTGCAACATTGTCTATTTTTTCTCCTTTGAATAGGGATCAATGATCTATCAGGGTTACAAGTCAGGGTTACAAGTCAGGGTTACAAGTCAGGGTACTTGTCAGGGTTACAAGTCAACTTGTCAGGGTTACAAGTCACTTGTCAGAGGTACTTATCAAATTGTCAGGGGTACATGTCAGGGGTGCATGTCAGGGTCAGGTTAGGTGCCACCTGAAGACATGAATGTTTGATACAACAGATCGGTTTTATTGCAGGGGGTGGTTGGCATATGTTATCTTTAGAGTCGTACATTGATGTTTTTCTCAAGAAACATTGGTTATTCTCCTATTCCACTTCATATTGTTACTGTCAGCTGATGAAAGAGGAACAAATACATCACATTCAGCTACACTAATGTTGGTATCGGACATTTTCACCAGTGAAGGGGGATTCTGTGGCTTACTGATATTGGTATCCTTTAGTGTCATATATGCTTCATAGATAGCCCCTTAAGAGGAATTTGTCTGTAACTGATCTCCTTATTTCTTCAGTCTGACAATGTTTTTAAAACATACCTTCCTGCCTTGGGCTATTTTAGTGCATTTTCTAAGAACCCGGTAATCAGTCATTATCCAACATCACCATCCAGATTCAGAACCAGAGGACGTCTGATGTCATAATCAATACTTGAGTGCAGCCACAAAAAACCAGACCACAGAAGTGTCATAAAAATACATATCTGTGTTGTTCTAATCTTTGGCATCTTGTTAAGTGAGATGTTTTTGATCTACGTACATGGATGTCAACATAAACTATTCTGCATTTCCTTGAAGGACTTGGCAGGACATGTTATGGTGTCTTGCATGCTGCTCAGGGTTGCTTTGTAAATCTTTGACTGGACGTTGGACATTGTTTGGTTATGTAATATCGATTGGGTGTGTTTCTGCCGGCTGCATTTCTTGTGTAGAGTTTTGAACGAGAGCTGCGCTGGTATAAATCAATCAGTCAACAATATTGGTAGTACTGTTTCATGTGGTTTTATGGTATGGCAGACAGATGAACAAAAAAGAAGAAATGTTTAACCAGGAATCATCCACTATTAAAACTTACTCTTCTTCAATTGAACTTGAACATAAGGCTAAAACAACACTTCTCCAATGCTCTCTGTTTTTGGCAAATTTCATAGTTTCTCTCAGGGGATGAGTAGAGGAAGGGAGTGTAGGAGTGTAGGGGTGGAGGGGGAGCACAGAAAGAGGAGGGGGAGGACAGTGGAGCAGGGGAGGGGACAAAGGCTAAATGACATGGGTCTTACGTTGGTTTTGGGTCTTGTTTTGAAATGGTACGATACCTGTTTGGGGGTATTCAATGAATTTGACACATTTTTCACACACCAAAAACAGTGGTCACGAACATAAAATATTTTTTCACCAAACCGTTTATTCAGAGGGGTGGGGTAGCAGGTTTTCAGAAAATTGCTCAAAACGGGAACCAATACAGATATTTACCATGACTTGTAATTTGTTTTTTTAATTCCTGAGAAAGTTATTGATTTCTTATTTAAAACTCATCTGATTCATAACAAATAAATGCAACTTCATAGCCTAGTGGTACTTGCAATGTGCCACATTGGCAACTAAGCCTAATCCCGTCTCAGTAGCCTTGGTAAGTTGGAAGACCCACGATCAATTCTCCGGTGAGGCTTTCATAATTAAGGTCAAGTCGTTACAGGTATTAAGGTAATTTTAGTGCAGTCCCTTGAGTGACTTTAATAGAGAGGTTTCACTATCGGGATTAGAAAAGGATTAGTGTTAAGGCTATGTACAGATTTATTGATTGATGATGGTTACTTTTTACGTTTTCCTTATGACTAATTCTGGCTAGTTTTATGGTTATTGTTTCCTGTTTTTCCCCACATTCATGAAGGAAGAGCTCCCACCCAACACACTTGTATCCACATTGAGATTTCCTGCACACATTGCCACATCCTACTTCTGTAGCTGACCTGGGGATAGATCACTGTTTCACCTCCTGGTCCATGGCATACGAATGATCCCAGTGATTTTGAGACTCTATGCCCCCTTCAACGATTTTTTCATCTTAACAAATATTTTCTGAACAGGAAAAGTTCACATTTGAAGACTACGACACTTCTTCTGTGCACAGGATAAAATTTCAAAGTAAAATATGGACCAGTCACTGATGGAAGGATCCCTGCATATGTCGACTAAATCTTCTTGTTTTTTTATGACATATGACAGGGAGCATCTCCTATGTTACTTTTCTAAAAAAAACAATTCTAGGATTTGACAAAAACTGTACAGCAGGTCACAGACATGATATGCAACAACATGTGCCACTGTGATAACATCTGAGTTGTTATTATTTTGTGTACAAGACTAAAAACCTTTAACGTTGTCGCCTATGAAAAAATAAATAATGATCTGGCCCCAACTAACAAGTTGTCTAATGCAAAATGTTATGCTTTTATCCAGTAGTGCCATCAGACCTGTTCCTTTTCTGAAATAGCAGAAAAACCATGTCATGTATCAATGACATAATTTTTGACCAATCAAAATGAACATTTTTATTCAGCTCGACAAATTCAAAGGAAAATGGCAGAAAATCTTTTTTTCCATGAAATGTATCCTCTGAAAACGAGAGTTTTTTAAATAGGAGGAAACCCGAAACATGGGATATTTCATCTCACACCCGTGAGAACAGCAGTGCATCCACATGGGATGGTAGAACCATCCTCCTATAGCCTGGAACACTTGATATATTGTTATCACCCCTGGTGAATCCACCAGACAAACATGGAATAGAGTAATATAGTATTCCCAAAATAAATATATCGTTCTTCGTATTCGTTTGATGGCAAATCGGTTTCAGTTCAAAGCAGCCTGGGATTGTGTTCGGCTTGGTGTGTGCATGTAACACATAGGGTTTATATTTTCAATCCTGTTTCCTGTTTATTTTCGCAGCATATGTACAGGAAGTGCTTCCTCCCAAATAAATACCAAATCCTACTTATGTAGCTGACCTAGCAAGTTGTATATTGCAAAAGCTATGGTGGTATGGGTTTTCATGGCACTGCTACGCATTCCGTTTGTCATCGGCTGGCTAACACAGTTTGGATAAAATGAATAATTAAACGCTTAAAGCATTACTACAGTTATTTTCCCACGCACTGTTTGTCTGTGTCGCCCAGTTCTCTGTTCTGTCCATAAATATTAAAATGTCAAGTGTTGTGGCATTTTGGTTCTTGTTGACACAGTTCAATCACCTTATTGACATGATGAGTTGTGAAATATATTCAAACATGGACAGGGTACATCGTCTCAACACCTGTTGCTGTAGTTGTGGTTGTGGCACACACAGAAGAACCACACTAACAGTGGTGGTGCACTGTTAGTCCACCTTTTTATGTGCTGATGTGCATATAGTCTTCATATTTTGTTTTTATATTCAATAATATGCAGTAAGAACTGAAAGTGACCACAACTGTGACTTCTATGAGAGGAAACGTACTGGCATGACTAAGCATACCCCTCAAACATATTGTTCAATTGTGGCAGTCTCCACCACTTTGAGTTTATACAATGCATTCTTTAGGTCTTTATAGTCACTTAACATGTCATTAGTCATTTCAGATATTGTGTTTATGAAATAATATTATATTGATGCTTATCGGGTGATAAGGTTACAATTTGGCCCATGGGTTTTCGCATATATATTGAAACAAAATATCGTTATCTCCTCAGTCAAAGCATTACAGTATAAATATTTTAATGTTATAAATGAAAGCTTGTAGTGCCAGCAGTTATTGTATATATGTTTTAATAAATTATATGCAGGCACATTTTGTATTTGTCCTTATCTATAAAAATTAAGTGGCTGAATGATAAAAATAGTTTACCAAATTGCCCAGTGGTTTCGTAATGAGCGGGAACAGATTAAGAATTTGGAAAATGCATCCTTCAAGATGGACTAATGGACTGTGTGTCTTGGTAAATTGTGGGAATGTGGGTTTATAATCTGTGATACACATTCATAGCACCTATATGGCAATGGTATGATAGCAGTGTGAAGTTAAACTTGTGTGACTCTGTAAGACATCATCAAATATACATTGCAACAGTGCCTACTATAGCAGAAGTATCATGTTTTAAAAACTGGTTGATTGATCTTTCTTAGCATGTCAAGTCCAGTGCATATCCCTGCTGACCAGTTGAGGTGGGGTCACTTCTAGGTGGAAAGATTTTTTATGAATCTAACATGTGATTCTTGTTATGCAACTTGTCTGGCCTGCTGTTTGGGGTAGGCTATGAGAGGGTGTATGTCTGTAAATTCAGAGGGACATCTTAAGATAGAGTAAGAAGTACATATGCACAAAGACCAAGTTGTGTAACCACAGACAACTTTGTCAGGATGGCATATTTCTCCTTTGAAACCCAATTTTCACTCGTTTTGGCACATGTTTCTGTTGACAAGTGTATGGGCACTTAGTCAAATATGTGCTGGATATTTCTCAGGAATACTTATCATGAACCTTTGTTGCTTGAGGCATACAATATAATCTGACTAGATATTACATCCTGATGAAAATGTTTTTTTTATCTTGTTTTCATCTTAAACTGATGGTCACGTTAATGCCCATAGATTCAATTTTATTATTCATGGCTATGTTTTAATCTTTGGAGTATTTTATTTTGTGGTCTCTGTGGTTATGTTATCCATGGTGGAAAGTGGCCTGTAACCACAAGGAACCCCTCAAACACTGGTGTACGTCAGCAGACTGCTTTTCCTGCAGAGTGGTGTTCCAGTTTCCGCCAAACGGTTTGTGACTTTGGGGCATGTTTTCATAAACATGTCAATTACCACCATTAATAGTACAGGTGTGTGGGCTGGGGTAATTACCCTCTGAGATCAGTGAAGTGGGCTTTCACAGTATAGTCACTGTTCCAGGTAGTTTAAATTTATGGGACATCATTCATTGTCATATAGTAGTATTGTTCATGACATTTTAGTTCTCTTTGTGAGGTATTTTTTTACATATTTTAAAGTATCTTTTGATGGAATGCTGCAGGAATGATTTGTCACAGGAAGTGCTATTATTACCGCATTAGTCAACCTTTTATACTATAAATAGTTTTTAAAGCAATGTTATGTGACAAGACGGCTTTATCAAGATTCCATTTGCATCTTTTATAACAACAATATAGTTTTGTTTTGCCTGTGAATGATGAGGACATTATCTTCATGATTGCACCATTTATACCTTGATTAAAACCTTACAGATGCCTATGCAGTTGACAAAAAGTGTACAAAGCATTCATCGCTGAACCGTAATTGCTTAGTAATCTTGGTATTAGGTATTGAAATGGTAACAAAAGTCTAGGTGTGCTTGTGTAAAACAGTAAATCAGGAATGTAAGTGTGTACATTTGCTTGGCTGAACAGATTTTATATGATGGTAATGGAATAATTTGTATGACAAACTTGACTGCTTGTAGCTATGTAGGATGTTTTAGTCGATGCCTATGTGAAGCGCATGCTGTACATTACTGTGTAGATTGCAACATTTCAAAGACAACAGTATGAGTAAAATTGCTAAAATAGTAAAAAAATACTGCATAAATTTATATTTTAAAAAAATTTTAATAAATTTTTTTTCATAAATTAGATGAAATCAATGAATTATCTGTTCTCTTCCTTATAAATTTTTTTACAATTACCATAGTGAAAATACAGATATTGATTAGTAGTTTATTATTTAGTGTATTTTCACTAGCTTACTTCAGTTTGGTAATTATTGTGGTATCAAGTGAGGCTAATGAGAGTTTCCAGGCAGTACAGCTTCCTGGCAGAGGAAACAAAGTGCTAAATACCAGTATGATTTCCTGGTATATTGATATATATATATATATATATATATATATATATATATATATATATATATATATATATATATATATATATATATCAATATGTTATGTTCGTAGACTTGTTTACAAAGGCTTTACACATTCCAACGCCATCTCAACTTCTCTGGGAAACATTCAGCCACACTGCAATTACTGCAGGAGAATGTTTGTTCATATGTCCACCATTGTCTGTAGCCAGATGCTCATACAACTGAGTGAACTGTGGCAATGTGGAATGTACGAAATTTCCAAAGCTTTCAAATGACGGCAAGAGGTTTCAACCCAGGTTCTTTCAACTGAGAGTCCGGCATTCTAACTGCTACGCTACCAAGTCCCTATGTTTAGATCCTGGGCCGTGATCTTGGTGAATCTACCCTTGGATTTTTTCCTCTCCACCACCTCGGACAATCATATTTAGTCATTATCCCAGTTAGAACACGTAGTGACAGTTGAGTGTACATATATATATATATATATATATATATATATATATATATATATATATATATATATATATATATATATATAATATATATATAATATATATATATATATATATATATAATATATATATATATAATATATATATATATATATATATATATATATATATATATATATATATATGTACACTCAACTGTCCACTACGTGTTCTAACTGGGATAATGACTAAATATGATTGTACCTGCCGACTCAAACTAATAACTAATCATCTACCTGTTCTAATTGGGTAACAACCATACTCTGTTGTCAAACGTGTAATGGGCAGGAACAATATGTATTACCATGAAGCACAGATCTACACAGGCAGGTAATAGCAAGAATCAATTACCCTGCTTTGATAGTCTGCCACCAAGAGAGTGTACAAGTCAGATATATGGGTTCCCATTGTCCGAGGTGGTGGAGAGGAAAAAATCCAAGGGTAGATTCAACAAGATCACGGCCCAGGATCTAAACATGGGGGCTCGCTAGCGTAGCAGTTAGAACGCCGGACTCTCAGTTGAGAGAACCTGGGTTGAAACCTCTTGCCGTCATTTGAATATATATATTATATATATATATATATATATATATATATATATATATATATATATATATATATATATATAGTCATTACCCCAAGTAGAGCAAATAGATGACAGTTTGAGTGTGCACATACTTTCCGTCACCCATTTCCTGCTTCCTGCATAATTCCGTTTCATTGCTAGAGTTCTCGCCCTTCAGGCTATAATGTGATTTTGTTTACCTGGTTTGACAACTGGCATAGTGATTGCTGTGACATAGGGTGCATTGGGGCAAAAAATACCATGGCATTTGGGGCAAAATGTGATTCTGAAATAGGGTATATTGGTGGCACAAAGGTTTCTGTGACACAGGGTTCATCAAGCGTAAATTGTTGTGTCTATTCACCGGGTTAAATTCACTGTATAAACTCTTCGAAATATAAAAAATTTTAAGTTGAATGTTATGTGTTGTTTATATTGTATGCTGAACTGCAAAGTTGATATTCATAAATAGATAATGGTCAAATTATATTAAGAATTGTATGGTTCGTTAAAACACATTTGTGCGGTGAACAGGCCTTTAGCCCAAAAAATTTTTTTACAGTCTTGAACATTTTAAAAGGTGTAACATTAAATGTGGAACGGCTTCCGTGAAGCTGTTCACATCTATGACAGCCATTATTGGTCCAACTGATTTTTTTAACTGGCAATCCAATGCTGGTTGATATAATGACCGCCATTATTGGCCCATTTGGGTTTTTCAATGGCCGGCCAAGTCCGGTTTTGCCATTATTGGGCCAATCAAGGTTCACTAGCTGTGCAGCGACATTGGCACTATCACCTGCACAATAATACAAATAGAAGAAGAGCCCACACATTTATTTTAAATATAGAAATATTGAAGTAATGTTTGAAGCAGCGCAAGATTTTATGTGCATGCATACAAATTTGTCTAATATGAACATATACACGTCGATTATGAATGTGAATCGGAGCCCGAATCAGACTCAGTTTAGAAGTCGACCACGATCGCACTTTGTCACTGCTGAGTGCCAGTGGTGGGGGACAATACAGTAGCGTTTCGGTTACTAGTGGCAGGCACATCAAACGTAACAAAGGATGCTGACTCGGGCTGTTCAGGGACAATTGCAAGAACACTGCTTTTATACACATTTACGAAAAAGGCATCGATTGTCATAAACTTTGATGTTGACATATCGCATCTTTTCGCACTCTTGCTTGACAGGTGTCATTTTGAACTCGCCCCGACATCTGTGTCATGGTATAGTTTCTTCAAATGAGAGCGCCAATGGATAGGCAATGAGAAAGGCCATAAAAATGCGTTTCCCAATCAATGACTTAACGATAATAATAAATAGAGATCAGCCGCAGTATCATTATTTTCCAACGATGCCAAGGTTAAAAATATATAGTCTATTCCATCGCCGACAACATTCGTCGAAACACGACCGCGTGTGCTAAGAGTCACTAAGACAGTTAAAACAATTTTATTATGAAAACAATCCATATTGTAAAAAGGAAAACCCGCCTTTTATTTTTATTTTACCCGTCGCCGTCAAACATCTGCCCGTGGTCAAGACGGGCAGATGGGTCCCGGCTAAGGCCTGGACGGTGAAGATGTTAGACTGGACGTAGTTGAAACTGTGTTTTAACATGACTCTGTGATAGAACAAACAGACGTTGTACCTTTGAATATAAACAGTTATCACAGGCTCATGTCAACAATTTCCTGCCAGTTGTAGCAACTCACCTGGGTGTGTAATTGCTGATGCAGGAAGTACTTCTTATTGCACCTCCAGTATAATAGAGTTACAAACACGGGTTTCAGAATCACACGTACTGACTGAACTAGTGGTTTGCCTCACCGCAGGTTCAGTGCTGTTGCAGTGCAGTGCATTCACTGGTTTCCCTCTCACCCTGAAGGAAGGTGGGAACTATGCCAGGGTTTATCAGGTGCATAGCTGCCAACCCTTCCGTTTTCCCATATTTTTTCTGTTTTCTAAGTCTGAATACAGAAATCTGTATATACCGATCATTTTCCGTTTTCTGAAAAATTCGGCTCAATAATTTTATTCAGTCGTTTTTTTCTCCGTCGTTGATTGTGTTAGACCCGACTCGCACCACTGTGAGACTGCATTCAGTTGTCACCTCCGTATGCACGAAGTTGATAAACCGAATGCTATGCCAAACACCATTTGAGGTCGATATCACGATTTGCCCGTCCGACTCGCTCCTCAGAAAGATACCGAATGTGCCTTCCAAACGACAGTTCACAGCCCCAGCCATAAATCGGCAACAGTCCCCACGTGGGAACACAGGAAAGAACAGAAGTTGCAACTTTTGTGCTAACTGGCCAGCGACCCAACTACTCCCCAAGTATATGGCATGAGCAGGTGACCTGTATGCATAGGCAAGATGTCAACGTATCAACTTTTCACATCGGACCAATTCACGTCCCTGATGCTTGTGCGCAAAGGAAACGTCGTTCGGGAGCTTCGTTCAACGTTCTGATGCTGGCGAACACCAACAAGTCCGACTCAGAATGGTCCGCGATGCACTTTACTCCGAGAATAGCACTCCGGGCTTAGGTCCCCCTCCCAAACCCAGCCCCCACCAAATATTCTGTTTTGGGGTTTCTAAATGTTGTTGCAACAACTTGACTGTGAAGTCAAGTTCTGGTAGATCTATAAGTTGTAGTCATAATTCTTTGATTTCCAAATAAAATTGATAAAATGTTAAATATTTTGTGCAGCTATGACTCCGTGAGAGTAAGGGCCGTCTCAAAACATCGGTGTTTAATCAGTCAGCTCTCTTCTCTCCCATGGGAGCACGAGACACCAACAAATCTTCTCCAACCAGCACGGCCTTGGGCGAGTCAGCCAAGTTCCATCCAAGTGTTCCCAGCCATTTTATCTCTTCTTCAACTTCTTCAACAGTGGTTCATACTAAATAAAATTATCTTCATTTGGGGGAGAGGTCAGCAGCTGTTTCATTTAACGTCCTACATCAATGTGGTTTTTCCTAAAACATAGTTTAGTTTCCATTCATAGTTCGTAAGGTTGCTGCCTTGAGTGGACGAGTTTTGTGTTATGACGTATGAAGTGCCACCTGGCGAATACAAAGTTTTGTGTTATGACGGACGAAGTGCCACCTGACGAATACAAAAGTTTGTGTTATGACGGCTGAAGTGCCACCTGGCGAATACAAAGTTTTGTGTTATGACGGATGAAGTGCCACCTGGCGAATACAAAGTTTTGTGTTATGATGGATGAAGTGCCACCTGGCGAATACAAAGTTTTGTGTTATGACGGCTGAAGTGCCACCTGGTGAATACAAAGTTTTGTGTTATGACTGCTGATGTACCACCTGGCGAATACAAAGTTTCACGCAGGTTAATGTAATTCAAAGTTTTGTGAAGGGAAGGGGGTCTGAAGTTAAATGCCATTGGTTTCATGTGGTATGATGTAGTATTATGTAGTATTATGTAGTATCATGTAGTATCATGTATGCATTAGTATAGATTTAAGCTGTAGACCTATGTGCAACTTCCACATGGGCGTTTACCCAGACTGAGGGCCTCACACACTACCACCCACTCAAAACCCACCAGGAAGAAGACCTCGATCCTTCTGTTTCACATCTTTTTACTGAGTGGCCACTTTACATCATGTGATCATTGTTTAATTGATGCGTTACCCCCTACCCTCTAATGGGTAGCAAAAGCTCCTGACTTGTTAAATCTGTGTGTGTTCTGTTGCCTTGTCTGGCAGGCATTTCTCACTTCTATGGCCTGGTGAAGGTAACCTTTCCAGTCTGATGCTGTGCCACTGTAAATAATAGCTGCAACCATGTGCAGCATACCTTAGTTCTCAAATTGGTAAATCGGCATCTGGGATTAAAGGTTGCAATATAACTGGCATTACACTGCCTATGTGTGGGCTGTTACAACTCCCTGGGGCTGGTGACGGCTGCTAAAGTTGTCAGTGATAATTGGGGGTATGAAATGTGTTGTTGAGCGGTAAGAAATATTTTATTATATTTATGCATGATTGAGTATACATAAAAGTAAACGGTGTTATGTTATTTAAGTGTAATTGTAATTGTTTTCTTTGAATTCAGCCTTGTCTGACATGGGCAGTAAATTATTTGTCACCACTCATGCTTCATGGTGGTGTATGGAAAAGAGCATGTGTATGCCATTAAAAATATATGCATGCACAATTGTGCATATATAAGTTGCACTAAAAATACATTGAAAATTATAGAAACTACCTGATGTTCCAGATTTATTTATACACGCCACCGTCTAGTGATCAAAATATGCTATTCCAGGTACTGAATATTCATATAAATCTACTCATTTCTGTTCTTCAAATGGTGACAATGTAACTACTATTTTCATCTGCGTGGTACTGCTATTTTTAAGCTCATGAAACTATGACTAATATCTATAAATAAAATTCAGCTACATATAATACATAAATAATATTTGATATGTTGCTGAATTAAGTACATCAAATACAATGAACAAACAAATTACGCAAGTCCACCACTTCTGATTGTGACAAATACCATTGACTTTGCTTGTCACAAGTGTAAATTCATGCACGTTAATGACAACAGCTTGGGGCCGTGATGCTCAGCAAGGGAGTCGCAGTCATTATATTAGCAGTGAGTGTCAAACGGCAGTGAATGTGGTCTCCACAGTTGCATGATCCTTCATTATACCATCACACGGTCCTACATTGTACTGTCACATGGTCCTTCATTGTACCATCACACGGTCCTACATTGTACTGTCACATGGTCCTTCATTGTACCATCACATGGTCCTACATTGTACTGTCACATGGTCCTTCATTGTACCATCACACGATCCTTCATTGTACCGTCACACGGTCATTCATTGTACCATCACACGGTCTCTCATTGATCAAGGATTGGCAGTGCAGGTCGAAATGCCATATTACCTAAGCACACTGTGACTGACAAGTGTGGCCCATGTGCCAGCTAGCTGTACACTAAGGATCATGAATGCATGTCATGTGCCAGCTAGTTGTACACTAAGAATCATGAATGCATGTCATGTGCCAGCTAGCTGTACACTAAGGATCATGAATGCATGTCATGTGCTAGCTAGCTGTACACTAAGGATCGTGAATGTATGTCATGAGCCAGCTAGCTATACACTAAGGAACATGAATGCATGTCATGTGCCAGCTAGCTGTACACTAAGGAACATGAATGCATGTCATGTGCCAGCTAGCTGTACACTAAGGATCATGAATGCATGTCATGTGCCAGCTAGCTGTACACTAAGGATCATGAATGCATGTCATGTGCCAGCTAGCTGTACACTAAGGATCATGAATGCATGTCATGCTCTACCATATAATCTGTAGGGACAATCCTGATATCTCGGCGAGCGAAGAGTGGATAAGTTTTTGCAGCATTTGTGGAAATTAGGTATATGAGAATCACGCATATAAATACCATTTCACAAAATTTTATTAATTAGGGGCTTCGTAAATATAAACAAATTCCAATAATCCGAAAAAATTGTATGTGAATTAATATATCCGTCTCTGCCTTGTTTTAGCTGTCTCTGCGATGTTTTAGCTGTCTCCGCAATGTTTTAGCTGTCTCCGCGATGTTTTAGCTGTCTCCGCAATGTTGCCGTTGAGTTGTCTTCTTCTTCCATTACAGTTCACGCCTCTGTACTAGTGAGATATAATGTGATTAGAGTACGGTCGAGCTGGGCATATTTACGCCATTTGAGGGTTACAGATACAGACCACCAGTTATGTGAGTCCACAGCAGATTACCTTGTGTTTACTTCCCCAGGTATAGAACTAGGTAGAAAGTGTTTGGTGCCTTATGCAAAAGACACACTTCCAACTAGGGGTATAGCAATACATCGAACAATCAATGCATCACAATTGTTGATGTGATGATGCAATAGTGAATTGAAATATTAATAGTTATCATTGATAGTACACTGAACTATCAATAGTAATGATAGTTGGCAAAATAATTCAACAGGGCAATGTTTGTCACTGTAATAACAAAAATAAACAAGTCTTCTCTTCTGTATTTGACACTTTTATTTGTTTATCGACCTAAGATCTACATATGTTGATTGGAGCAGCGTCATTCACAGATTCAGCATGTTTCATCAACTACTTCCAAGGCTACATGATTCCCCACCCATCAATTACAGTTTAGGACTGTTTTCATCATGTTTCATCAACTACATGATTCCCCACCCATCAATTACAGTTTAGGACTGTTTTCAGCATGTTTCATCAACTACATGATTCCCCACCCATCAATTACAGTTTAGGACTGTTTTCATCATGTTTCATCAACTACATGATTCCCCACCCATCAATTACAGTTTAGGACTGTTTTCATCATGTTTCATCAACTACATGATTCCCCACCCATCAATTACAGTTTAGGACTGTTTTCAGCATGTTTCATCAACTACATGATTCCCCACCCATCAATTACAGTTTAGGAGTGTTTTCAGCATGTTTCATCAACTACATGATTCCCCACCCATCAATTACAGTTTAGGACTGTTTTCATCATGTTTCATCAACTACATGATTCCCCACCCATCAGTTAGAGTTTAGGAGTGTTTTCCTGGCTAGTAACTTTTCTGTTGAAGCTATTGCAATACTATAGTGTTGATACCATTGCAATAGTATTGCAATAAATACACAGCTATCCCCTTTAGGCACCCTTACTTCCAACTATCCATTATATCAGGTGCTTGGTGAAGCGACAAGTTGTGTACAGTCTTCACAGAGGGCTGCATTGGTTGGCCTCCAGCCTGGGGCTTGAATCGACAACCTTCAGGTGATGAAGCAAGCCCGAAGCTATTGAACCACTGTAGTTAGGATAAACAATGAGATGTTGTGTCAAGATGTTCGTCCGGCACCTTTCATGTGTCCGTGGGTATTCATCACTGGTTAATATTGATTTTTCATCACCGTCAACAACCCTGAGCTCCCCTGGGGACCGCCAATTAATTGCACTTGGAATGTATCGGAGTTTCACATGACCAGTCCAGGCAGGCAATGCTGATACCTGTCAGGTAACATATATCAAATGCATGCAGCCACCGTGATGACTGGCTCCGCTAGGTAATCAGTAACTGTTTGTTGTTAGTAATATTGCTACGATTAAAGGCATCGTTTCTGCAGCATAAAACTGATAATTCTAACCTCACAAGGAATTGTTATTATCATCTTTGCAACATGTCTTTCTAAGTGTGTGGTCTACATATGTGATTAAAGGATTTCTCTTGCCTAAATCTGGGATGATTATTTTCTGGCCGTTGACCAAGTAATGTTTCCTGGTGTTGTATTATGCTTTGATTTATTTAACTACAAAGGCACAACATATTTACACAATATCCCTGAGAAATAACACACGCACGCACGCACGCACGCACGCACGCACGCACGCACGCACACTGTAGTTTTGAGGCTTAAATGAAAATTTTTCAGAGTTGGAACGAAATGGTGCATTCAGGTGCATTTTACATGTTCAGTTACTGGTAAAAAGATTACACTCTGAATGAGTGTCATGCCAGATGCCAAGATTTGTTTGTAATGTCAATAAAAGAATCTGCTCTTTACATCTGGTGAGTCCAGTGTGATAACTGGGCAATCTGTATGTCTGGAAAGCTTCCACACCTTACCCCAGCACTGATTCAAACTTTTTAGTTTGTTTGAGTCTTCAGGGAAATGTGTAGAGTATGCTGGTAATTACTTCCATTTTGACATCCCTGGTTAGAACACCAATATGTGTGAGAGAGATTACTGTTACACTAACGGAACATTTTATTTGTGGTTTGCCATAGTCAGTGAGTTTCCAAATTTTTCTTTGAAATGAACCCTCTGATCAGGGTTGAAAAAAAAATCGGATTTTTTATTTAAATCAGATTTATTTTATTTTTTTATTTATTTTATTTATTTGTTTTTTTGAAATCTCGTATATAGATATTTATATAGATGTTTAAATTTGTAAACTCTTTCAAACATGTTCTATTCAAATCGATGTGGGTTCTTGTCTTAACAGAGGGTACATGATTTTTGCTTATATAAAGACATTAAACAATGTCCACAAGGCCTCACCCCCTGTAGTTGCACAATCTGTCTTGGAAAGGAAAGCATGCTGTGTGTCTGTGGCTGTAGCAGTGGTAATTATTGTTTGCATATAGGGTGGATTAGGTGAACTCTAAGGGTCTCTATCCAGAATACAAACTGGTACAGTATTAAACAACTGAGTCAACATACTGAATTGGTAACAACTAGCACAAGCTATAAGTGGACTTTAACTCAGGGCTTCTGTGTTGAAAAGATACTTCCCCTGGAAGACAAGTTTGTGTGGCTTCACTGCATTCAGAAAGGGAATAGCTCAAACATACACAATGTCATAAAATATTTGACTATCAGGCTGTCTGGTGACAATACAGCTACACAAGTGTGCACACTTTGTGTTTTGTATTAAAAAACATACAAAACTTTGTTGATCTCGATGCTTGTAAACAATTATTTGTGTTAAATTCATATAAATCAGTGATTAAAAAAAACGGAAGTAAAAAAATCATAAATCAATTATTATTTTTTTTTGGAGTGATTTAAATCATGATTTAAATCAATGATTTAAATCAAATGATTTAAATCAAACAACCCTGCCTCTGATGCCTTTGAGATGAGCCCTTAGATTATAGGAACTATTTGAACCGTTTCTTCACTGGGAAGTAGTATTATATTTAGAACAACATCTGGAAACAATATAGTACCTGTGACAAGGCACGAGTGAAGGGAAACCATGCAGTACAACTTTGTTAACTCAAAATTGGACAGACTGGAGAAACACTTTGAATTATCCTGTGTTTGAATTACCGCATTTGGCATAACAAGCGTACAATATGCTTTAAAAAAAATGTGGCCGTTGAAAAATGTCAAGGAAACTGTTCTTATAAGCGTATGGCAACATTTTTTTCTATAGACAATCCGTTAACTGTTTAATACTAGTGATGTCATTTGGTGACTAGTGTAGAACAACTTAAAAGTGGTACCATCTGTTAAGACACTAGATGACAACACTTCAGTTGTTCCACACAAGTCAAATTACTATAATTATGGATCCTGCTGATTAAAAAAGGGGGTGTACGCTAATTGGGGCATGTACGCTTAATAGGTCAAATATGGTAGATTAAACAACTACTATGATATGCAAATGTGTAATTTTCGTCAACATTTATTTCTTTGCCAGTCACATTTTATATTCAATGAATACGGTAGTTACAGAGAGAACATTTAAAGAAGAAAGTCAGTGTCTTCCTCCTTGCCTTGTGTCAGCGAGCACCAACCCTTCCCCCTTCCCAGTATGCAGAAGGACAGAGCTCTGCTAAGCCTAGGAGGAAACCCACATAGAGAAGTATTTCTATGAAACTAGCTGAATATTGAAAGGACTGTTCAGTGAGACATCAGGCTGTGTTCAGTGCGTGACGTATCTTTGGAATGCTGTAGCACGTTCAACAACAGGATTGGACAGCCATGGTCATGATGGACCACTGTAGTTCTTACATCTAACCAGAGTTGTATTCCACACATGAACACGGAATGAGAATTTCATTAAGTAGTTTGGATGGTGAAATAGCCAGCTACACGTGACGTGGGTGTGAAGTATGCCAAGCTGTCAACCAGAGACACTGATATATGTTGTACAACATCAAAACGTCTCGGTTAACCACGGTTCAT
>BSQZ01000054.1:3336930-3666930 GCA_033239005.1 Lamellibrachia satsuma
AGTAAAAGATCCCACGCAGGGAAATGGAAACAACTGTGATGGATTCACTAACTCTAGAGAAGGACACTGAAATAAACTCTAAATGCAATATCGTTGTAGGACTTTGCTGAGTAATTAATCAGATCCAGATGAAGGAGTTTGGAATAATAGCATTTTACCAAGTCATTTAGGCATCATCTAAAAAATCTATAAAAAAAATTGGCTTCGTAGGGTGGAATTTTTTAACTGTTTTGATTAGGATCATACATAGACATATTTTCCCCAAAATATTGTTTCTTATCCAATGGGAGTTCATAAGAGTGCTGACTTTGAGCGCATGCAAGCCAGGTGACGTTGTGACTGCTGACTTTGAGCACATGCAGGGCAGGTGACATTGTGACTGCTGACATTGAAGGCATGCAGGCCAGGTGACGTTGTGACTGCTGACATTGAGTGCATGCAGGCCAGGTGACATTGTGACTGCTGACTTTGAGCGCATGCAGGGCAGGTGACGTTGTGACTGCTGACTTTGAGCGCATGCAGGACAGGTGACGTTGTGACTGCTGACTTTGAGCACATGCAGGGCAGGTGACGTTGTGACTGCTGACATTGAACGCATGCAGGGCAGGTGACATTGTGACTGCTGACTTTGAGCGCATGCAGGGCAGGTGACATTGCGACTGCTGACATTGAACGCATGCAGGGCAGGTGACATTGTCACTGCTGACTTTTAGCTCATGCAGGGCAGGTGACATTGTGCCTGCTGACTTTGAGCGCATGCAGGGTAGGTGACATTGTGACTGCTGACTTTGAGCGCATGCAGGGCAGGTGACGTTGTAACTGCTGACTTTGAGCACATGCAAGCCAGGTGATGTTGTAACTGCTGACTTTGAGCGCATGCAGGGCAGGTGACATTGTGACTGCTGACTTTGAGCGCATGCAGGGCAGGTGACATTGTGACTGCTGACTTTGAGCACATGCAGGGCAGGTGACGTTGTGACTGCTGACTTTGAGCACATGCAGGGCAGGTGACATTGTGACTGCTGACTTTGACCACATGCAGGGCAGGTGACGTTGTGACTGCTGACTTTGAGCACATGCAGGGCAGGTGACATTGTGACTGCTGACTTTGAGCACATGCAGGGCAGGTGACGTTGTAACTGCTGACTTTGAGCGCATGCAGGGCAGGTGACGTTGTGACTACTGACTTTGAGCACATGCAGGGCAGGTGACATTGTGACTGCTGACTTTGAGCGCATGCAGGGCAGGTGACGTTGTGACTGCTGACTTTGAGCACATGCAGGGCAGGTGACGTTGTGACTGCTGACTTTGAGCACATGCAGGGCAGGTGACGTTGTGACTGCTGACTTTGAGCACATGCATGGCAGGTGACGTTGTGACTGCTGACTTTGAGCACATGCAGGGCAGGTGACGTTGTGACTGCTGACTTTGAGCACATGCAGGGCAGGTGACGTTGTGACTGCTGACTTTGAGCGCATGCAGGGCAGGTGACATTGTAACTGCTGACTTTGAGCGCATGCAGGGCAGGTGACATTGTGACTGCTGACTTTGAGCACATGCAGGGCAGGTGACGTTGTGACTGCTGACTTTGAGCACATGCAGGCCAGGTGACATTGTGACTGCTGACTTTGAGCACATGCAGGGCAGGTGACGTTGTGACTGCTGACTTTGAGCACATGCAGGGCAGGTGACGTTGTGACTGCTGACTTTGAGCACATGCAGGGCAGGTGACGTTGTGACTGCTGACATTGAGCACATGCAGGGCAGGTGTGACTGCTGACTACAACACTGGCACTGGTTCATGTAAACATCATTTCAGGACAGGTGTGTACTTACTGAAAGGTGTTTTCTGCCAGATTGCTGCATGTCCCTACATGTTTGCGCCAGAAGCTATTAGCAGGTTAGCTAAGTAATTGTCTGCAGTTTGAAGACTGTGTGCCTCTCTATGAGTCATCTTCTTATTGTGAACCATTTATACAACTTAATTGTTGAAGGAAATGTAAAAAACAATGACAACTCTTGATATTTTTTTGCCGTCTTTGTTATATTTTGCTATTAATGGGGGTGGTTATTATCAAACTTTGTATATCCTGATATATCGACTGTATTGCGATGTGTATTGCAATATATCGTGGTCAATTTGGTTAAGATATAAGATGGCTTAACTTGTTGTGTTATATTGTATTTTAACATGCCTGACTGATATTTATATTAAATAATAACCATAGAAGTAATTTTTTTATTTTAAACATAGTTATTCGGAGTTGTAAAATGGAAAATACATAGACTTTTTAATGATATGCATTGCATTTAAACTTAGTAAATAATTAAACACACAAAGATATCCTGTCTTGTATACATGAACTTCAACTGAACCGAACAAATGGCTGCTGGCTCCAACTTGCTGTAAGTAAATGTAATTACCATTAAATACTAGGTAAGTTGTAATTGTTGATGTGATTAATCGCAGGAGTGAACATTCTTTCTTGATAGAACCTCAACAAAACAAAGTGAAATTGCTCAGAACAACTTAGTCAATTAGAGATTACCTCAAATTGTCAGGTCGAGTGATGTCCTCGACCAGACTGCACACTCTACAGGTTGACAGTTCCTGCACCATTAGGTGTGTGTCCTTGATTAGTCTGTTGAAGTCAATAAGGTGTGTGCACTTTACCCTTTTAATAAATGTGAAATTGCTTGGAATCACCAGTTGCATTGACCTAAGCTTGAATAACCTTTAAATAAATGTGAAATTGCTTGAAATCAAGTTACATTGACCTAAGCTCAAATACCCTTTAAAAAATGTGAAATTACTTGGAATTAATTGGTTGCAGTGACCTAGGCTCATATAACCTTAAATAAATGTGAAATTGCTTGGAATCAACAGTTGCATTGACCTAAGCTCAAATAACATTAAATAAATGTGAAATTGCTTGAAATCAAGTTACATTGACCTAAGCTCAAATACCCTTTAAAAAATGTGAAATTACTTGGAATTAATTGGTTGCAGTGACCTAGGCTCAAATAACATTAAATAAATGTGAAATTGCTTGGAATCAACAGTTGCATTGACCTAAGCTCAAATAACATTAAATAAATGTGAAATTGCTTGAAATCAAGTTACATTGACCTAAGCTCAAATACCCTTTAAAAAATGTGAAATTACTTGGAATTAATTGGTTGCAGTGACCTAGGCTCAAATAACATTAAATAAATGTGAAATTGCTTGGAATCAACAATTGCATTGACCTAAGCTCAAATACCCTTTAAATAATTGTGAAATTACTTGGAATTAATTGATTGCATTGACCTAAGCTCGGATAATCTTTCAGTAAACGTGAAATTGCTTGGAATCACCAGTTGTATTGACCGAAGCTCAAATAACCTTTAAAGAAATGTGAAATTGCTTGGAATCAACAGTTGCATTGACTTAAGCTCATATAACATTAAATAAACATGAAATTGCTTGGCATCACCAGTTGCATTGACTTAAGCTCAAATAACATTAAATAAATGTGAAATTGCTTGGAATGGGTTGGTTGTAGTGACCTAAGCTCAAATAACCTTTAAATAAATGTGAAATGTTTGGAATCACCAGTTAGATAGATAGATAGAATTTTATTTCACTGACATACACACGCAAGTTGGTTATTACAATATTAATTTTTCATAATGTAAAAAAACTCAGTTGCTTAAATAACCTTTAAATAAATGTTAAATTGCTTGGAATGGATAACCTTTATTTTAGTAAATTTTTTAAATGAAATTAATGGTTGGCAATATGTGAGGTACTGGGGTCGGCCATTTGCAAAGGGATGCTACATTTCAAATTCAGAACAAGTATTGTAATTAGTGAAGATGAGAACTGGACTCGTTCAGTACAAGCTACCAGGTACTGTTGAGTAACCTATTGAACCCATTATTAAGAGTGAGTCGGGAAATTCCACACTGCACGCAAAATTATGATTCGGATATATATATATATATACATATATATATATATATATATATGTATATATATATATATATATAAGATGTCTGAGTGGCTGTGTTTTAAAAAAGGTTTGTTTGTGTGTATATATATATATATATATATATATATATATATATATATATATATATATATGAACAAACCTTTTTTAAAATGCAGCCACTCAGACACCTTATGCATACAGTTAGTTGTTACTGTCATTGAGATAGAACTAGAAACTTGACACTATATATATATATATATATATATATATATATATATATATATATAATGGCTTCCTTTTCCACTTGCCATCTGGGGTTTTGCTTTGGATGGAAATCTTGTTGAATCTTGTTGAAATGTTCTGACCGGATACGTTGTTACAATGTATTTGGTCTATTCAGAACATTTCAACAAGATTTAACAAGATTTCCATCCAAAGCAAAACCCCAGATGACAAGTGGAAAAGGAAACCATTAACTTAATGAGAAACCAATTTTATATGTGTAATTTATATTATAATAAAAAAAAATCTGAAATAAAGTTGCGAATAAATACTCTAAGAAAAAACCTACTGAATAGAAGAGGTATTTAAAACTGGTCATATGAAAAAAAATGCCTTAAAATCAATGAAGTAATAAAAATAAAATCAATTAAGTAATAAAAATAAAATCAATGAAGTAATCAAGATAAAATCAATAAAGTAATAAAAATAGAATGCAACAAGAGATAGAGTATTGTGGATCCAGCTTTAAGAGGGAAGCCCTCTTGGCCTTGGGTAATATTGATCAGATTACTCTGTGCAATATACAGTTGCTTCCAGGCTGGTTGAGTGGTAATAAGATTAGTTGCTCTGGTGCTGTGAGGTAATCCCTGATCCTCGGTGTAGATCACATGTAGGAGTCTATTGATCTCTGTCTCCTGTGTCAGGATGCCTGCCGTTAATGTCCGATGACCTTGAAGCTCTCCCGGTCATTCTGTCTATGGGTGTAATATACTGGTCTGTTCTTCCTCGATGCTGAGGCTAGTTCATGTGTTGCTGCACGACCCCAGCTGTTATCCCTGTCCACTTCTCCCTCTCAGCAGCCTTCTCCCTCCACTAGTCCTCCATAGCCTTTTTTCTCTCCCCCCCTTAGGCATTCCTCCCATCTCAGTCGCAGTCTTTCCCTTTTTATGGCATCTATGTTTCGTTGCCTCTCCTGTCTTTGGTGGTTGGCCCTCCTCCGTCTGCACCAGCTGGCCTGCCCAGTGCCCATCATCCTATCTGGGTGTGACATACTGGTGATTGTTGGGAATATTAGGGAATATATTGTTCGTGTGCCCGCATGTTGTGTCGTTAATTTTTCCCAGGGATCTCCCTAATAAATCAGACTCACTTTGCTAATGCATAAACTGATCTGGAGGCTGAACCTATTTCACATGCATTGGTGAAAAATGGCATCCCATTTATTTCATACCAAACCAATAGTAGATGTGGGACGTGGAAGTGCCTCTGTCTGGAAGAGAAAATTAACTGAAGATGATAAGAAGTTACCTTGTATCAGAGAAGAAAGCTGGCTCAGTACGGCCATTGAAAAACATCTGAGAGTCTGGAACTTAGCAGCATAGAAGGAGAACTACCAAGAAAAACAAAGCAGCAGAAGAAATATGGGATGGATTGACAGCATCAAGCATTGGACAGATGGTGGGCTTGGTGTGGGTAGAGAAATTGCAAGGAAACGCCAATGGGCTAACTGAGACAATGGACATAAAATACAGTTGAGTTTCGAATACCAAGAATGTATGATTTTCTTAATGATAACTAGTGCTGTGACAGTTCCTGGTAAGGAACGGTGTAGAATTGAGACCCACGATACATATTGAGAAGGTGACCATTGAGAACCTCGGTTTAGGTTCCTGACCCAGAACCGTGACAGCACTATGTATGACTTATGATGTAACTATGTCAGAGTAGATTAGACATGGAATTATACACATCCATTGAGATATGACTTGCCAAGATATGCACAACACAACCACCAAGTCAAAATGTTTGTGATTATTGTTATACCGGGGTCAGATGGTGGATCTATTGGAGAAACATTGTGATTATGATTAAAGGTGATTACATGCAATGATAACGAGCATAATTACTTCCAAATTGAATTATCACAATTACTGACATTGTGATTGCACTGAATGATAACAAAACAACTCAGCTTTATCAGTTCTATATTCATATCTAAAATACGTGTAGTCTTATCAGCTTGCAGTGTTCCAAATCTTGATTTCTAGCAGTTACTGTGATAGGCTGTGGGAAGTGGTGCAGCAGAATGTGGCACTTACAACTTTGTACATAGATATATCTCTCTTACTAATAAGCCATAAATGCCAAGCTTGTATGTGGACAGATAAACCCCTGAATCAAGACTTGCACTTGTATTTGACTTTTCCATGTGCCCATATTTGTATTTGATGTTCATATTTGATGTATTTGGTCAAATTCATACAAGAAATTATCTACACTAATAACCGTTGAATTAAAAAAACACATAAATTATGTCTCCTCATTACTAGTCTCCTCGTGTCAAATATTCAATGCATCATGTTTGTTGTGTTTATAGGTGGCATCACATGAAATCGTTCAGTATTGACCAATCACCAGCATTGCATTTTATTAGTCCTTGCCAGTTGGTTAACACAGCAACCGACCATGTTAACTAGGGATGAATCACTGTTTCACTTCAGGGTTCATGGCATACGAATATAGTGGCAGTGATTTTGAGATGGTCCCCTTTTAGCAATTATTGTTTGCATGTAAAAGTATTTTCGAACAGGGATATGGCCAAATATGAGGGCTACAACACTTAGGCTGTGTCCAGATTAGATGTTCTAGTGGCTGACTGTCAACTTATGTGTGTGTCAATGACTGTAGGATCCCTTGTGTCAGTGACTGTAGGATCCCTTGTGTCAGTGACTGTAGGATCCCTTGTGTCAGTGACTGTAGGATCCCTCGTGTCAGTGACTGTAGGATCTCTTGTGTCAGTGACTGTAGGATCTCTTGTGTCAGTGACTGTAGGATCTCTTGTGTCAGTGACTGTAGGATCCCTTGTGTCAGTGACTGTAGGATCCCTTGTGTCAGTGACTGTAGGATCCCTCGTGTCAGTGACTGTAGGATCTCTCGTGTCAGTGACTGTAGGATCCCTTGTGTCAGTGACTGTAGGATCCCTTGTGTCAGTGACTGTAGGATCCCTTGTGTCAGTGACTGTATGATCCCTTGTGTCAGTGACTGTAGGATCCCTTGTGTCAGTGACTGTAGGATCTCTTGTGTCAGTGACTGTAGGATCCCTTGTGTCAGTGACTGTAGGATCCCTTGTGTCAGTGACTGTAGGATCCCTCGTGTCAGTGACTGTAGGATCTCTTGTGTCAGTGACTGTAGGATCTCTCGTGTCAGTGACTGTAGGATCCCTCGTGTCAGTGACTGTAGGATCCCTCGTGTCAGTGACTGTAGGATCCCTCGTGTCAGTGACTGTAGGATCCCTCGTGTCAGTGACTGTAGGATCCCTTGTGTCAGTGACTGTAGGATCCCTTGTGTCAGTGACTGTAGGATCCCTTGTGTCAGTGACTGTAGGATCTCTTGTGTCAGTGACTGTAGGATCTCTTGTGTCAGTGACTGTAGGATCCCTTGTGTCAGTGACTGTAGGATCCCTTGTGTCAGTGACTGTAGGATCCCTTGTGTCAGTGACTGTAGGATCACAGAAGTTGACGAAATTTGTCCAGCAGGTTGATGAAATAATATATATTATCATAGTTAATTTTCAATATTCAAAATATAAATTTGCAAACAGCATAAAAAAACGTTTAACATTGTCGCTGATGGGAAAATAAAATAATGGTGGCCGCTCCCCAACCGGCCATCTTTAACTACTGCCACAATTTTTCCTAAGTGCATTTTCATCAGTGTTCAATCAATCAGGCATACCAGGTAATTCCATTTGGTTAAAAGCAGCACATCTTAACAGGCCAAGTGGACTACTTAGACGTAACTGAATCTGATAATTATGTTGTCTTGAGTGCTAGTTGTGATGCGAGGCAAGGATTGTTACTGAGGCTGTGCTTATATAAGTTGACACCTCGTGCATACTGTTAATTGCTGTCATTCTATGACTTACGACTTTCACTGTACCATTAAAGCTGACATGATCTATTTTCCATTGAATTGCAGTATTTTTTCTGTTTTAAGCAAGTAACATCAGATTGTATTCTACTAGTTTATGAGGATGGTTTACTATGGGCCAATTTGGGAGTGCACATATAGTTTATGTTTGAAGGTCAATAAATAAATGTTTTTGTACGTACAGATAGTCAGGTAGACTGAATTACTGTCTTGTGACCTTTGAAACGATCATTCTTGGGATAGCTAGCATGTTATTAAAGGTTGGAAACCAGTCCAATTTTACTCTTGAAACAAGTCCTGAAAGGTCTCGATATTTATGTGCCTATTTGTCCATTCTTCTGGATGTCTTTCCCATGTTACTGGTCCTGTCATCATTTTATATCATATGTAACATCAAACATCTGGGCCAAAGTGACCTGAATAGCGAGGTGATCGTATTAACAGGACTAATGTAAGTTGTTATGGAAATAATTTAGGACTTACCCAGAGTTACCATAACGGCAAGGAGGCCAGTTCATTAACTCAAAGTTGGAAAGACCGAGTTAGCTATATGTTCGAGTTAAGATCTGTTTACACAGACAGACAGACATATACTTTATTTGATTTATACATTTCTCTCAACAAGTGAGTATGTAAAAGTATAAATTACAAATATTACAGAATTATAAAGGCTAAAATATAGCCGCTTTCAGAGGAGATCGTGATTCCTGCCAGGACTAGGCTTATGCTTAATATTTTGTGAAGGACATTATTCAAATGTTGTTCTTATTCGATGTCTTACATTGTTGCTGTTTGTTGCCACCAGGTGGTGAAGCAGGTGAATCCGGAGTTCCTCGCCCTGCACTGTCAAGAAGTCGGCGGGAAGAATTATGAGGAATCCATGCAGCACGTCAACAAGTTTGTCAAGTAGGTGTAGTGCCCTAGTGGCGTTGTCAACATAGTGACAGGCCCATATAGCCTAGGTAAACATGCTTTCTCTATAGCTGCACCCAAAATCTTGAACAAGCTTCTCTTCACTTGAAACTGAAACTCATCTGAGTCTAACAGAAACTCATCTGAAACTCTAGCTACCCTATGTAAAAACTTCATGACGTATATTTTTAAAATTGCATTTCCACCCTAAATCCTTGGCAGTCTCTCACTCTAATGGTCACTTGTGCGTACTTGGCCATGGTATCATGCTTAGCGATTCTGGTTTGCTACGCTTCTGAACTCGGATCCCCAAGGATTTATAGGCACTATGGAATATCTAGTATTGCTATAATAATGCAATTAATAGTGTCAAATTGTTGTGGTTGATAATATATGATACAGTGTAATTACCTAGTAACAATGTAAAGGGATTGTTTTAGAAGCATTCAGGGAGAAATTGTTGTTGTCATCTGTATAAAATATGTCTTTCTAAATGTGTGGTCTAAATATGTGATGAAGAGATAGCACCACGATAATACATTAGGTGACATCATGCATATAGCACCACGACAATACATTAGGTGACATCATGCATATAGCACCACGACAATACATTAGGTGACATCATGCATATAGCACCACGACAATACATTAGGTGACATCATGCATATAGCACCACGACAATACATTAGGTGACATCATGCATATAGCACCACGACAATACATTAGGTGACATCATGCATATAGCACCACGACAATACATTAGGTGACATCATGCATATAGCACCACGACAATACATTAGGTGACATCATGCATATAGCACCACGACAATACATTAGGTGACATCATGCGTAGAGTCCCATCCTTCAAGTAGCCATTGTTATTTATATTGCAAGTGACTGCATGTCTCGTTTCGTATCATTAATCACCATTTGCTATGACACATTTGAGGAAAACACGAGAACCGTGACTTTTCTGGTTCTAAATATAGCATTAATGCAATATCTTTTTAAATGTCTATCACTGCTGTTTTTAGTCAAACTATATGATATTTGTACATTTGTTCTATTGATGATTGATTGGCATTGATCGATCATAATTCATATAACAGGACCATGTTGAAGATTTTCAAATATAACTTATTTTAGTTAAAATTGTGCTATACAATTCTGTTGCTATAACAGCAGGTTTTGTGCATTCAAAATCCTGGCAACATGGGTTTTTTTAGTTACTAATGCTTGTTATGGGGCCATGTGCATTACTTGTGCTGGTTGCAGGGCCCTGCTGTCAAGCGACGAGCTGCAGCAGTTCGACCGAGCGCGAGTGTTTCTTGATGAAGACTTCACAGCCATTGACCAATTCACTGTGAGTCTTAATCATCGTTGTAACACTGGTAATTATTATGTTAGTCTTTGTTTACTTACCATATTCGACCTATTACGCGTACATGCCCCAATTAGCGTACACCCCTTTTTTAATCAGCAGGATCCATAATTATTGTAATTTGACTAGTGTGGAACAACTGAAAAGTGTCGCCATCTGGTGTTAAACAGTTGGCACCACTTTTCAGTTGTTCTACGTTAGTCATCAAATGACACCATTAGTGTTAAACAGTTACCTTATTGTGTAGTGAAAAAAATTTTGGTATATGCTTATAGATTCCTTGAAGTTTCTCCATTGCCCAATTTTAATACTTGTTAGATCAAATACGGCAATTTAGATGAGTAGGAACTGATATGAACTGATCTAAATTACCTTATTCGATGTAATAATCGTACAACATGCTCAGTAAAAAATTGGGCCATTAGTAGTGGGAACTCGTATGAATGTTTGCATTGTTGGCCATTTGAAAATCCCTTCATATTTATACCTTTGGAATAGACTCATAAGTTTTTATTTTTAATTTGAATGCTAGTTTATAGAGAGTGTAGCATAGTTCAAATGCATTTTTTTTCATTTCCACAGTTCACTGAAATGTTTAAATGAGTACCTGGGTATAGAGACTGACAGTGGTGGATATGTGAACGAATAGTCTTTGTGCAGTAATTGCAGCATGGCTGAATACTTCCCAGAGAAGTTCAGTTGGTGTCGGGGTGAATAGGTCTGTTGGTGGATGAAGTGTAAAATGCTTTGAGTTTTCTGTACGATTTCATCCACTGATTACAGTAATTGCCATTTGTCACAACTGACTTCCAGGTGGAAGCGTGGTCTATAGGTTGCTGTAGGCTTGTAAGAGATATTGACAAAAATATGACACTCTGTTGACTATGCCACTGTCCAATGGTCAACTGGAATGTCCACTTCTTAAATATATTTAAAAAATAAAATAGCATCCCTTTCTTAATTAAGAATAGCAAGGTCTTGGAACAAGGTCACTGGAATGTCACGAATCAGAACTCTTCATCAGAACTGCTTATATCGGCACAAATTAAATGTCATCTCTCCAAAAGGAGAAATAGAGATACTTGACATTTCTACCAGAGTCTTATTAGCAATTGATATTTCAGCACTCGGCTATAATATCATGGTACTTTGGTACAGCCGCCTGTCGTATCTCTTGTGCTATAGACAACATGGACCACAATCTTTTGACTCCTTCCCAGGATTTATTATGATAATAAAATTGTAATGATGGTGTTCATTACATAATGATAATGATATTGAAAATGGTCGATTTTAAATTCATGTAATGATAATGAACCCCTGTAATGAGAAATAATGATAATTTTCATTGCTGACACTGTCATGATGACATTGCCATCAAATAAGCGTGACACTCACCGTGCAGTGACAGTGACACTGCTTTCCTATTTTCTATATTTTCATTTCAATAAAATTATGAAACTTCTACAGCCTGGTGGTACAAATATATTCAGTTGTTTTCCTTCCCTATAACTGGCCATTGATGGTAGTGATAGTGAAAACGATACGATAGTGAAAATGATAATGATGGCTTGTAATGATGATGAAACATTTCTTCGTATTTTCATCCTTCTCTCAGGCTGCCCAATAAATCCATTTATTTCTCCCCCTGGTCTTTTCCTCTTTTGTGATCTTCCTACTGTTTTCCAGCTCCAAACATCCCTCACTTCTCATGATGTGTCGTAACCAGTTTTCTGTCTTGCTGTGATAATCACCATTTGTTTTTGTGTACCGTAGATGTGCAATATTTCTCGGGTGATTGTTTCTTTTGTCTTTGTTGTATATTGATATGCTACATGTATGTATTCATAACAGAGTTGTCAGTGTTTCAGTCAGTCTCCTACATAAGCTGTGTTGGTTGCAGGCATTGGGCTGCCTCTATTTCATCCATCAGTCAGTCGACGATGTACAGATATGGAACTTTAAAGGTGAGTTGATTCATTAACAAATCATCAAATAATTTAATATTTTTGGGGAAATACATCAATGTGTGAGGCCAAGCAAAACAGCTGCTAACCCCCATCCTCCCCGCCTCCACCTGATATTTTGAGATCCTCCCTATTGAAAAACCTGTCAATTGGACAGAGTTTGCCCACGTCAGAGAAAACTACCTGGTCAATGTCATGGGAATACGTGGTGGAAGGTCCGTCTCGTTAAACCCACTTCCTAGTGCAGTTCTGTATGAGCCTTCAGCACATGAGCCGTCAGTCAGCACATGCCAAAAAATATGGCTGCATAATTGAGGTCATATGCACTAGCTCCTGGATAATGTCATTTCAGGCTAATCTCATAAAATTGTGACATTGTTATTGAGCTTATGTTGCGGGTAGGCAGGAAAATATGACTTCAGAATTGAGGTCATATGTGCGCTGTGTGTCCCCAGATAATTTAATTTCAGGCAAGAGTTTCATTATAAATAGTTCCGAGTGGCATTGTTGTTGTGCACGTAGCACTGAAAATATGGCTTCATAATTGAGGTCTGTGTCTGAACATGGAAATGGAATTTTCCATAACATTTGGTTGCAATGTGTAAGATTTCATGTTGTGTTCTCCAGTTTGTGTTTTATGTGATCAATGCTGTGTCAAATGTTTTGAGCCATTTGTTGTGGTTTTTCAAATGATATCTGCACCAGGTTGTACTAGTGGTGCTGATGTATGTTCCGTGGTACTGGATGGTTCAGGGTGTAGGGGTACTGAATTGAACAGTCACCTCTGCAGTGATACATAATGGCTAATGGCTTGGCTAACTAAACTGACTCTGGTGACGTGTTCCGCTGTACAACAGTATTACAGCACCATCTGGTGAACAAATCAGAAGTTAGAAGTTGAACTTAAAAGTGTTTGTTTTTTGGAAAACAGATCTGGACTAAAGTCAAAATACCCATGTTTGCCAACGCAGATGAATAAATACAATAACTGTATTTTGTGGTTCATTGTAGAATCCAATTTTGTGCCGGTCACGCGCAGAGAGGTGAGAAACGTGTCTTCTTGGTTTTACTTTCCTCGTCTCCATTCTTCCATGCCCATTTTGCCAACTCCCATTTCGCCTACTATGGTTTTATGGCTAATTCTGAGACAGATTCCCAGTTCGCCTCTGCCCAGTTAAGGCCTACTCCCACTTTGCTACTCTTATATCATTTAGCTACATGTACAAGGCACTTAGCTACATGTACATGGTACTTAGCTACATGTACATGGCACTTAGCTATATGTACATGGCATGTAGGAATAAGCAATAAATGGTTTGCCAGTTACCTGTCTAATCCCAAACAGTATACTGAGATACACAAAAGCAAAGCATCATTGAAAAGCATAACAAATGGAGCACCTCAAGGATCCATATTAGGACCAGTTATCTTTCTAGTTTATATTAATGACATGATAAACTCTACGTCTCTAAATTTTTTCTTTCGCTGATGACACAACCGTTTACCAATCAGGTTTACATATTGATGATTTAATTAATAATATGAATCACGAGTTAAAACAATTGTACGATTGGTTCTGTGCAAATAAATTATCTCTAAATGTCAAAAAGAAAATTTTTTGCATTTTCAGCCGTGTAAACACCAAAAGCAATGTAAACAACGGTATTAAAATAAACAATGACATCATTAACCAGGTTGGCCAGAACAACAAAGAAGAATCTGTGAAATTTCTAGGACTACATTTCGACACACATTTAACATGGAAAGAACGTAATATGTTCTTTCCATGTTAAATATGTGTCGAAATGTAGTCCTATATTATAAACAAAATCAGTTCCAAACTATCTAGAGCAATTTTTGCAAGTAATAAAGTGAAACATATTACAAAGCATTAAAATATCTGTATTATACTCTAATCCATGGTCATATAACTTACGGCGTACAAGCATGGGGCAGTGGAAACACAATAAGTAAGTTAGCCATATAACTTACGGCGTACAAGCATGGGGCAGTGGAAACACAATAAGTAAGTTAGTCATATAACTTACGGCGTACAAGCATGGGGCAGTGGAAACACAATAAGTAAGTTAGCCATGTAACTTACGGCGTACAAGCATGGGGCAGTGGAAACACTATAAGTAAGTTAGTCATGTAACTTACGGCGTACAAGCATGGGGCAATGGAAGCACTATAAGTAAGTTAGTCATATAACTTATGGCATACAAGCATGGGGCAGTGGAAACACTATAAGTAAGTTAGTCATATAACTTATGGCGTACAAGCATGGGGCAGTGGAAACACTATAAGTAAGTTAGTCATATAACTTATGGCATACAAGCATGGGGCAATGGAAACACTATAAGTAAGTTAGTCATATAACTTATGGCGTACAAGCATGGGGCAATGGAAACACTATAAGTAAGTTAGTCATATAACTTACGGCGTACAAGCGTGGGGCAATGGAAACACTATAAGTAAGTTAGTAACTTTACAAAAACACGCCATACAAATAATTAACAATAAGGGATATAGAAGTCACACTGATCCCATATTTAAATCTCAAAATATACTTAAAGTCATAGATGTATATAAGTTGCATGTCTCACTATTTATGTATGACTTTCACCATAACCTATTGCCAAAGTCATTTACAAATTACATCCCCAAAAAGAATTTGGATGAAAGTAGCAGAATCACAAGACAACACAGCCTTCTTGCGAAAGAGAGACCTATAAAACATTTTTCGTCTAAGTTGCCTAAACATAACTTTACAAAAATGTGGAACATTGTAGATAAGATACAGAATATCAAACATAGGTCAAAGTTTAAATACGTTATCTTAGCTAATCAGTACATAGATGAAAACCCTCATTCAATGCTCTGTTCAAACCCTGATGTACGGAATGCAATTAGAATTGTTTGAAACTTCCAACCATTCTAACCACGTGGAATTGTGGAAGTATCTTGTTTCGGCTGGTAAGCTTATATGTCAATGTGTGTTTGGATTCAGGCATTCTCACTATATTACTATTACAGTAGAACAAACGTCCTCAATTCGTTGCCACATGCCTTGCGGCTTGAGTAATGATAATTAGTGTCAATGGGATCACAGGATGAGCCATGTGACCACCATGTGACCACCACATGACCACCATGTAACCACCATGCAATATAACACATTGACATTATGTATATTGTAATATTTTTTTATTTTATGTATTGTTATATTGTTACTACTACTATTACTACATAGCTACATGGCACTTAGCTACATGTACATGGCACTTAGCTACATGCACAAGGTTTTGTTTCAACATGATCAAACGTTAATTGGATATGGCTTATTTTAGCAATTCAGTACAATTCAGTACAATTCATTACAAAGAGTTTTTCAGAGTTTTCTTGAGTAAAATCTAAGTTCTATATGGATTTAGTAAATGTTGTCTGTAAAGAAATAATAATTAAGAGGACTAAGATTTAACTCAATAAAAACTCTTGATTTCTGTAAAGAATATTTTACATTTATTAATTTTTTACAAGTATTAAATGGTTTAGAACCATTTACTGTGATAACAACGGGTAAAGGGAGATATTTAGTTGATGTCAATTCTTCCCTGTTGTCGACAGGTACATTCTGGGAACATTGACAGTGTCCCAATCAAGGAGAAGGCAAAGTTTCCACAAGAGTTCTTCCCAGATGTAAGTTTGGCAAACTAGATTATGGTGTAATTTTAATTTGTATAGTTTGTCATAAAGTATTGCAGTTCTACAGTACAGTTTTATGGTACAGTTTTACAGTACAGTTTTATAGTGCAGCTTTACAATACAGTTTTATAGTGCAGCTTTTCAGAACAGTTTTATAGTGCAGCTTTACAGTACAGTTTTATAGTGCAACTTTACAGTACAGTTTTATAGTGCAGCTTTACAGTACAGTTTTATAGTGCAATTTTACAGTACAGTTTTATAGTGCAGCTTTACAATACATTTTTATAGTACAGCTTTACAGTACAGTTTTATAGTGCAACTCTACAGTACAGTTTTATAGTGCAGCTTTACAGTGCAAGTTTATTTGTACAATTTAGTAGGATTATTTGTATTTCCACTATCAGTTGGCAGAATTTGTTTGGGATAGTTCATAAGATGGTGTTTCTACTGGGATGAGATGTAGTATACTTTGTTGTGTAAAATTTTTATTACATACAGTGAACAGTTTATACCACATAAGATTTATAATTATATTACCTTTGTTCAAATAAGTACTGAGTGTTATACAACCTGCTGAGATTCAATGAAACACCTGAGAAATATGATTTAGCCATTGGCTTGTACCACACCTATTGACAGTCAATATTTACCTGGCAAATCAACGTGAATATAAAATGAATGGCTTGTAGTAGAAACTTTGCTGCTGGCGCATTCTAAGCACTACTTACATTAGTTAGATGTCCACTTGTTTATTGACACATGCAGGTGCATTGAACAGGTGCAAATGTGTCAAATTATCGCACCTTGGTTTTTACAGTCCTAGTTTTTTTTTTAGAGCCAAAAGAAAGATGATTAAATAGTATATTTGTATAGGAAAATACCACATAAATAGACCTGCTGCATATGTCAGGTGTGTTCTGTGCAGCTTGGTGTAAGGTTATTTTGTTGGTACTACAGTTCAAGTGGTCGAGAAAGGGATTCATACGCACACGCTGGAGCATCTGCGACAGGTAGGTGCTGCCCCTAGTAGCTGTTACATTTCACTCTCTGTAAGTGTTGCATCTTGGAAAATTTGCTTTTTTTTCTCACAAAAAAAGAGAATGCATTCACACTGAGTCAGTGGATTATATTTATGATGTAAAATTTGAGGTCTACCGGGTATACTAACATGTAATGTAATGTATAAGTAATTTGCACACCATGCATGCAGTGCCATCCTCACACACATACGCACGCACGCACGCACGCACGCACGCACGCACGCACGCACACCAGATTCATAACATATAATTACTTCATGATAGACCCAACATATGATAAACTATAAAACACAATTTTTTCGCTGGAGGGGATTTAAAAAAAAAAATGAATTAGAAATTTTTTTGCAGGAAGAAATTTCACGGATTTAGTGTGGAAATTTTTCATCTGCCACATTTGCAAATTTTATGTTGCACAAAACAGCGGTGTTTACAGTAATGCCAGAATTAAGATTCTAGCGGACTAACTGCCTAGAGGCAGTTGGTATATCGATACATCATATTCATCTGATTATATTCATTATCCGATAGTCTACTGGGACTTTATGAACCATCCCATTGGCATTTCAAGTAACATTGTCCAGATTATTATTTAGAATGGTGCCAGGGCCAACTGATGATGATATCATTAGCTGTATTGTGTAGAGAGTTGTCTTCTCATGTCTTTCAGTGTCTTTGATCTCATCAATATCCACCTCTTCCACGATGCTTCAAACATTGTTGCCATGGAAATGGTAAGTATTGGGATACATTTGTAAATTAGCTGGATGATGTACTAAGTTGACTTCGCAGCAAACTGTAGAGTCCAGAAGTCCTGGTGCACATTTGTGAAAATTTATATTGTAGAAAAAAATCTGAGATATTTAAAGCAGTTGAAGATGGCATTTAAGGCTCGCTCCTTAATTGACTTGGCTCATCACGAATCAGGTTTATTGATGGTCATTTTTGTAGTGTGTGAATAGTTTAATTAACAAGTTTAATTAACAAGCACAGTTGGTTTAATAAAAGACTGCATTCTTTAGTTATAGGTCCACCAATTAAAGGTCCCTCAATTAAAAGTCCTTCCTCAGTTAAATGTCCCTCCTCAATTAAAGGTCCCTCCTCAATTAAAGGTCCCTCAGTTAAAGGTCCTTCCTCAGTTAAATGTCCCTCCTCATTTAAAGGTCCCTCTTCAATTAAAGGTCCCTCAATTAAAGGTCCTTCCTCAGTTAAATGTCCCTCTTCAGTTAAATGTCGTTCTTCAGTTAAAGGTCCCTCAATTAAAGGTCCTTCCTCAGTTAAAGGTCCCTCCTAAATTAAATGTCCCTCCTCAATTAAAGGTCCCTCCTCGATTAAAGGTCCCTTCTCAGTTAAAGGTCCCTCTTCAATTAAAGGTCCCTCCTCAGTTAAATGTCCCTCCTCAATTAAAGGTCTCTCTTCAATTAAAGGTCCCTCCTCAGTTACAGGTCCCTCATTAATTAATGATCCCTCCTCAATTAAATTTTTTTGCTAGTCTTATCTCAAATTCATTTTGCGAAAAATCAAGCCTACCTAGTATCCACTGCAACATGCTAGCTCGTTTGTGCAACTTTTGTTTGTTGTTTTTTAGAAATCATCAGACAGACTATTACATTACTTAGTTTGACCAAACATTAAGTGGGGTAATGGAAACGCCGAGAACTTTTTAACTTTGTCATGTGATTAGCAAGAGGATGGAAGTCATGCCTGTGATCGGCGTTGACCCACACAATACTTACTATTTTGGATATCCACTATTTTGAGCCTTGTCACATCAAATTCTTTCAATCATTTGCGCAAAATTTGAGCAATTTTTTCATTAAATTGACTGTGGATTTTACTTAAACTATTCACACATTACATATTTGGACATCAACGAACCGGATTTGCAATAGGCTAAATCAGTTGAGGATGGCGTTTTAAAATTACCGAAGTAATTGATATTGATCAAGAGATCGGGTAACTTAAAAAAGTGTGGTAGCTAATTGTTGTAATATATGTAACAGGACTTGCTGTTTTTCTCCGAAGTTTGACCAGATATGATTTCATCAAAACTGAATAAAAAAATTGGCCAACAAGCTAGCATGTCATAGTGAATATTATGTAGGTTAATTTTATGGCGAGTTAAGTCAGAAACGAAACAAGCAAAATAACTGAATTAAAGATGGACCTTTAAAGAGAGAGTGGCCATCTTACAAAACTCCATCTATTGGGTGAATAACAATTTTAACATTGTAATAAGTTTATTTAACTCATTAATACATTCAAGGAACATTGCTATAGTTTAATGCAATGCATATAACATGTGGAAACTGTGCATATTGTTCATGGACTGTTGGGCTTATTCTAGGTATTGGGAAACCAATTATACACCAGTGGTTTTAGTTTCGTAGTTTTCATCTATCTGGTACTTACTGGTATTTATATGCAGTTTCATCCAGTTTGTTTATGTGTGTTTGAGTAAACATGTATACATTGTGTATGCACATTGTGTATGCAAATTGTATATGCACATTGCTGTGTTGCAGAGTCCCTCATCGTACACCAATAATCGAAATCGGGTTCTGCGACATACGATAGAGAGGTATGCTGTCTGTCCATCTTTATCATATTACAGTTTATATTACAGTTTATATTGTAAATGCTTACCATTTGTTGCGTCGGGACAAATCTATACATTTTGATGTGACGTTAAGCACAGATTGTAAGTGAAGACCAGAGAATGAGTGAGGACCAGAGAATGAGTGCGGACCAGAGAATGAGTGAGGACCAGAGAATGAGTGAGGACCAGGGAATGAGTGAGGACCAGGGAATGAGTGAGAACCAGAGAATGAGTGAGGACCAGAGAATGAGTGAGGACCAGGGAATGAGTGAGAACCAGGGATTGAGTGAGAACCAGGGATTGAGTGAGGAGAGGTTGACAGAGAGCATGGAAGAGGGTGATAGAAGGAGGAGGGACAGTATTGGGAGAGAGGGTAAGGTAGGGATGAACAGCCAAGAGTGGGAGAGAATGACAAAAGATAGGGATATCGGTGAAGGCGAACAAAGTAAGTGTTATGGTCCCCGGTCCGCAAGGGACCAAGTGGGAAGAGACCAGTTTTTGTGCTAAAGTAGAACTTTGTTCGAGTGTCTTGTCCTTTGTTCGAGTGTCTTGTCCTTTGTTCGAGTGTCTTGTCCTTTGTTTGAGTGTCGTGTCTTCTGCTCATGTGTCTTGTTGTTGTGTTGCAGGTTTGAAACAGACCAGTACAGCACTGTACCTTTCTTTATGTTTGGTGACTTCAACTTCCGACTAGATATGCAGTCATTAGTTCAGGTTTGTGGATGATGCATACTGGCTTGAGTCTTGACCTACAAACTAATGACAGAGAACATTGGTAACATTTCCTGGAATTCAAAAAAAAATCCCGTTATCATATTTTAGTCTTCTTTCATAGCATATTCATGTTCTGAAGGCATTTTATATTTTGTCTAACACCGTCTATGCAACTGTCTGTTAAAATTTTTAAACAATCGGTGTTTTGACCTTTTATATTTATGAATTTTTACATATTTATTTCGTACTTTTATGGTGACTTTGCACAAGAATTTTTAACGCCTGCAATATTTATACATTTTATTTACCATGTAATGAATGCAGTATTTTAAATAATGTATTTATATCGTACAAGCCTTTATCAGCATGCTGGATACGTCCAACAAATTCAATGTGTTATCATTTTGTAAATAAAACAATCACTAGTCGTATTTTGTGATGCAGAAACTGACCACAAACACATCACCACACCAAGTGCGGGGGAAGAAGAACGAATTATCTAAGATCATCTACACTGATGAAGGAAATCAGGTGGGGACTGACAAGTGTGGCCTTGTTTTGAATTCTCAGATAAATTCTTAGTATTGGTGAAAATGTTCATCAGGTTGGTGGATAATAAAAAAGAAACGGTTTTCTTTTAATCACAACTATTGAGATTTACTTACTCAACATTTCGGGTGTCGTCAGTATCCTTCATGAGGAACTGTATTCTGGGACGACTAGTTCTTTGTCTGCTCGCCAGTTGGCATGGCAATGAGATGGCCTGTTTGTTGAACATTTACTTGCCAACTTGAGGAACATGTACCTCGAATAATAACTTGCTGAACGTTGTTTTCATAACTTGCCTCCAGGTGGTGCTAACGGTGCAGAAGAAAGGCTTTGACTATCACGATCGACATAGCGAACTCTTCGGCAATAACAGAACGTGGGTAGGTGATGGGTCTGTAGACAACCAGACATCTCAGCCGGAAGTCTGTGAAGTCTTTGAAGTGTTTTCATGACCCAATAATGTGTCCCGATTGTTCAATGGTGATAAACGGTGTTTATTCAATTTTATAGGGCTTTCAGCAACTAAACTGATTAAAGTTTTCATACTACACCATGGCAACAGTTTAGAATGAAATGTACACTTTTGATAAGCGGTCCATCAGTAAAAATTTGAAATATGTTCCCACATGCTAGAAAATAGTGGAAGCTTGAAATCAACTGTGTTAGTGTTAAAATGCTATTTCACACAGTTTTTTGTTATTATTTCTGGTAGATTGTAGCATATTTTCATCAATCGTTAAAATGCCCGCAAAAAGAACCTTTTATTTTATTGTTCCTATTTTAATCCAACACGATTTCTGTCATCTGATTTAGATTGTTATTTGTGTCTTCGTGTAATTCCTGATTAATTAGAGGTAGTTCTATTATTGACTTTGGAATATAGCAGATCACAGATAGTGGAATAAAGTACCTTTTTCAATTACTAAGACACGTAAACAACAACAGATTAACCACCCACAGAAGTTGTCACATTTCTAGTGACACTGTTCTCACAATTGTTTCGCAGCTGCGAGAGTTTGACGTGGAACCCCAAGCCTTCCAGGACAAGGTGGCGGAGTATGAGATCACATTCCCTCCCAGGTAGGATGTATTTTCACTCCCACAATCCCACACCTGGCATGTATCATGATACTTTTCCCATGATGCAATACTTGATATATTACAAGAATCGTGATACATATACATCTTATATCTTCTAATAGCTGAAACTACGTTAAAAGCAAACCCAGGAAACCGTTTCAAGTCTACCCATGTAGTCAGTGGCAATATGAGTCAAACCTTAGAAACTGTTTCAAGTCTACCCAAGTAGTCAATGCCAACATTAGTCAAACCATGGAAACTGTTTCATATCTACCCATGTAGTCAATGCCAACATTAGTCAAACCTTGGAAACTGTTTCAAGTCTACCCATGTAATCAATGCCAACATGAGTCAAACCTTGGAAACTGTTTCAAGTCTACTCATGTAGTCAATGCCAACATTAGTCAAACCTTGGAAACTGTTTCAAGTCTACCCGTTTAGTCAATGCCAACATTAGTCAAACCTAGGAAACTGTTTCAAGTTTGCCCATGTAGTCAATGCCAACATGAGTCAAACCTTGGAAACTGTTTCAAGTCTACCCATGTAGTCAATGCCAACATTAGTCAAACCTAGGAAACTGTTTCAAGTCTAACCATGTAGTCAATTCCAACATGAGTAAAATTTGCTTGCTGCCTGTCGAAATATTGCCTGATCTCACGTTAGAGACATCACTAGTTTTAGTTATTACAACTTTTTCCTGAACATTATGTTTTCGGTAGAGATTTACAGCTGTGTAAATTGTTTCTTTATCGTGTCACAAATATCACAATGTGTATCGTATCATGTCACAATTATCACAATACAAATCGTATCGTGTCACAAATATCAAGATGTGTATCGTATTGTGTCACAAATATCACTATGCGTATCATGTCATAAATATCACAATGCGTATCATGTCATAAATATCACAATGCGTATCGCTTCACAAATATCACGGTGCGTATCGTATCACAAATATCACGATGCATATTGTATCGAGTCACAAATATCATGTTATGTACTGCATCGTGTCACAAATGTCACGATGCATATCGTGTCACAAATATATTATGATGCCTATCATATTGTGTCAAAAATATCATGATGTGTATCATATAATGTCACAAATATCACAATGCATATCTTATCATGTCACAAATATCATGATACGTGTCGTATCGTGGCTTTGTGTATCGTTACCCTAATATATGAGTTATATACGTTGAGGATATAATAATAATAACTGGAAAACAAACACTGAGCTCAAAGGCACAGCAAAATGAAAGGGTTCGGCAATCTCAAAACTTGTGTACAAAGTTAAGGTTGTCCACGGATGGATGAATACACCAGGGAGCTGTATAGTTACAAATGGATGAATACACCAGAGATCTGTATAGTTACAAATGGATGAATACACCAGAGAGCTGTATAGTTACAAATGGATGAATACACTAGGGAGCTGTATAGTTACAGATGGATGAATACACCAGGGAGCTGTATAGTTACAAATGGATGAATGCACCAGAGAGCTGTATAGTTACAAATGGATGAATACACCAGAGAGCTGTATAGTTACAAATGGATGAATGCACCAGAGAGCTGTATAGTTACAGATGGATGAATACACCAGGGAGCTGTATAGTTACAAATGGATAAATGCACCAGAGAGCTGTATAGTTACAAATGGATGAATACACCAGAGAGCTGTATAGTTACAAATGGATGAATACACAAGAGAGCTGTATAGTTGCAGATCAGGAAAAAAAGATTATGGTGCTGCAGAACTTAACTTTAATTTTCTCTACTTATTTCTGTAAGATACTATATGAATTTTCAAGGGGTGCCTAAATCAGTACAGGTGTGTACAAAAGTCATAGTAGGAGTTTATTACAAAAGTATAAAAAAATTTGATGTCGGATTGTGTATTATGCATTTTTAATGAGTATTTTTCTAGTGTTTAGTGACCAACAGGTACATGATACAGTATCTTTGATTTCTATATAACAATGACTTACAAAATATTTTTGTTTGATTTGTACATTCTCATTGCCATAGTTACCCGTTCAGCGAAGACACGAAGGACGGGATGTCCTACATGAAGACACGATGTCCCTCATGGTGTGACCGAATCATGCTGAGTCATGCCGCTGCCAAGGTCATCTCCAAGGTGAGGTCAATAGCGTAATTGTGGAAGAACAACTACTTATCTGATGTGTGCTAGATTTGAAAAATATTTATTATTTCTTCGTTGATGCACCAACTCTTTGCAACTCTGTCGCTGTTAGTGTTGGGTCGGTAGGAAACATAATAAAGTATTGGTCTCATCTGAACACTGATCTTGTCAACCATTCTTACCCCTCCGTGGCATGTTCATCCATCTGTTGACAACTTTTAACATTGTATTCCGATTTAGAGATTACCTAACTCTAGGTTTGATGCGTCTCAGAGTTTGGGTTTCTGGGTGTTTTGGCTTGATCAAAGGTTTAGTAAGACGTTGTATTTTCCACGGGAGTATATTTAACGAACTTGCAATAGCATCACATTGGATACATGTGTGTTTGTATTTGTTAAATTTGTTTAGGTTTTATATAAATGTACACATATAGTTGTATTATGGTGCCCATGCACGTGTGCATTTTAAACAGCAAACTTGGTGTTTTATAATATTTTCAGTAGACGGTGCAGTTATTGCTGTCTGTTGTAGGCACACACACCTGTATATAATGTGATAGGACCAGAAGTCTGCATGGGTGATCACAAGGTTAGTCATGTGACTATCCCATGATCTCATTTGCTTCATGCTAGAACTTTCATATGTACATGTAGTTTAAAAAAAAATTTTATGTAACACATCCATCATAATATTTGTTTCTGTGGTTGGCGGTTTGTTTAATTTTTTTTTATTTCTTGAACAGGATCATAGGTTAGGATAACTGAATCACAATGCATGGTATAGTTAGTAAATCTTCACACATTTACAAATGCTGATAGAAAATTGAGCTGTTGTCGAAAGAACTGTCCATGACATTTTCCGGGGCAGATTTAGGGGGCTCAAAACTGGAACCGTGCTGACATATGTCCAGCGTAGAACTATAAAAAATCATGTAGCAAACTGGATCCAACACAAACAGTGAAGAGCCATTAATCAGATAATTATTGTGAGTAGCAGTGGCTTAATGTCCAGTGACTTAATCTGCTAAAAATTAACCACTGAAAGTGAGGCCACCCCCAATATTCAAGCAACTGGCATATTTACATCCACTGTAAACTCCTGCACAAAAGCCTAGCCCAGCCTTGATCGTCTTGTTGTGATCTACTTTTTCTTCCCAGAGGCCTAGATCCAACAATTATTGGAACTAGGTCTACCACTTTACCGGTTGACGTACCTACTCTTTGGAGATTCGTTTCCTTGTTAGTACTAGGTCAGTAGGAAACATGATCGAACAGATTATCTAGAGATTGTGTGAATGTTAGCAGCGTGAATATGTTTAAAAATAAAGTTGACAAATATCACAGAAGAGTGGTTTACAAATAGATACAACATTGTTGGACTTTCAATGAGCTAATGGCTTCCTTGTACAGTTGCCATCTCGGTCTTTTGTCTTGGTCTTGTCAAATAAATAATATAATGTTGCCATCTTCTGAAGAAGCAGGAAATATAATAAGTAACTTTTTTGTTGTCATTTGAAAGCTTACCTTTTTAACTGTGCTCACCCTCCTTAGTTCCCTTACATCCATCTTTTGACGACTAACATTGTACACCTATTTCGACTTTATATACCTATTTCCACATTGTATATCTATTTCGACACCGTATACCTATTTCGACACTGTATACCTATTTCGACATTGTAAACCTATTTTGACATTGTACACCTATTCTGACATTGTACACCTATTTCGACATTGTACACCTATTTTGACATTGTAAACCTGTTTCGACATTGTATGCCTATTTCGACATTGTATACTTATTTTGACGTTGTATGCCTATTTCGACATTGTATACTTATTTTGACGTTGTATGCCTATTTCGACATTGTATACCTATTTCGACATCGCGTAACAATTTCTTTTTATGTGCCTCTGTTTCCGATTATTTAATAAGCACAATAAAAGTTTTTGTATTATCACTATTATTATATTTATATCACTATTATTATATTTGTTGCTGTTTGTGTCCTTAGCCTGTCTACCTGGATTTCCACCTGCAACACAAGAGACAAGGTAAAGATATGGCCAGTGTGAGGCGCTCCAGGCTGTGCAAGTCTGTGTCTGTTAATGGTGAACTTGTCCCTACGGCCAGGCTCAACATTCACGATTTTGCAACCTTCATGCGGGAACAGCATCTGTCCGATAAATTCAAAAGCAGCATCCAACGACGAGCGAGCAGTCCAAACATCGACTCTTTTGACATAACCAGCGCTCTTAGGCGCTTTCGCTTTCGATCTGACTCTGAGCCAGATTCTGACACCGAATTCGAATTGTCAGAAAATCACAATACATTGACGGAAACGTCACCTGGGGCGGGTGGAGAGGTGCTACGGGTAAATTCGAATAACAATGACACAAAAAGCGGGAAGGGAGGGGTGGTATCTGTTGGCATGGTTACCCTTCATGAGAATGTTAGTGACGCCGCAGGGTCGGCCCCCAATGGCAACGTTTCACCGTTGACACCCGAGCTCCACCCCCTGCATGGCATGAGTTCTGGGGTGGCGCCAGATGGCACCACCATACAGCAGCAGCTGAATTCGTCCAGCACGACTGCATCTATAAAGAAAACGGCGCAGAAAAGCGGCTTGTGTGGCTTGTGTTGTGTTGTGCAGTAGACCGGTGCATGCGCAGTCCGGCTAGCTCTAGGTGGGTTGTGTTTCTTTCTTTTTCATCTAGAATCATTTTCAAATACGTTTTTGTGATATCTCGCGTCTCTGAGTTCATGCATGGCGTTCGTCTTTCCCGATTTTTCTTCTTTTTTTTTTATTTAAAAAGTTAATATTTTTTGCAGTTTCATTTTACCTTTTATTTATAAGATAAAATGTTTTTTCACTGTTTTTCTGGTAACGCAATTTATGAAATTTTCATCAGAAGAAATTTTTTTATTGTATATAAAATAATAATATATTCACTGACAGCAAAATCTGCCAAGTCTTAAACTGATGTTAACTAACAGTAGTTATTGTTTTAGAGTAAAATAACCTCTTACAAAAAACATTCATCATTTACTCAGTTTTACTAAAATATAAATTTTCTAGTTAAAAATAATTTCCTTGGTTTGAGGCCATTTTTGTAACTGATTAGCCGGCATGAAATCGGTTGCAAAGCCATATTTTTTGGCATTTTGTTTGATTAAAATATTTATTTAATTTTCGTATAGTGAACTTTGATGAGGCAAGTGATTTCTGTCGAAAAATCACGAAACCCTGATCAGTGTTGAATAAGGTAGTGCATGTGAATTTGTAGTGAATGGATTTTTAAATTGCTTGTTGTGCATGTTTGACATGGTTAATTACCTTCCAAGAAATGGTTGCGAATATTTTGACTAATTCACTCGGTCTTCGTCAGCGGATTGATGTAGCTATGGGCATGTCACAGGACCATGGTCTGGGGGGTTCCTGGTCGATGTCTTTGTTCAGGGCAGGTTTTGCTTGATGAATGTTTATGGCTTGTCGTTTCTCCTGATGTATACTTACGACCTTCAGAAGTCATCAGTTCAACGAGAAAATATTTGGAAAGAAAACACAGTTTCTTTGAGAGGAAGTACCATGTCAAATATCTTGCACCAAGCCAATGCCAGTCCATTCAAGAATGTTAATCTCTGCATTGTGCATTTACATAGATAATAACATAGTGCACACTGTCTGTTATCTAACAGTGCATATGTCATACAACTGAGGTAAGGAAGAAATTATTCAGTTTAATCGCATCAAAATAATAAAAAATCTAAGTGAGATCTTAATTGACCTCTCTTGTTACACACACGTGTCTACATCAAACTAATGACATATATATATATATATATATATATATATATATATATATATATATATATATATAAAACATTTAAAATATAATTTAATGAAAACATTTATTGCTCATGGTGAGATCTTACTTGAGCTCTCTGTGATGCTCAAATGTGTCTGCGAGTCACATTTTATTTTCAAATGTGCCATTTCTGTACTTACCGAGGGTACTTCAATTGTGCTATTATAGTATGTGCCATTTTTCATATGTGCCATATGTAAGGAGACCATTGAGAAATAGCATAGCCAGCATCATAAAATGCTTGATGTTGGTGAAAATCTTATACATATAGTCATTTATGATGGCAAAACTATAACCACCAGTTGGATTCTGTTTTGCAATATAAGCATTAGTATAAATCTAGTATACGCGGAAACAATAAAATCGGCATGTTTATGGTTTGCAGAAGTGACGCCATCTGGTGCCGAAGCATCATGCTGGAGCTACGAGACAGCAGAGGGCACCACGTGTTTCTCAAAGCCGATCCAACAAACTCAAATAAAGATCACGGAGACAGACACGACTAGGTACATACACGTCAAGCAGAACGGGACATCACTGCGGGTCTTCCGGGAAACCTCTGTATAGGAGGTGGCCCCCGAGTGTTGTTAATGAGGGGGTCATCTCAATCTGACTGATGGGATTTTGCATGGCTTTTTGTGGAAAATTCCCACGACTTTTATCTGCACTCTTATTGAATATTTGTTTAATTTTGTTATTATGATTTCTCAGGTTGGCAATCTTGCGAGTTTTGGAAATTTTAGGTGGAGCATTTTGTAGCTTTAAAGACTGCATCGTGTACATTATTATTATTATTATGGTGGTCTTAATTTATTTGCATACACCCTCTGAGTTATGGATGGATTTCACCAATGCACACGTAAGTGTTTGTTCCCCGGGAAGGAACGATGATCATGACATCCCATGGTTTAGCCATTGAGGGTAGAGATATAGAATTAACCCCTTGGGTGGGTGGGACATTAAACATATTTAGAAAGTATTTCTTTTTTCATTGAGGAAATTAGGCTTTGAATTTTTTTTTTATATTTAATTCTGGGGTGTCCTTATCACGACAAACATGACTGCATGACGATAATTCATACTGCAGCATTTTATAGGCATTGTAAGATGCTCCCTTTCTAACACTAGTCGTTGTTTACTTGGTAGTATCAACTGCTGAGGACTGTGATAATTGAAGGCGAAATGGTTTCTGACATAGTCCCCATTTGAAAGTGGGCGGTAATATTGCTGCAGCTTGGAATAAGGGGCTGTGTCAGAAACCGAAACCTCCGGTTTAGGGACTGTCTCATTGTATATATTGAAAATGCTTTGCTGTGGAGGAGTGTTTTGTATGATCTTCTCAACTGTGGAATGTGTCATCAATGGATTAGCTCATTTGCTGTACACAGTATACAGCCTATACATTGTGCACAAATTAAGTGGAATCTGCTTTCACCATTCAGAAAAAGTAAAAAACGACAAGGTGATTAGTGAAAATTAACATAAATTTTTTTTTAATAACGTTTTTATGATTGAAGTATCTGATCAAAGTTTAAAAATGAGGTGGTGTAATTCTTTTTGATTTTTATGGCTCAGTTGTTGATACGTGTTTGTGTATCAAGTATGGCATGATGATTCCGTTTAACTCCTGTAGGGCGAGTCACAGTGTGATATAGTGATTAGTGCATTTTTAATGCGAATTAACAAAAGGAGGAGGAACCTTTAGTGGTAACAATAATCTCCAAGACCCGCAAACAAACCCATATTGTCTACGTTCGTTCGTTTGCAGTGCATGCTCAAAAGAAGCTCGCCACTGGGATGTATTGATTGAATCTCGTGAGACCTTGGCGCAGTGTTTTCAACTGGTGTTCTGGTATTTGCCATTTCACAAATGCGAATCGTATCACATGATACAAAAAACATGTTTCAAAACACGCAAAACCGTAAGAAATATCTCCATTGCTCATGACATTTTGTTTACTTTAAGACCTATAGTTAAACCGTAAGTGTTAGCACCTGTGAGATAACAATATGAAAGCAAAACATATTTTAATTGTGTTCATTCAAAATTGTGCACACACATATTAAACTATCAGTTTGACTTCGGGAATAGTGTGCTCTTCAGTTTGGGCAAACTATCTCTAGCCAGATTATCTTTGTAGTTATGTTACATAACAGCACACTTAGCAATAATCTGTAATATTTGTTTTACTATGTCTCGACCTTTAATTTCTTCCACAATCTTTCGTTGTATCATGGAATCCATGTGCCAACAAAATAAACATGAAAAGGTATAATTTAAAGAACATTTTTGCTAAAATTTGAATTACATGATTTACTAATTTTATACAATCACTGTTTCACATTCTGTTTATAAAATCCATGTTTATTATATCTGCATTTTATATAAATAATTTAACTAGAGTATTAACAATGTTGGATATCTTCCAGCAAGACATATGAATTTGCGATTACTCGATGTACGTCATTAATATCATAACAGTATCATGCGTTATTAAATTCACTATATGAATCGTGATTAACAACTAAAATGGCAGGATAATGAGTGTGAAATGAATGTTGCAGACTTCTGCTGACTTTTTCATGCTACTATTTATAGAGGCACATAATTATAACTGTTGCTATATAAACGCATTTCACTGAGCATTTTCTCTAATGTTACCTCAGACATCAAATAGCAAAGTATTTTATATTTAATCAATGTTATGATATTTGTACAGTTTTGTTTTACAATGGACGCTGTTTAACTAATATATTTATTGCTACCAGTTTATTATTACTAATTTTTGGGGTACTTTAGTTAAGACTTCCAGGGGCCCGCAAAGCATAGACGAACACTGAACCGTTGTCAAGTTTCTGTAATCAGTTTAAACCAATGCTTGACTAATTTTTTCATAAAGATTAATTATCAAAACTTCAATCATGTCATATGAGCAATATGGCAGTAATAAAATTGGTGTGTTATATTCATGTTTCTTCAGTATTTTATGTGAAAAGTATGAATCAGTGATGGAAATTGTATTTTATACAAATTCACGTAAATCTTTATGAGTCGGATCCCTGGTTGATCTGGTGAGTCTAATTTTTACAACTTGTATATAAGTGGGGTACACTTGAAGGGGTGAACATAGGGGTAGCCAGTAGGCAGCAGGGGTATTTAGGGGGATAACAGTGTAGGGTTTGTCGCAGTGTAGTGTTGGTCATATGATCTGGTTGACCTTGACTACCAGTAAATTAACAGTGATCTAGTTACCTATTACTGGGTTAAATTAATCTGATGCACATATATTATGTAGACATTTTGTCGACTTCTTTCCGATTTGTAACTAGTTTCTAATGGTGCTGTACAACAGGTTTGTGCTGAGTTTATCTAGAAACTCATATCTTTAGCTGCACACTTATGTCTGTCTACGTCAGGTCTGCTTTAGATGTATGACGTGTGCAGTGAAACTTCACGCCTGATATTTGATCAGGCTGTGACGTTTGTGCACTTACATAATTAGGTTACGATTTCTCACCCATCATATTAATTGTAAATGGTGTTGTGTTGTAAATAAAATCATAACCATGTTACATTAGAATAACTGATTACACTCATTGTATATGAAATTGTGAACTGATCGTGTTCAGTGTAATATATAAAAGTTATGAGTGTTGGGTTATCTCGTTCTTGTTACGAATGTTGCTATTACCATGTGGGGGTGCGATAGTGTAGCGGTTAGGACTCTCAATCGAGAGAACTCGTGGTTGAATCCTCTTGCTGTCGTTTTGAAGCTTGGGCGATTTCGTTCACCCCACGTTGCATCAGTTCAGTCAGCTGTAAATGAGTACCTGGCTACAGACAGTGGTTGATATGTGAACGAATAGTCTTTACGCAGTAATTGCAGCATGGCTGAATGCTTCCCAGAGAAGTCCAGATGGCATTGAAATGAACAGGTCTGCCACAGGGTGAAGTGTAAAGTGATTTGAACAGTCCCAAAGACTGGATACCACACTATTTCGGAATGCACTTTTATATTCAATTAACATTTCTTCTTCCCCATAATCCATTTCAGGGTGGCGGCTGCATCACAAATTCGGGTTCACTCTCTCAACGATTGTCTCCATCTCTCTTGATCTTCTGCCATTTTCCCATCTTCATTACGAAAATCTGGTTCATTTAATCAGTTTTATCAACAATATTCCAATCCATTTAATCAATTCCAATCACATTCAGTTCCATTTAACCAATGCATGTTGATTAGTTGCAATTTAATTTTAACCACTTTCACTTGCAATTAATCAATTATATTTCCGTATAGTTAAACCATTAAAATTCCATTTTATAATTGCCTACCAAGGGACTTTTAATTCTATTTAATACATTTCTGCCCCTTCCAATCCCATTTAGTCAATTTCAGTTCCACTTGTAAAATCTGTTAATACCAATTACGACTGCTTTTTAAAAGGTTCATTTCTAAATAAATGGTTTTAAAGCCACAAACTTCAATTATGAGTAGCTAAATTTGGTCTTTGGAGTATGTTTAGATCATGACGTGTTTTTTAGCATATGGGCTGCTATTATTACAAAATTAAATTAATAGAAAATATTTAATTAACTACGTCTTACGCAGAGAAATTGTCTGAAGTTTTGAGGTTCGACCTGCTATCAGATCACATGATCAGTGTATCATATGTACACACATAGTAATGATTACTCAACTCGGAATGTGACGTAGCAGAATCAAATGAGATACGTCGTATGTTCCGTCTCGGTTGTCACACTGCGACGTGCTGGGGCCGTGAAAAGTGACAACTCTCAAATACGCCTTAGTGACGTCGTACTGTTACGTCACAAAATGGCTCACAGTGTCAGTGAGGTCTCCTCGACATGCATACACAATCTATATGAATTATCAGTTCTTTTGCTTTACTTATTCGCCCGCAATAGAGAATGTTCACAACACATACGACACCTACCAGCTAAGAATAACACTACGGTTGTGGGACGTGTTTGTGACGTCATCGCGATACGTTTGGGACGTCATTGTGATATGATTGTGACGTCACTGCAAAGCCTGAAACTGGTAGATTTCTAACTTGGTCATACAAATATTTTTTAACATAATCTCCGAAAGCCGTTGTTTTACTTAGATAAATGCGTAGATGGTGAGTTTTATTATCTGCTGTCGTACAATAGACATTATTTATAATGCGTACGACACCTGTTGGCTAAGAATGAAACCATGGTTGTGGGACGTAAAAAAAAATGTAGTGCTTATGCGCATGCATCGCGAATATGGTCTTTCCAGTTACATTTGACACTTGGGCACGGACCACAGTCAGAATCCATCCGCCATTACATACATAAAAAATCCGAAGGAAAAAATTCATTGTGCAGATAGGGTTTATTTGTGAGAGCAGAAATTGTGTGGATTAGGGAGTGAAGTGATGTTCTTGTGCACAGTAGCATCTAAGCTTTGAAATGATGCCATTTTTCATTAGGTATACCAGTTGCGTAAGGACACAGTGGCTGTTAGGCAGGATGTACTCATATTTTGGAAACTGGGGAATTGCATGGCAGAAATGCAGGGGCATCATGCTTTGAAGCAATTTGTGCGAAAAGGAGGTATGTCATTTTCACGAATTTTACACACCAGGTGTCTTAGTGGGTCTGTCATTTTCTGTGAATTTAAAAAAAAAATTGTAGGATAAATTTTCAATGTAGGCGCAAGAATGTTATAATGGTGGTCTATGGGAAAAGTGACTGTGGTCTGTGCCCACTTCCAATAAATCTAGTTGATTGTATATATCTTAATGGAATTGGTATTAATGGGAATATTTTTTAATAGCCATTATTTAAATTAAATACGCTCAACAGAGTACATGTTCGACGCTATCACGGGTGGTAGAGCGTCGGACGTTCGGTCGAGGGGACCGGGGTTCAAAACCACCTGCTGCCGTTTCAAAACCTGGGCAATTTCGTTCACCCCACTTTGCCCGTGACTTTCGGAAGAGACATTAAAAGCTGTTGGACCCTTCTAACTAGGTTTTTTAATCTCTAACCCACCGATTCCCGGCGCGTGAGAGGCGCCGAGCAGGACTTAAACGCTCTTAATGAGCCCTGTGCAGATGACGCCGTATTCTGCTCCCGCCACACCGAGAAACAGCCGCAGCCCGTCATAGACAGGTCACAGCTTCTCCAATACCTGCACAGCTTTTAGCCCCAAAATCAGCGTCAAAAAGGCAGTCAACATGAGCAAAGGGGTTCCAATAAACTTCTTCAACGTCAAGGATGAGGCACTTAATTGAAACTGTGGTTAACTTCTCACACTGTTCCATCATGTCCAACGATCCCACTCCATGCGAAGCTGAATATGCTACCGCAAAAAAGAGCAGACGTGTTAACAACTTTGAGATTCTGCAACGCTGCAAGCAGTGTAGTATCTAGGATCTCGCCACGGGGAAGGCCAAAGGGAGGACCAATCATAGTCACCCATTAGTTTACCACGCTACCGTGTAGTGGTGCAACAGGTTACATACGAAAAAAATATAAAAATGTTAACCAAATGTCGGCTATCGCCCAATGTCCAGGACCAAACACAACGTAAATACGACACTGGCTGCAAGTCAACACCACTGAGCAACATTCTGAAACAGAGACGACCACCGTGGCTTAGTCGTATGCAACGGTTGTCCAGTGGCCGCCTCCCAAAGATCTTCATGTACGGGGAGAGATGAAGCGTACGAGGCATCATGCTGGCGATCTGTCGGCATGGAGCCAAGAAATAATCACTGTCTCTCGAGACAGAATTAAACTAGCCGCCAGTACCGGTCTGGTGTTGTTCATCTGTAGTACTCGCTTGTATCAGTGAATTCCTTGAACGTTGCTTTGCAGTCTTGATTTCCTCCTTTTCCAAGCCCGTATCACGTTTCAGAATATCAATCTAAGTAAGTGCGGGTTTCCCTTGTTTCCGCACTCTACGTTATTGTAACCAGTGTACCAATCAAGATACTGGCCCATTCCCTCTCCTGGAGCAGTGGCTGGCTAAACTCATCCTTCGCTCTCTGATCTTATCTAAGAGTTTTGGCGACTCCCCACAGGTCGCTTGTTGTGACTTGCTGGCACCAGGGGTTATGCTTAACGCCATACTGCGCATTCTATTGTAGGCCTGGCATAAATATAAATGCTTTCCTAATGTAGGTCCTATATATGTCATTGTGCAGGCTTCGCAGCACACGCTCAACTGTTAAAATGAGACTTTCTTTCAGCTTCTTCTGCCCAGTTCTGGAGTTACTTCCATATCATCGTTAAACATGTTACTATAGCCCTCCCCTTGCTACTGCGTTGTTGAACTGTCAAAAATAAATAATTCTACAAAGCAGCAGCATGGATTTTAGTAGCCCCCTAAGTTCGTGTTAATGTTCTTCCTGATGCTGCGCCAAGCGTAACCTTCGCCTGAATTCAGCGTTCACGGATACGAGTTCTCTGGGCAGCGTCTGTGGCTTTATACAGCGGTAATGACGCAAATGCGTTTTGTTTTCTTGCGAAACCGAAACGCGTCATAACTATGCCGTAATATTATTAAAAATGCTGGTGCCACGATTCTGGTGGTGGAGGCGGTACGTATTTTTCTTCTGCACATGTTTCTGACATGGACAAAAGCATACCTCGCCTTCTTCAAATTACCTGCAACTTCCAACATTGAATTATAAAAAGAAACGTACGTAGCCTATTAATAGTCATGCTTGAAACAAGGACAGTGCGTGCGTGCGTGCGTGCGTGCGTGCATGCGTGCGTGCGTGCGTGCGTGCGTGCGTGCGTGCGTGCGTGCGTGCGTGCGTGCGTGCGTGCGTGCGTGCGTGCGTGCGTGCGTGCGTGCGTGCGTGCGTGCGTGCGTGCGTGCGTGCGTGCGTGCGTGCGTGCGTGCGTGCGTGCGTGCGTGCGTGCGTGCGTGCGTGCGTGCGTGCGTGCGTGCGTGCGTGCGTGCGTGCGTGCGTGCGTGTCCGGCATTCATCTTTACACATTACTGACCATTCTTTGTTCGTCCATTCTTCACACGTCTCAGATGTCGCTACACAAACAGCTCATTTCGCTTCTTCGTCCCGATGGTGATCTGTCTTGTCGTCTGGCTACAATAGCAGACGTAGGCCTAGATATAGGATGCCTATACGTTCCGCGTCTTTGTCGGTGTTCAACGTTCTGATTCAAACAAACATCCCGCCTTAAACAATTTACCTGCAACGTATGCCGGCCTTTAGTTCTGGCCTACAGAAACACGAGTGAAAGAAAAGATCTATGGCCTACTGGATGATCTGCAGCGCACACAGACCTTCGTACGAGGAACCGGAGTCCCTGCATGTCTGAGCGTTCAACGAAGAAGAAGAAGTTCATTGTGAACTGACATGTTTTCTCTCCAGAGCTCGCGCTGTTAAAAATAATGTTATCTACTATAATATTATGGTTGAGCGGTCGTGTTCGTGATAGCAACGGGTTATAGGTAGTTAGACATTGTATATATATATATATATATATATATATATATATATATATATATATATATATATATATATATATATATATATATATATATATATATGTGTGTGTGTGTGTGTGTGTGTGTGTGTGTGTGTGTGTGTGTGTGTGCGTGTGTGTGCGTGTGCGCGTGCATGTGCATATATATATATATATATATATATATATATATATATATATATATATATATATATATATATATATATATATATGCACCTGCACCTGCACCTGCACACACACATATATATATATATATATATATATATATATATATATATATATATATGTATATATGTATATATGTATATATGTATATATGTATATACGTATATACGATATATACGTATATACGTATATACGTATATACGTATATACGTATATACGTATATACGTATATACGTATATACGTATATACATACTTATACATACATATACATACATATACATACATATACATACATATACATACATATACATACATATACATACATATACATATATATATACATATATATATACATATATATATACATATATATATACATATATATATATATATATATATATATATATATATATATATATATATATATATATATACATATACATTTTTCATATGTCGAATAACGATTCCTATTTTATAGTTTCGGTCGCCTAGGTTGACCAATCAAGACACTCGTGACACAGACCTGCGTTCCTTCCATGTGCGTGTGGTTATGTGCCAAAGTATTTTTACTGAAATGCGTTGGTAAGACTGTTTTTGTAATAATTCGTTAAATTCTTCACGACATTTTTTGCCTTCGTGGAAGTTACACTTTAAAGACATATGCAACATTTTGTAGACCAGATGATAACGTTAATCTAGCTTTTTGCTGACATTTGCTGGATTGTTACAAGTTCGCGCCGTAATCCCGTATTCGACGGAGGAAAAGTCCCTTGGTCTTGGCATGCTGCACACAGTTGTTGTTTGTCAAAATTTGCGTTAAAGACAACACTAATGGGACACATCAGTGACTTGGTGTATACTGGTTGTGGCAATGCCTTGCGTAAGGGTGACCCTCGCGCAAAGGTTTGCTCAGATTTGTGTCAAAAAAATGGCGCAGCGTGCCATGAAAGCCCAAAACAAGCAACCTAAAATTAGACACGAACCTTTTTAATTCTATGGCCAGTCACACTTGTAAAATCAGTAAACAGGGTCTGTTTTTTTAAATCGTCATGTTTCATGACAGTATTCTGATGTTACTTGACATTGTTATGGTTTTACCTCCTCGAGTGGGTATTTACAACTAATGCTTGTTTAGTTTCGTTTTTCATATGGACTAATGAAATGTCCAACTCACGGCCATGCAGCCTCGTGCCAACTTGCGTTCTGATATCTTCATTGTAGGTCTGACATTCACTAGTGAGTGGTCTAGCAGTTTCACAGAAAATGGCATCTGGAGATGCCCCACAAGTACCGTATGTATACATATATGCCAACCCCGAGTGGTGCACACCTGTAACAAAAATCTGTAAGAATAAAAATTGTCTTGTAAACACAACTATTGAAATTACGAACTCAACATTTCAGCTGCCACCTGCAGCCTTCATTGGGAATAAAAAATATGTAAGATTGCTAATGAACCCGTATGATTTTCAATGTCTGGTGGTTTACTGTGTATGCTTAAAAGGAGCTGGGATATGTTGAGTAGATCGTGAGATACCACAAAAATATTTGCTAGAATCGATCGTCAGACGTCTTTTGAACAGATGATTATTCACAGGCCAATTGAAAAACGGGCTGTGTCTTATAATTAATACAAATCACCTTGTTCAAAATGCACATTACCATAAGGAATGTCTTCTATACCTGTAATTCTGTCAAATTTAATTAAATCCAAAAAAATTTTTGGTAAACCATTAGAGTTGGCACCTTTGAGTATGATATCGTTGGTGCATTTTATGTTGCAATAAGTTGCCAACCCACAAACAGTAATAGTCAAGGTTTGTGTTTCATCTTTATAAATAATGAACACATCACAAAGAATCATATTTTTTACGAATATACAACCAACAATTAGTTATTATTTTTATTGACATTTCATCCACAGTCGGACTATTCAAACTGACCACTAGTTGGAGTAGCAGTCAGTAATTTTTTTGTCATGTATCGATTAATTTATGTCAAACTCCTAAATACAATTATGAATTATCGTTTTGACGCTCTGTGGAAACTATTCATAGTGTGGACTGCACTGACTAGATGAGTTCATAGTGTGGACTGCACTGACTATGCGAGTTCATAGTGTGGACTGCACTGACTAGGTGAGTTCATAGTGTGGACTGCACTGACTGTGAGTTCATAGTGTGGACAGCACTGACCAGGTCAGTTCATAGTGTGGACTGCACTGACTATGTGAGGTCATAGTGTGGACTGCACTGACTAGATGAGTTCATAGTGTGGACTGCACTGACTAGGTGAGTTCATAGTGTGGACTGCACTGACTATGTAAGTTCATAGTGTGGATTGCATTGACTGTGAGTTCATAGTGTGGACTGCACTGACTAGGTGAGTTCATAGTGTGGACTGCACTGACTATGTGAGTTCATAGTGTGGACGGCACTGACCAGGTGAGTTGCATAATTAATTAATTAAATATCACTGCTGTGCATGTTTCAGTTTGCTACAAAGTTGGAATCCAATGTTGGAGGACTATGAATCAGAGTTCAACTCCTATGACTCTGGTCCAGGCCGAGACTTGCCTCTCAGTCGCCAGCGACCTCGTCGGCCAGATATCGGGTGAGTGCAGGATTGGGTTACTGACAGTCAGAAAGGTATTTCTGAAAAGACAGTGACAAAAACTACTTCTCACGGATTTCTGATGTCAGAAACTGCCAGTATATTAGCTCTCTTATTGATTTACGTATAATGTTGCTAATTGTATGGCCTATAGTAGAGTAATAGAATAGAGAAATTATATATATTATTCGTGCATAGAAAGACACAAAAAAATCATCGGAAATGTTACATAAAATTTTATTTGAATTGACATTTTCAGTTAACACATTTTTTAATTTATGCACATGCAAACAATTTACCTTAACTTTAATCTCAAAGTTGCTAATATAATTTATCATTTCATGTCAGTTCAGTCACATTATGTGTTATCCAGCAATCTCTACACAACAATTTAACAATGTTTAACAAGGTTGCCATCCCAAACAACAAGTTCCTGATGGCAAGTGGACAAGGAAGCCATTGGCTTATCGAGAGTCCAACAATTTTCTCATCTATGTGTAGCCCGCCCTTATCAAATATCTGTCAATTCTATTTTTAAACATATTCACACTACTAGCATTAACACAATAATTTGGCAGTTTGTTCCATTCATTTATCACCCTCTGTGAGAAAGAGTACTTTCTCATGTCCAACCTACACTGCTCCTTAACTGATGCTGCTTTGTGTCCTCTGGTTCTACTTGCCTTCTTTAAGTTTGAAGAACATGTTTAGCATAATACTATTGGCTAGTTATGCACTCTCACTTCAAGTCCATAGTCATTGTTTAGAAAGCAAACCCAGTCAGTAGGGCTTTGGCTCTCTATCAGTTCAAAGCAGTAATCTGATTTTTACTTTGTACAATACTGGAACTGAGTTGAAATATACTTTGATATTGAGCTACAGCCTGCATAATGGTTATGCAACAATGGGACTATGGGAGCCTTTTACTGGCCAGTCCTGCTTGTAACTACATTTGTATTGCTTAATCTTGACTCCAAGAACTGTACAAAGAAATCTTTGCCTGGCCTTTTATTGCCTTCCCAATTGTCATTGACACCAGTCCACAGTCTTAATTCAGTTCATTGATGTTCCAGGCCTGGACATTAACACTGACACGCTGGTCTGGTGCCCTTTTGGGGGCTGCCGGGCCAGTTTGGGCCACAAGTTTTCATATTTTGCTGGCCCGGTGGGCCACCATAGTTTCAGATCGTTTTTATACAATTAGTCACAGCAACAGGTCATCGTTTCAATAGCTTGCTCTTGCCATCCACCCTGGCGCTACAGTTAAACACAATCTTCATCTCATCTGCTTTCTTGTTGTCCTTCGTATAGCTGCCATCTTGTTTTGATATGTACGAGCCTCACAACAAGTCTGGTTGCGCCGTGTTATCAATATATCGCAGTATTTTCTTCTACGCAATGCATATCGGCTATCGCGATATGCCTTCAACGTACCGATTTCGTATAAACCGACTGGTTCACGGACTCCGCTAGGTGTCACGACAGCGCCTAACATACATTCCAGGACATGCAAGGGTGCACTGCAGATAGCTAAGTTTACCGTAACTTTGTACTTCAGTCCAAAGTTTATATTTGAAAGAAATAAAACCCAGTTGTAACAGTTGTAGTTATAATAGTGTCGGGTCCGATTCGCCCGTCGTATTTTTTAGTATAATTAGCTGTAACTCGATACGGATTGTCAAAACATGACGACAGTACGCACGCAGCGGCATCTCCCGTTCTCAAAACGCAACCCGCTGCGGCTACTACAGGGGCTTCTGATTCTCAAATGATTCTAGCAGCAACATTGTCAGCCATATGGAATACTGGCAGAAAGCATAAAACTAATTCACCAACGGTAAAAGACTAAACTTGCATCATCGACTTGTGATGCGATGTATCGCAAGTGTTTTTTTAAATAAAAAACTTTTGGGGGGCCAGTAACTTTTAAGATCTACTGGCCCAACGGGCCACTGGGTATAACAGCTTAATGTCGAGGCCTCTGTTCTCTCCAATGTTATTGCTGGTATGCACTTCCCAGTCAGCTTCCTTTATGGTTTCCAAATTGTTACTGACCCCTGTCCTGTTGTTTTAAAAGCTAGCTGCCTAGCGAAACCATGGTGCCACAATTATGTCTATAATCATTACTATGTAAAACAAGCAAATTTAAAAACAATAATGTACAGTAAAAGTTGTACTTGCATATGAATGGTGACATGTCTTCACATTGAATAAAATTGCACATCTTTTTAGTTTCTGATGCTTCATAGTTATACATCGTACGTCAGAAAGTTATTTATTTCTGACAGTTTCTGACGCTTTAAACACCAGAAAGGTATTTCTGACGAGGTGATAAATACCATGGTACTTGTCGTAGTATTTACCATCTTGTCAGAAACTTGCCAACCCTGGGTGAGTGTAATTTCAACAATTCAGAGGGTCACCAGCATAGAAGTCACTGAAAATGACGTAGTGTGTAACTAGTGTGTTTGTGGAGTAGCCCTGGTGTGCGGTAGTCAGCGGTAAAAACACTACGCTATAACTTGAGAGGACCTGGATCAAGTCCACTTGCTATTTTGAAGCTTGGGAAATTATTTTCATTCCCCTGTCTTTTGGATGAGGCATTAATACCTGTTGGTCCATTCTACATGGTGTCTGCCAGGGGAAGTGAAAGGCCCCCACACAGGGTAAATGTGTAATCTATAACACACACTGCACCAATCATTTGTAGTATGGGTGCTGAATTAGCTGTTGCCAAAATTATATGTGATAATGAGCAAAGCGCCATGAGAACCTTGCCTAGGCGGATGTACCAGTGCTAAGTTGTTCTCTCTTTGTTCCTGTAGTCCAGTGTGAGGCTGCACCGAACCCTGTCATCAATTGTTTTTTCTGCTTCTGCATCACTATTCCTGTTTCACTGCCGTCTCCACCAACTGTCTCCAGTCCCCCACCCCTCCTACCGAAACCCTCTTCACGCTATATAAGTCATTATTATTATTTTTTTTTCATACTTTTGAATGGGTAGAAATGTATTATGTAAACTGTTTTCAACAAATTAATTATTTAATTGTTTTGAGAAAGGTTTTTGTGAAGCTAAACCCAAATGAATATAATTGGTGTGATTGCAGTGTTTGTGTTTCCAGCGCTGGCGACATGTCAGCAAGTTCTCCAAAGACAGACGACATGATTCAGCTGTATGTCACAGGCATCCCAAATGAAATGAACGATGTGAGTAATTACAATGGTTTCTACCTAGTGGATATGCGGTCAAAACATTGTTACACAGACCTCAGTCCAATTACTTAAATGTAATTGATTATAGTTTTGAAATTATGTTGTAATTGTATATATGTTGTGTAATTGCTAAAACTTTAGTTACAATAACCTGATATCATAGACAACAACACGTTACAAATATAGGCCCATTGAAGCGGCCAATTAAGGGGACATGTCAATATTACAAATGGCTATTATGTTTTGTCAACAATACGTAAAATGCCAGTGAAAATTGTCACATTTCAAGCATGATACACATATCTAACATGACCTAATTAACTACGATGTTGCAATTTGTCGCAAAAGAACGCATTTTACACGTAGGCAACTTTACACAGTTTGGAATTACGATTGGTGAAGGGTTTGTGTCAAAAATACACTGCCACTTTAGGGTGTCATTCAACTTTTGCTTAATTCATTCACAGTGGTGTAGCAGACGTAATTCGTTTGGGGATTTTCTCAAAATGATATAATTTTGCATTTTGTGGCTATTTTTTCACATTAAAAAATTTTTTTTTTAATGTAACAACCGAAAAAGGAAAAAACTCCACATTTTATTAATCTGTAATTAGGTATTCCAAAGTGGCTGTCGCGGCTGGCGAAAACTGCTGCAGAAGGCCGGTTTTGGGTGATGTTCAAAAATCAATATAAAATTACTTATACCATTTTGAGCTACAAATTTTACCTCAATAAATGTTGTTGTCTTTCCTCTGTTGTTCAGTGATTATCAATTGTTTTAAAAAGGCTTCCTTATTTGTTGATGAATTTTTGAAAGTGACAGGGGTTGGTGGCCGCGAAAAGCGATGTTCCGAATTCGCGTCGCCGACATTTGCATGCCACCATATTTCGTCGCTTCGCGGAGGACAGCATAACCTCGGGTGACGCTGAATTTATGCTGAGGTCAAAGGGGAGATGTTCAGCCATCGATACATATAATTTTCGTTCAAAACGAATCCAGCGAAGATAACATTTTTCGATGATGAAATTTTCTTTTTGTTGCTTGACATGAACCAGAAAATTATTTCTCAACATGCAATATATCATTAAATAGGCCAGCATGTGTTCTTTTTAAAAAACTTTGTTTAATCTGTAATCAAACAATGGCTTCCCTCCGCTGGCCGGTCAAAGTTCCCCCCACTAATAAATGCCAGCGAGTTCGAAAACATGGCGGCGAAGGTGTGTCCGTGTCCGCGCTGTGAGACGTTGGAATCATCTGCTTCGCAGAACGTCACTCAGAAACATGTTAACTTCACCCAGAAAGGTAAGTTATTGTATATTTTCATTTTGTGAAGTAATAATTGATTAGTTTAATGATAATACGCGATAACGTTTAGCATCAAATAGTTGAGTCGAAGCCGATGCCATGCGTCCGACTTTCACGGGATCGGTCCCCATACGATGCGAACGTTTTAATTCTTTTTAGGCAACCTGTCTACCCAACAATACCAACAGTTTGTGTCCCAAATATATACGAAGCATTTGAATTATTAACATATCTTATTTAGTGTTAGTTTCTGCTGAAAGAGACAAAATCGTTGATCACGTGACCAGGTTGTTTCTTGTTGCGTTGCAATACCGAGTTGCCACGATATTGCGCGATGGCCTATGCACGAAGTTAGGATGCAATTATACATGTTTTAGCGAAAATATTTTCATGGTTACCCTATAAACTTTGTTTTGTTTATTGGTATATTATTAAATGAGCACTGAATTTTTTTTCTCGGGCAGAATACCCATCCATTTTTTAGATTAACTGGCATAATGCAACTTTATATTAACTTAAGCTTTAATCAGTTTATGCACGTAGTATTTGTTTGACTGTACAGGCAATTTGTTATTTTATCATACTGTAGTAATTGTATATTGATATATTGGCTGATTCAGTGAATTGTAAAATTATAAACAAGTCAACTGTCACTTTACTTTATTCCATTTCATAAGCTGCACTTCAAATCCCAAACGGAGGTTCAGGGACCGACAGATTGGCAACCAAACTGGAATGATTGCCAGTTTGGTTGGTAATTAATTTTGATTTCCACTTTTTTTTAGTTGGAGCTTCATATTGGTTTTGTGATGTGAAAATCTTCCATCCTGGCTGACTGGTGCAACTTGAGTGACGACCACTTTCAACAGTTGATGTTTGTCAAATACAACCAGGTCTTGTAATAGTCCTAAATTGTAATAGTACACAGTAGACAAAACGAGGAATTTGGATGACAGAGAAGACAAAATAAGTAAAACAGCAGATACGCTAATTATGAAATGCATACTTGGGAAGGAAATGTATTTGTATTATAACTTAGATTTATTTAACAATTAAAAAACACTGTATTTGCATTTGACCAAGTGTATTTGTTATATTAATAAACATATTTAATAAATGGTATATATGTGTCCAATGCTTTTTATGTTGGTTTATTATTGTTTGCTTATGTATAATGTTAAGGGCTTACAAACAATGTACTTTTATGTAGAGAATGACCAGTACGGTCGTGTGTAGTTCATGCCAGCCGTGAAGTCAATTTCAACAGATTATGAGAAAATCACGAGTCTGTAAATCCTCTCTTGACTGAAGGTCACGAAGAGTCTGAAATGATAGATATGATTTTACATCTGAATAGCTTTTAGTAATTTATCTCCCTAGTATTTTTTGTGTGCAAGTAGCTACACAAAATAGCAGTTTTGGCATCATAAACACTGTTCGGCACATTGTTTTATTTGAGGGAAACGTTTGTGTAATTGCGATAGGTTGCCCTTTACTGCCTGTAAAAGTCAAGGTTAACCTTAAAGAACCCAAGCTCTGTATGTTTTAAATGCATTGATGAAAGTTATACCATTCCACAGATACAAAAATTATCCCTGTACCTCAATTATGTCAAAAGTTATGAACTGTCAAAGAGTTATAAATTTTGACGTGTTTTGACCCATCAGCGCAAATTAAGGAAATTTACATTTTCAAAATAAAATTGTGAATTGTATGTTGATCTTACGTGCTTGAAAAAAATTGGGTGTGGTCTATATGTATGCTGAATAAAAAAACAAACGTTTTGAGAGTTCAGGTTGTGTTGTTTGATATTTGTGGTGTCTCAAAGTAGGCCTTTCGGCCAAATTCGGATTTTGACGAAAAATGTACGTAGTTAAAAAATCGGGGAAAAAATCATATCTCTGCTAAATATTGGAGTACAAATATAAAATTTATATCACTGTGTTCAGAATCAAAACCTCTATCAAATGGCATAATTTAGAAATAACTTGGTGGAGTTTGAAAAATCACTTTGGAATACCTACTGTAATATTATATAGTATTTCAACTACAATATGTGAAGAAATGGTTAATTTATCTTAAAAACGTCTACTGAAACTACTCAATTCAATCAAACATAATAGCCACCCCAGCCTCCTTAACCCTCGGAGTGACTAATGATAAATTTCCACGGTGCACACAAATCAGAGTTATTCATAAGGGTGTTTTTTTTAAAATCAACATCGCTAATAATTATCGCACAAATGTGATTGAGGTATCATTTTGTTGCTAAAAAGAATTTTTTATAAAAACCACAGATCATAATTCTTACTATTGGAATTTTATCACAGAAAGAAAGCAAAAATAAAAATGTTCACCCTACCACCAGGTAATTATAGAGTGGCTGTATGTCCCTATGTCCAATGGGAAAAATGTAGCCATACATATTAGCTACAAAACAAAACAAAAATTAATCAAATATGTTTAGAACTTTTATTTTTGATTTGATTATTTTTTTCAAACACTGGTCTGTGTCGATTCAGGCAGGCCCACCAGTCCCACGTTGTTTATCATAGCAGTGCGAGCTGTCGAAGCCGACAGAAATCGTGATGTCAACTGGTCTGATATTCACCTAAAGAAAAACCCGCAAAGTATAATAATATGATTCACTAATGCTGTCATTCAGTTTTCTGAAATAGTGATGAAGAAACTTGAAATAATCCAGCTTAAAGTAAATTGACACAGAACGAAGTGAGAAAATAAAATTGCGGATTAATAAATAAAATGCCAGACGGCCAAGACAACACATGTTTGTAACAACGATGCTTGTTCCCTGCACATAGCCAGCTCACCCATTTACGTGTATTTGAATAGGCCAGTCATAGAGCTTTCCAAAGGTGTAATGTGTTACATATTTAGATACTATGAATTGAAACATAAATTAAATCTGTGGATGTTCGTAAAAGCAGCCAAATATGGGCACTAACTATGTGATGTGTCTTGTAAGCTAGATCGTCATTAGCTGTTATTGACTACGGTCATAAATAAATATGAGACAGAATGAAGAATGATTCAGCTTTCCAAAGATGCCATTTCTTCTCGTGTGAGACACTAGTGGTGTAAAAAAAAATTTGATTACTAATGAGATACCAAAATCGGACGCAACCCATTTCGCACTGATTGGGCAGGCCGAATTCGGCCCAGTGGTCATTTGTGGGGTAAAACCAGACTGGCTTTCAGAAATCATCATAACTAAAACATTTTGAAATGTTTTGAACAGATCCTCAAGCATCATAGGTTACAAAAATGGTTGGACTTTGAGATGAACCAAACCTAAATTGGTAAAATATTTTATGTTTGTGACTTGGCAATAACAGTAGTACCAAATCAATACAGAAAATGTGAACAACGCCAACAAGAAAACCAAATGTGCTTACGGTATAGACAAATGATACATGTTGGTTTGATCATAGGAAAAAAAAACAGCGGTACAAACTCATGTTGGTAAAATTTTCTGTTATGGTGACTTCGCTTACAGTTTATCAGGCACACTAAAAGTAAATGAAGAACTCTTTTCATTGTGGTTGATATTTCATGTTTTCTTACTATCAGGACGGTCTGACCAATCTGTTCTCTCAAGTTGGTAAAGTCATGTACGCTCACAAGTGTGCAGCCACAAGCACCAAATTTGAGACGTCATATGGGTAGGTTTGCATTGTAGTTACGCTTTCTAAGTTCACATATTGTAAATGTCGCAGCAATGTATGTGCTTTGATGTTGTGTGCGTGCATACATTTCTCAGGTTAATTAAATTAACCACCCAAATTTTTCAGTTAAATTAACAATTAATATTACTTCAATTAATAATTAAATCATGTGTTGGTAGAAATGTTTACACAGTTAAAACAGTAATAAAAAATCACAAGACTTGTTACAGAGATGTGTTTTGTAACTTTGTTGGAAAGAGATTTGCTTATACAATATTTACATGCCAAGACATTTCGTCATGGGGCATTTGATCACATAACTTATTAAAAATTGTAATTACTTTATTGAAGATTTGCAGGTCTCCTATATTCAACAACCAAATTAACAAAACCAAGCAACTACATACATTATTTCTGTGCACCAAGTTGTTATTTATGCAGTGTTTTATACTAAATCACTAGGTTTCCCTTTACACACTAGCATTTAGCATTTAATTATGCATACACTATTTTTTATGCATCACTAGAACTTGCATGCTTTTGATTTAAATTGGGACTGTAACATTTAACCCCAAGCAGAAGCTATATTACCTTTCTCTACATCTCCCCATTAACTGTTATATGTATTATGTATGCGCAAAAAAAATGATAGGCCAGATAGGCCATGATTAGCCATCTTATCACCCTACCAGAGGACATTCTATTGGGCCTTCCCTCCCATTCACATGTGCCTGAATGACCAGCCCAACATAGTTGGTACAGTGTATAAAATGATGTGCTCTGTGATGCTCTCCTTCCCATTCACACATGCCTGAACCTGATATAATGACCATTCTTAGGCCTTCTGGAAACACCTGCATAACATGACTGTGAACCATGCAGTAATGTCAACTGTTAAACGAGCACTTAATTGAGAGTTAATTGGGAATTTGTCAATTAAATTAACCCCTTTTGGTAAAGTGAATTAATTAAATTAAATTAGCCTTTCTGGAAAAGTAAATTAAGACGAGACACGACAAGGAAATTTTTTAAAGCTCGCAAATCTCACCAGAAATGAATTGTATCAAGTTATGTAATGAAACCAAGGATACTTCAAGATTTTGTTTTGTCTTCAAATATTTATTTTAAAAATGTAAAAATAGCAAAAGTTTAAATGAATAGAAAACTTAAGCCCCTAGACCAATATTTTTGTTGCCCCAATTGAAATGTTATTAGGTAGATAATGCACCAATCTAACTTTCTGTGCCATTTGTGTATGTTGTACAGATTTATTTATTTTGTGTAAATATATATTTTCTCTTAAAATATTCACCTTCTCCTCCCTCTGGAATAACACCCAAATGACTGATTATTATTTTAATGCACAGGAATTGAGATATTTATCTCAATATTGCTGTGTGAAAAATTGTTATTCACTGGTTGGTCAGTTTTGGAGATCTATTAATTTTTTCCCAAAAAAAGTGTCAATGGAGAAAACGACATTAAAAGTTTGAATTAAGTTATTTTAGTGTTTTTCACATGCAAAGTGTTGCAAATGAGCAACGTTGTGATAGTCTTAGCATCTATGTACAATGTATGAATGTTTTAACAGTAAAATTTCAATAAAAGTGACACAGTTGTATCATTGTTTACCCCACCCCCTAATCCGTAATACTAGTAATTGTAGCCAACACACCAATTCAGAGATATTTCACTTTTAGAATTCACACTATATAGGTTGTTTTTGGATCAATTCAACACCAATTTAGATTTGACCAACTCCTGGAATTTAAATTACACCCCAAAATTTAGGCACATCCATTATAATTACACATCCTCATGGGTCTAGATAACAGACATGACAAGAAAAAATTTACAATGGGGCATTCTGTCTCAAGTCAACCAAAATAAGAAGTTCTTGTGGCGCTCACATTTTTTGGACTCTACCAACTGTTTACCAATTAATGTATTGATCTGTGTAACCACACATGTCAAACCATAGGGATGTAGCTCGATTAGTTTCTTATGACCATTTCCACTTTTGTAGTTTTTTATTTCAGGATGGTGTTCTGCCACATTAATTTTGGATATTTAAAATTTTTTTGAATTTTGCATAGATAATGTGTACCAAAATATCTACATTTCCAGCAAATTTCGGGTACATATCTTGAAAACTGATAAATATAATCTAGAATTATGTATTCAGAAGGTTTTTCTTGCATTTGACAGCAATATTTACATAATTGTCTTACTACAGATGGAATAGGTTGTGTTGTAATCTGATGCATCCATCAAAAAAATTTACTCAACATGAAGTCATTTGAATAGGGAATCCAAATATGGTGCATTACAAGGTATTGTATCTATTTTTTATTTACAAATAAATTGGAAGTTTATCTATGGCCATAACATTTTTGGCTGCTACATATAGGCCACGTTTCACTATTTACCAGCAACAACATAGAAACTTCAAAGTTCTCATATATGTAGGTGTGTTACTGAGCCAAGTAAGATTTATTTGTGTTTTAACATGTTTTGTTGTTGAACTCACATGTTGGCTAAATTTCGCGTATAAAAACTGCTGTGTTAGCCCCAGAAGGGGCTGTTTGGGGTAAACATACTGAAGACACCAATGACATTACCAATGGCAGATTGTCTGTTACTATCTAGCATCTATAGATGATGCAGAATAACCATGCCAAAATATAAGTTCTTGCACAGATAGTTTTTCAGTTATTGGTATTTTAAGCAGAACAAGAAATCTTCATGATGTCCGAACATATGTAAAATTAAAGCACTTGTTTGTATGGTTGTATGTCCCAAATTCGTGCATCACACAATTCCGTGGCAACGCGGTATTTTTTTTTTTGCAACTAACGGTTGGTTGTTGGAGGTCAGTTTATGCTCAACTGATAGTTGCCGTTGTGGGCATCGTATCATAACCAAATATGAATTTAATTACGACAATAATAGTCGGATAGTTGCGCTAAACTTGCATATGTGAACCAAAAGAAAAGGTACACGAGTCGAAGACTAAGTTAGGAAACTCATCTTTTATTTATAAAAACACAATATAAAATGTTAACCACAGCTGTTTGTTTCTACATTGTACATCATTTCAGTTCATTTCAGCTGGAATTTTTAGCATCGTTTTTTATACTATAGGACTGATCTACAATGCGATGTCTAAATCTGCGTCTATGGTACCGTCGATGGTTTCATGTAGTTTTGTTTACAATAGCCTAGGCATAGACAGTGCACACTTCAAACTCTTTTCCGATGCACTAAGTACATTGGCAACTAAAATAGGCCATCTAATCAGTCAACAACAGTTTTATGTACAATTGCTATTGATTAATTTTTTATTCAACCTTAATTTCAACGTAGTATAGATAGGGAGACCATTAACCAATTGAACTTGCGAGATTGGTGTTTTCATATATCATCGACATAGCCCCAATCGTATAAACACTAGAAGTGATGATGAAGCACGCATCGCGAGATCGGGATCAGGAAGGGAGCTGAGATCGGTGTGCTTGCAAAAACTCTCTATTGTCTGCCTGACTCCCTCTTTATCATATCACATGAAAACATAGGAAATGTGCAGGTTTTGCAAACAGTTAACAACTAATATGCAAGTGAAATGTCTACCTGACCATGTCTGACTAACCGCCTCTGTATGCCTCCCTAGGTTTGTCAAGTTTGCGAGACCAGACGAGGCGTCTGCAGCTATTGCTAAGTTCAACAACTTCCCGATTCAGCAGAAGTATCGCCTGCGAGTGAGTATCGCTCTGAATGCAGAACAGAAGGCCCAGCGAGCTGAGCAGAGGAAGGTAAGTAGTCCAACACCAAGTGCACACGGATGACGGGGGCTATGACATTACCTTCCAAGGCATTATGTTACAAAAATAAGATTTTTTTGGTCTTTTCAAAGAAATTCCATTTTCTTGCCAGTAGATTGCTATTGTTATGACCCTATCAGCTGGTATCATAATATCTGTTGGAGTTGTGCTAAAATAACAGAACAAAGTAATGTTTCCATTGGCGTCGGGTCGTCTCGTCTGTAGGCTGATATCCCCGACTAATGACTGTCTTGGCCGACATCTCTGGCTCAGTGCCACTTCCCATGCTGATGCGACTAAACTAAACAGATATCTGTTCAAGATGTTTCTAGGATTATCAAAAAAGTTCCCAATACGGAAGCACAGGTTTGTTCTTCACTGTTCTTGGTGTTCATTGTTGCCAGGAGGTCTATCAGTTCACCTCATGTGAGGCCCTAAAACTATAGAAACAACAGCAGCAGTTCACTACTTCTTTCCAGAAACAAGATGAGTTCTTGAACTCGCTGAGTAGTGCCAACGTTGAGGGCAGCAACGATACAACAGCGCCACCTGGTAGAATGAATGGCACCCCACAGAATGGTAATGTGGCTGCTCCTACCAGTGGCTCCGCCCTTGGGAGAGAAAGGTCAACCAAGACTGGCACGGGGTTGGGGTATGTATAAGCCAAGATTGAGGACGCACAGATGTTTTTGACAGTGCTGCTTTAGGGGCTATTTACAATTGTCAACATTTACTTGTTTGTAAAACATTTCGGACCCCCTCCCAAAATTAGTACTTCAAAATGTTAATAACTTTCGAGATTGGAAAATGTATCAATGTAGCAATGTCATGTAGTGAATGGTTACGCAATTTAAAACAATATTAGGGTTCTACGCGAGGGGCTGAAGAACGCAAGGGTGACCATATGATCGATATTTATTTAAGGTGAGATACGGCAGCTGAAATGACGTTTTTTCATAAAAACAAAAAAAAATATTTTTTTGCATTTTTTGGTTAATTAGTATGTTTACTATAAGTACACTTCACGTTTTGACCCAAACATACCTCTAAATGAATTTTATTCAATAATAAACAGCACCCCTGTCACAATCGTATATCCACTTTTGTTCGCGAGAAGCGAAATCGGCTGACATTTGTCAGTGTTTACGCCTTGACAACGCGATCTTTCCTTCAACTATCGCCATCTTGCTTGGTATCAAAATAACCACTAAGATCTTGTCTGTCAATCAGGCCAGTCGGTATTCCCGCCCTCTTGCTGGCATTCGGCCTACATCATAATTAATGCAATCTCTCATTCGCCGAGTATCTCCTTATTTGGCAAGCTCATAGGCGTCATTCATTGGCTTACGGGCAGCCTCAACAAGTTCCATGACGCATTTCGTGACCTCGCGAGCCGTGTGCAAGTAGATTATTCTCAGCATGCATTATGTTGTTAATATAAAATGGCTTCTAGCGACCACATGCGATCGATCAATTGTAACAGAAACGAGAGTTTAGAAGTAGATATGGTGAATACATGTGACGGAAGGTTTAGAATTGGTAGACTTACAACTGAGAAAAGAAAACTGCAGTTACTGGCAGCTCAGGCACATGAGAAACGCCGGTCACAGTCGATCTGTGCCGACTTCGGCGGCTTCGCCTGACAATTTCACTGGTGACGTCACTTTGTCAATCAGTTACTTCTACCTCCACATTCGTGAACGACTGTCAGGCAACTACCAGTGCTACTACTAGTGACAGTGTGGCTGTGGTAGCAACAGGGACTGCAGCTATGCCCAGCTGCACATTGCGTACGAAGCTGGCACTAATGCGTGGTGCCAGTGAACCAGGCTTGATCAAGATGTAGCAGTCAGAGATGACAGCTCCACTGCCAGTGGCAGTGGCAGTGTCAGTGACAGTACTGGTGGTAAGTTGTGTTTTATTTGCTTGTTAGTCCTATATTACAACCAGAGTTTTTCAATAAGGACAATGTACCCTTACCAACTGACTGAGGAATTCTTGAAGTAGACAACAGAACAGCATTTTTTAGACTTCAACTTGACTTCTACATACCAGCTATTGTTTACATAGTTTTGTACAATTACTTTTATCTTATCTGTCTGAAGTTAGAAGCTGGTAAGTCAGTTGAGTATAGTCATTTACTCATCATAATTATAATGTTCATAATTTTATTAAAACAATTTATATGAAAGTATCTATTTCTCCAATTTCACAAAACATTTTTTTAGAAGTATCTGACCTATTTTGTTTTCTCGTTCATAGATTCACCACACTGGTGTATCATGGACTTGTGCCGCATCAACGGATTGCTCGAGACGATCAACTGTCCACATTGCCAGTGCGATGAAGCTTTGTGTGTCAACTCAGGCGACAACAAAGGGTTTGCTTAACAATTGAAGCTAGATTTGCTTTACAATTGAAGCTAAACTGCAATAGGTGTCACTTCGAGTGTGGCAGCAATCACTCTTCCCCGATGCTCGGTACTGGTGTGACCCCACAGGGAAGGATCATCTTATGTGGCCGGCGGTTCCTAGTTAGCTCTATAAACCTTTGTAAATAGTGTAAATATGAACATTTTGCAGTTGTTCATTTATTTATTGTTGTATTACAATTGTTGAAAGCCATTTGATTAAAATCATGTTCTTGGCAATGAAAATTTGCATCTCTCTGGAAGGGGGTAGGGGTAAAAGATGACATTATTTTGTCACTGTTCATCATATATTACTCTAAATAACATGCACATACTGTACAAATATGTTCAGGATATCAGAATTTTAGTCACCTCAGACATTCAATGTAAGAAAAACATAAAAATAACTTAGTTCAGACTTTGATGGCTGTTTTCTCAGAGCTGTCGTTTTGACAACGAAAAGTTACTCTGGAAGTAAAAATGCTATGGTAATTTTGTTGTCATTACTGTGTTCAGCCATGTATACTCTAAAAACTCTTCAAAATAGATTTTTATTTTTTTTACAATATCTTGGATGTTGTGTAAACAAATGAGCCATTTTTTTAGTAGCAATAATAAAAAATAAAATAAATTTTTTCTAGTATGATTGAAATTTTGTTGGTGAAGTTTTAGAGGAAAGTACACCAAAGATAATTGTGAAAAAAAGTTTGCTAAAATGTCTATTACCTTTTGAGTGTTTTAACTTTTCAGATAAGCCAAAATTCAGTAATGTGGTGGCCATTTTGTTTGTTGCTATGGAAACGGGGTACGACAGAAAAATATGTGTAACAGTGTGTACTGAAGTTGGTTGTGTAAAAATAATGATATTTTGTTCAATAAAAAATGGCATTGATTTTCAATTTGCCAATGTTTGTTAAAAATGGCGACCATTTAGTATGTTTCTTGTGTCACACTTGCATGAAATATACCTCAGGAAGTAATTGTGCCATCATCATAATAGTTTGATTGTTGTATGCAACATAATTATATCTACAAATTTGCCAAAAGAAAATTCTAAAAAACAAATACTTTGAAAGTTACAACAATTTTCGTTACAAAAAATGTTTGATGGCCGTTTTCTCGAAACCACGTTTTTCACATTTGGAAGAAGGATATCTCTGGAAGTAATTATGCTAGCTCCATAAGGTTTGTAATGTTGTATCCAGCTTATTCTTCTCTACACAGCCACCAGATTACATTATACAAATAATCAAAAGTTTGAAAGTTATACAAGTATATTTAGCCAAAAAATGAGTATATTTTTCGGAAATAACAAACAAATAAAAATATAAAAAAAATTTTTTAATAATATTTTCTGGTGGCTGTGTGATAGACTGCATACTGAATTTGATTCTGCAAGAATTATGATGATATCTTTGTTCAACAAAACATGGCATTGATTTCAAATTTGCCAATATTTGTTCAAAATGGCGGTCATTTAGTTTGTTACCATGGAAATGGGGGGGTCTGGCAGAAAAAAGTTCAATATATTTTTTACTCAGTATGACCCACTCTACAAATTGGCCTGAAAAATTTCCACTAACTATGCAAATAAAAAAAACCATACCTTGACCCCCTTTAGTACGCTTTGTACAAATAAATAAATGTTGACAGTTGTGAACGGCCCCTTACTTACGAGCCATGCAGTATTGCTGGTGTCAGTTCAGATATCTGGATTTCAGAATGCACATCCCTGTTCAAGATATCATGCTTAGCAATTCTGGTTTGTTTCACCTCTGAGTTCGGATCCCGGAGGATTTAGGCACAATAGAATTGTTTGTTATTGTAATCGATGCCAGTTTGATATTGAACTTACACAGACAATGAAGTGCGAGTGTTGCCATTGCAGGAAGATGCCAAATGTGGCGTCCACACAGTTCAACCAGTCGCCTGGCGTGTCAGCCCCAGGCACAGGCCGCGGGTTCAATCCATGTTACTCCCCTATCCAGGGTGTAGTGGGAGGCAGGGTGAACGGGACCGCTGCTAGTGTGTGTGGCTCGGACGACGGCAGTGTTCACAGCGAGGGCAGACGCCGTGCCAAGAGGCAGCATAAACCAATAGGCCCTTGTTGTGTGTGTAAGACAGCGAAAGGTCAGTTTCTTAGTCCAGTTTTCAAGTGGCTGTCATGCTGAGGACGCCTCTCATTTAGGGTGTGTGGGGCGTCCTTGTGCGGTGTCCTTGGGTGTTGTGTTTTTAAGGCCTAGAAAAGGTAGACAAAAATAGAAAAACTGTCTGCTCATAAATACGGAGTTCAGATTTGACATTTATTAATTTGAATAGTTGCACAGATAATAATATTATATTTATATTTTGTACAGCATACAAGTACGTTCTTATGTAACGCTGTATCCAGTCCTTGAGTGCGATGTTCTAACCATTAACCACTGCGCATCACTCCTACATCAGTACCCCTGGCAGATCGAACTGTTGAAATGCTGATTTTTCAGTTGATATTGCTTGCTAAGGTTTACGTGGCTCGCATAAGGGAACTTAACTTTAATTAGTAGTGGACCTGTCGTCGCTGGTCGGACAGGTGACGATGAGCATTTCTTGGGAACACTTTGAAATTTGGGTGCGGGCGCGTCTAGTTCCTAGAAACACGTCGACCAAGACAGGAAGTTGGAGGAAGTAGAGATGATTCAGCTACGTCTGTGTGGGATAAACTGATAAATCGAGGATGTGTACAGATGGTAATTTGTGTAACTAATAATGGTTGTGTTGTATGCAGTGTATCATCAGTGAGATGTGGTTGCAGGGATGTTGTGATGTGGCGTGTTGTGATGAGGCATGTGGTTGCAGGCGTGTTGTGATGTGGCATGTGGTTGCAGGCGTGTTGTGATGAGGTGTGTGGTTGCAGGCGTGTTGTGATGTGGCATGTGGTTGCAGGCGTGATGTGATGAGGCGTGTGGTTGCAGGTGTGTTGTGATGTGGCGTGTGGTTGCAGGCGTGTTGTGATGAGGCGTGTGGTTGCAGGCGTGTTGTGATGTGGCATGTGGTTGCAGGCGTGTTGTGATGAGGTGTGTGGTTGCAGGCGTGTTGTGATGTGGCATGTGGTTGCAGGCGTGTTGTGATGAGGTGTGTGGTTGCAGGCGTGTTGTGATGTGGCGTGTGGTTGCAGGCGTGTTGTGGTGAGGCGTGTTGTGATGAGGCGTGTTGTGATGAGGCGTGTGGTTGCAGGCGTGTTGTGATGTGGCGTGTGGTTGCAGGCGTGTTGTGATGAGGCGTGTGGTTGCAGGCGTGTTGTGATGTGGCGTGTGGTTGCAGGCATGTTGTGATGAGGCGTGTGGTTGCAGGCGTGTTGTGACGAGGCGTGTGGTTGCAGGCGTGTTGTGATGAGGCGTGTGGTTGCAGGCATGTTGTGATGAGCCATGTGGTTGCAGGCGTGATGTGATGAGGCGTGTGGTTGCAGGCGTGTTTTGATGAGCCATGTGGTTGCAGGCGTTTTGTGATGAGCCATGTGGTTGCAGGTGTGATGTGATGATGCATGTGGTTGCAGGCGTGTTTTGATGAGCCGTGTGGTTGCAGGCGTGTTGTGATGTGGCTTGTGGTTGCAGGTGTGTTCAAGTGTAGCCAGTGCAAGGAGGTTGTGTACTGTGGTAGGGAGTGTCAGACGATTGACTGGCCCCGGCACCAACTCCTGTGTGTCCAACGCTCCAGGTAAGCTCAGTAACTTCTCAGTGTTTTGGGACAGAGCATTATATTTCTTCATGGTTCATGGTATATATGAATGAAATGCCAGTGATTTTGAAATGGTATCCTGCATTTAGGAATTTTTTGCTTCCAGCAAAAATCTCTTAACATGGAAAAGGGCACATATGTAGACTACTACAGATGACCTGTGAAGTTTTTTGAAGCACTATTGTGATAGGTTGGCACATTGTTATAACCTCTGTGTTTCAGTTTAATCTCGCCTTCGTTCCAGCTCTTTTTTGTTTGTTTAAAATATTTTTTTAGAAATAAATGGAAATATGTTTGTATCCTTTCAGCCAGGAAATAGAAATGGAAAAGCATTTTGAAGTTGACGTTGATTATACAACAGAGGTGAGACGTATGCTTTGTCTGCTTAGGTCAGGTGTGCATTGTCTACCTAGGCCAGGTGTGCATTGTCTACCTAGGCCAGGTGTACATTGTCTACTTAGGCCAGGTGTACATTGTCTACTTAGGCCAGGTCTACATTATCTACTTAGGCCAGGCGTACATTGTCTACTTAGGCCAGGCGTACATTGTCTACTTAGGCCAGGTGTGCATTATCTACCTAGGCCAGGTGTGCATTGTCTACCTAGGCCAGGTCTACATTGTCTACTTAGGCCAGGTGTACATTGTCTACTTAGGCCAGGTGTACATTGTCTACTTAGGCCAGGTTTACATTGTCTACTTAGGCCAGGTGTACATTGTCTACTTAGGCCAGGTCTGCATTGTCTACTTTGGCCAGGCGTACATTGTCTACTTAGGCCAGGTGTGCATTATCTACCTAGGCCAGGTGTGCATTGTCTACCTAGGCCAGGTGTACATTGTCTACTTAGGCCAGGTGTACATTGTCTACTTAGGCCAGGTCTACATTATCTACTTAGGCCAGGCGTACATTGTCTACTTAGGCCAGGTGTACATTGTCTACTTAGGCCAGGCATACATTGTCTACTTAGGCCAGGTGTACATTATCTACTTAGGCCAGGCGTACATTGTCTACTTAGGCCAGGTGTGCATTATCTACCTAGGCCAGGTGTGCATTGTCTACTTAGGCCAGGTCTGCATTGTCTACTTTGGCCAGGAGTACATTATCTACTTAGGCCAGGTGTGCATTATCTACCTAGGCCAGGTGTGCATTGTCTACCTAGGCCAGGTGTACATTGTCTACTTAGGCCAGGTGTACATTGTCTACTTAGGCCAGGTCTACATTATCTACTTAGGCCAGGCGTACATTGTCTACTTAGGCCAGGTGTACATTGTCTACTTAGGCCAGGTCTACATTATCTACTTAGGCCAGGCGTACATTGTCTACTTAGGCCAGGTTTACATTGTCTACTTAGGCCAGGTGTGCATTATCTACTTAGGCCAGGTGTGCATTGTCTACTTAGGCCAGGTGTACATTGTCTACTTAGGCCAGGCATACATTGTCTACTTAGGCCAGGTGTACATTGTGTACTTAGGCCAGGCGTACATTGTCTACTTAGGCCAGGTGTACATTGTCTACTTAGGCCAGGCGTACATTGTCTACTTAGGCCAGGCGTACATTGTCTACTTAGGCCAGGTGTGCATTATCTACTTAGGCCAGGTGTGCATTATCTACCTAGGCCAGGTCTACATTGTCTACTTAGGCCAGGTGTACATTGTCTACTTAGGCCAGGTGTACATTGTCTACTTAGGCCAGGTGTGCATTATCTACTTAGGCCAGGCGTACATTGTCTACTTAGGCCAGGCGTACATTGTCTACTTAGGCCAGGCGTACATTGTCTACTTAGGCCACGTGTACATTGTCTACTTAGGCCACGTGTACATTGTCTACTTAGGTCAGGTGTGCATTGTCTACCTAGGCCAGGTGTACATTGTCTACTTAGGCCAGGTGTACATTGTCTACTTAGGCCAGGTGTGCATTATCTACTTAGGCCAGGTGTGCATTGTCTACTTAGGCCAGGTCTACATTGTCTACTTAGGCCAGGTGTACATTATCTACTTAGGCCAGGTGTACATTGTCTACTTAGGCCAGGTCTACATTATCTACTTAGGCCAGGCGTGCATTGTCTACTTATGCCAGGCGTGCATTATCTACTTAGGCCAGGTGTACATTGTCTACTTAGGCCAGGTGTACATTGTCTACCTAGGCCAGGTGTACATTGTCTACTTAGGCCAGGTGTACATTATCTACTTAGGCCAGGTGTACATTGTCCACCTAGGCCAGGCGTACATTGTCTACTTAGGCCAGGTGTACATTGTCCACCTAGGCCAGGCGTACATTGTCAGGTGTACATTGTCCACTAGGCCAGGCGTACATTGTCTACTTAGGCCAGGTGTACATTGTCTACTTAGGTCTACATTGTTAAACTTGTGTTGCATGTTGCACCATTAGCATTGATGTTCCTTTCTGTGGTTGTTCAACTGGACCAGCGACTCAGGCATGGTTTCTTTTACAGACAATCTTGCTATTACTTCTTACTGTTTCTATTACATTAATTATAATATATTACTGTTACCAGGATATCTATTACTTTTACTATTACTGGGTCATTATTACTATCGCTGAATGTCAATTGACTATTTTTTTATGGGTCTGTGAACGCTAGAATTGCCTATGAACTCAGTCTTTCTAGCAGCTAAACGTACATTTGTACACCATGAGGTGAGAACACAAAGGGTCTGTGTGGCAATTGACAATTTGAATAAAGAACTCAGAAGTTTGACTCAAATCAAAGCTTACTTTGAATTCAATACAAGCTGCAGCTCCTGCTCTAAGATAACATTTGTTGCCTGCCTGTATATATCTGAAACCATGCCCTTTGTGTGTGCTAGGAATGTATGAAGCCATAGCCACCCCAATGGGGCATCCCAACAATTAGTAATTGGCTTGCTACTCCTGCGTTGTTTCATTGAGCAGGTATTTCTGAATGCATCAAATTATCAGCCTACTGGTCTTTTCATGTTGTCTGAATAACAGCTCAGCCACTGTCTGTACTTTGTTTAAAATTACTAGGGGTTGGTATAACATGCAAACAAACCTGATCTTTTTGTAAGTTTGCAGCAATAGATGTAATAGAAAAGTAATAGCCTATTATATATTACTTTAGGATCTATTACTATTACTTTAAAAAAATTCATATATTACTATTTCAGAAAAAAAATTTCTATTACATATTATTATTACCCCATGACTCAGCGTTCATTGTACAACAAAAGTTGTGACAACTCGTGTGTGCACCGCCACAATAGAAGCTTTGTGTTGTGAAACTACATGTGCACACTCCTCTGGTGTTATGGCCTGGTGTAAACCGGACACACACCATGTTATAATTGGATTGGCATTATAAGCAAGGAGCTCTTTGATATAACATCTGCACTACTACAGCTTCCTTGAGAGGTAAATCAGCTGAAGGAGGACCTTCACTTTTGTGCTTGATGTTAATTTTTTTGGGATAACTGAACTGACCATGATAAGATAAGAAATGATGCCGAGAATGTAACCAGGGTTTATAAATATACAAGACAGGCGATGATTACAGAAGTGGTAATTGTCCCCATAGAGTTACAAACACTAGGGTTTACTTTTTATTTAGCTCACACAGGCATTACACACTGTATTTGGTGTTTATATGGTTAAGGTATTTTACTGTCCTAAATAAACACGTATTGGATATTATAAGTAATAATATATTTAAAGGTACCACTGTTACTATTTTGGCAAATTAATAATTTTGCTATACCTTTAATAAGTTCATGCCTTGTGCGTAAAATATCTTATCGCACAAGTGGACTATCCTGCCACTGAGAATTCATACCAGAATTTGTTTAGAAGTGATTGGATAGAGAAAATGGTGAAGTTGAATGCTAATGATTGGTGTATGTTTCAGGAGGTGCATGAATTGCTAGGGCAACCGCTCGGACCCTGCAAGATAGCGGACGTGGCTAGAGAGACCCTGCCCCTGGACATCTCCACCCTCGTAAGTCTATGCATTTTGCTCTGGGTTCGTTTAAAGCTAGTATGTTGGTGAGCTCTCCAAAACTAAATGACAAATTTGTACAAATGAGTTACGATTGTTTGTGGTGTACGACAGCCTGTTGTTTGTAGTCGTGGTTTTAGCTTGAGTGTAAAACTGTAAGCTATTGTGGTAAGACGCGTGGGCAGAGACACCTCACAACAAGTAGTTGATGAACTCCCAGAACACAGGCAGTCATGTGAACACACATGACTAATCTTATTGTAGCAGGATGTGATTTATTTATTTATTTACTGCTACCCCTTTCATTTAATCCAATTTTCTGCATTATCGTTCGGTGTGACTAACGATATCACAACTGTCGCGATAGTGTTATGATACGTTATCACAGAATAGCCAGGAACGCAGCTCCAAAGCATAATTGACGGGTGGCGCATTGCCTTAGAGGCTGTTGATTAAAAATTCTGAATTGGTGAATGACGCTGCTGTAATCGATGTTAGGTCGATAAATAAATAAAATTATCCAATATATTGAAAAACATGTTTATTTCTCTAATTACAGTGGTACAAGTAGCCCTGCTGAATTGTTTTGCCAACTATCGTTACTGTTGGTAGTTCAGTGTACTGTCGACTATAACTATCAGTAGTGCTGTTGATTGTAGGTGGTAGTCATGGATGTAATTGGACCCAACAACTTCTGTGTGGTCAATGAGAGCATGACCCCTCAACTGCAGACCCTCAAAGACCACATGAATTTGGTGAGTTCTATAACGGTCAAAACTACACTTAGTCTACATTTAGGTAGTAGTTCCGCGGGTAGCGTTCTCGTAAATTCACCCGTAGCTATTGTCCACCTGCGAGATTAGGGTATCTTTCGATAATGGCTAGTGTGAATTAACAACAACTTTGTACTTTGCCAAAATTAAAAAAAAATTTCTATCAAATATTTAAAAAATAATTGTTTTTGAACCCTAGAATGGTAAAAAAATGTATAACTCGTTATGGTTGAAAAGAAGCATAATTTTTTATATATTTAGTACATGAAATGTTTTATTTTTTGATATGTATGTTGATATGTGTGAGAGAGAGTCTCACAAGGAAGCTGGTGAGGAGCTGGTTAAAGAGGGCTGGACATGTGGAAAGAATGGAAGGGAACAGTTGCTGAAGAGAGCGGATGCGCTTGGAGTGTAGGGTAGAAGGAGAAGAGGAAGACAGAGGATGTGATTGGAGGACTGCGTAAAGAGAGATTTGGTAGGGGTGGGAGGGGAATGGAGAATGAGGGCGAGGGATAGAGGGGAGTGGAGACGATTGGTGGAGACGGTAGTAAAACGGGACTAGTTAGGAAGAAGGGGAAGCATAAATCGACGACCGGTATCGGTGCCAGCCTCACCCCGGACTACAGGGAAAAGGAGGAGAGCAACAACAACAACAACAACAACAACAACAATGTAACAGAATTTATTACTTGGGTAATTGCTACTGATGACAGGCCGTCTGTGGTGATACACACTGTCCTGAACGGTGTAACATCCAGGGCAATAAAAACCGATATCGCCGTTTCATGAGCCGTATAATCCGTAAATTATTATTTTATTGCATTAGATATGTTGAAATGTTAGTTATGAACCCATAATTATAATAAATACTCTATGGAACGATGTTTTGTTTTATGCACACATATTTTATGTGAATGCTGTATGTGCAGCACTACGAGGGGACAGTGAACTTGGGCCCGGGGAGCTACGTACCTGTCGTCAATGAGGTGTGCGCGGCACAGTTCAAGGACGATGGAGAGTGGTATCGCGTGCACGTGCATCGCATTAACCTCAACGCAACACTTGATGTCACGTATGTCGACTTTGGCAACCTCGAGACCATCAACGTGACCGACGTGCGCAAGATACAGCGTGACATGTTGCGTCTGCCACTACAGGTAGGCTGTGGCTGACAGTTTGACAATAAGGTTTGTGTTTTTGGCACACATAACCACTAAGCCAGCAGGTAAGTTTGGCAAGGGTAGTTCCCCGTCACTTAATTTCTCTTGCTCTGTGCCACTTCTTAAATCTCTACTTTGGCTGATGTTGTGTTATTTTTCTGTACAATTACCTATCAGGTATTCTAAGTAACCAATATATACACTGTTCACTCCTGCAAGAAAGCTTAGATAATTTTTATCATCTAGTTTTGATATAATTTTTGTTGAAGAAAAAATTGGGACTAGGGCTTTCTTGGTTGCTGCACCCAACTCTTTGGGACTCACTCCCTATTAGCGTTAGATCTGCAGGAAATACAATAATATTTCCAAGTCACCTGAAGATCTTTTTAACCTTGCATTGCTCAACGTATTCATCTAACTTTAAAACTGCTTCCTCAACTGATTTAGCCTATCGCAAATCTGGTTCATCGGTGTCCAAATGTGTAGTGTGTTAATAGTAACATCTGCAGTCGATTTAATAAAAATGCCTATTTTTTAAATCATTGAAAGAATTGACTGTAGTCATTAGACCTGATAAGGATCAAAATAGTGGATATCCAAGATGGTAAACACTGTGTGGGTCAATGCTGATCATGGGCGTTACTTCCATCCTCTCACCGATCACATGACAAAGTTAAAAAATTTCACCAAGGAAGAAAATCGCGATTTTTCAGCAATTCTATTTTTACTTCAGTAAATGCTTGAACAAGCATTAACTAATTTAATTTTGTCTAATGATTTCACAGAAACTACTTACAAAAGGTGCACAAACGAGCTAGCATGTTGGCAGGGGATACTAGGTCAGTTTATTTTTTTGCAAAATGCAAAAAATCGAATTGATTAAGCACCTTTAAGGGGAGATTTGGCGGCTGGATAAGATTTTTTATTTGCATTGTTCGTGCAATTTTTTATGCCCAAACTGTAGAGTGGGTTTTTTTGAGTAAAACATTGAAATTGATATGCTAGACCCCCAGTTTCCCTGGAAACAAGCAAAATGGCTGTCATATGAAGGAATTATCGCCCTTCTAAAAAACTACAACACTTAAAAAGTAATGGATATTTTATCGTAATACTTTCACAGTCATCATTCGCTTAGTTAACTCTAGAACTCTAACAAAAATGTCAACATTATGAATATTTTTCTCTTCTGAATTTTCAAAGTTATGATATTCTAAACGTAACCTTTGTCGACACATTTTTTATTCACTACCCTCAAGATATTGCATAAAACAATTTTTTTTATAGAGAATTGGAGGTGAACACAACAATCCAAAACAGATGACCATATCATTTTAAATTCAAGAGTTGTATTTTCTCGTCAAAATGGGAGTATGCAACATTGGCACAGCCAATGTTGCATATAGGTTTTTATGCGAGCAACACCACATACAATTAATGATTGGTCCATTGCTAATTTATTCTATTATGCTAATCCAGCAGAGCTGGGTGACGCGCTCTGTGACCCACTTTGCTGCCTCCATATTTTGAACCAATCAGCGCGCACCAGCTGCGCGACGCTACAGATTTCAAACTTGGACTAGCCACTTCGTTTTGTGAAAGCATACGGAGTGGATGCGCTTTGAAAATTTGTTTTTCTCTCATCGAGTTTAGCGAAATTTTTGCACTTCCTTTATCATTGGTCTTCGAGCAAGCTGATTTACGTCGAACAAGTTGAACGAGGTGAGTGTCGACGGCGCTCAGTGCTCGAGCGAGTGTTTTCCTTTGTTCTTGTTGCGCCATTTTGTTTTGCAACGGTCTTTGTTTGCTTCGTTTAATTTAACCGTCGGCCAGTAAATGTCGTCGTCGGCTAATTCGCCGCTTAAGGTTTTGATTTTGGGGCATAGTCACATTTATTGGCTTGGTGAGCATGCACGGACGGGAAATCCGGCCGGGCTGTTCACCGATTTTTGGGTACGGGACCAAAGTTGCAAAGTAAATTACTTGGGAATTCGGGGCCACGCTACCCTCCCTTTCCTCACCAGCGGCCATGATGCGTATCGCTACGTTTCACGCGGATGTCTGCGTTTTACATTTGGGGGGTAACGACCTAGATGCTGGATCTGCTCCCGATCCAGTACTAGTGGCGCTGGACATCCAGCGTTTGGCCGTTAAATTACTTGGTTTAGGCGTCAAGCAGGTCGCCGTTTGTCAGGTCATACGTAGACGTAAATGGCGCAACTTCACTTACGAGGAGGGTGCTGATCGTGTAATCCATGTCAATGACTACCTCGAACATTTCTGTAACGATACCGAAGGGATCTTTTTCTGGAGGCATAAGCGCCTCTGGAATAGCATCCGCCCTGTCTTTCGCAGAGACGGAGTCCATTTTAGTGACATCGGTAATTTCAGGTTGTACCGCTCCATCCGAGGAGCCGTCATAAAAGCTGTAAAGCAGGTCACTGATGGCGGTGTGTAGCCACATGGTCATGGGTCGAGAGTGTTTTTCCGTTGTAACGGGCTGTCGATTGCCTGATGACAATATTTATGATAGTCTTTGACTGGATTTCATGTAACCACTTATTTCTACCATGATTATTTTTTTTTTGTATTGGGTTCTCAGTTACTGCGTTCTTGGCTACGTAGTGTGCAGTAACGTGTTATAGAGCTTTCTTCATTGTCATGTGATTTTTGTTGTGCTTACGCACTTTTCTATATTCATGTTACATGGTGTGTGGTCACACTATAGTGTCATGATCAACCTCAGGGGATTTATGTCGTGCTTCGTCAATAATTTTATCCATGTTACGTAGTGTGCATAGTCACACTGCAGTGCTTTGATCACTGTCATGAGATTTATTTTCGTGATTCGCCACTGTTTTTATCCCGTGTTACGTAGTGTGCCTTGTCACACTGCAGTGTTTTGTTCACTGTCATGGGATTTATTGTCGTGCGTCGTCACTGTTTTTTATCCATGTTACGTAGTGTGCCTTGTCACACTGCAGTGCTTTGTTCATTGTCATGGGATTTATTGTCGTGCGTCGTCACTGTTTTTTATCCATGTTACGTAGTGTGCCTTGCCACACTGCAGTGCTATGATCACTGTCATGGGATTTATTGTTGTGCGTCGTCACTGTTTTTGTACCCGTGTTACGTAGTGTGCCTTGTCACACTGCAGTGCTTTGTTCACTGTCATGGGATTTATTGTTGTGCGTCGTCACTGTTTTTGTACCCGTGTTACGTAGTGTGCCTTGTCACACTGCAGTGTTTTGTTCACTGTCATGGGATTTATTGTTGTGCGTCGTCACTGTTTTTGTACCCGTGTTACGTAGTGTGCATAGTCACACTGCAGTGCTTTGTTCACTGTCATGGGATTTCTTGTTGTGCGTCGTCACTGTTTTTGTACCCGTGTTACGTAGTGTGCCTTGTCACACTGCAGTGCTTTGTTCACTGTCATGGGATTTCTTGTTGTGCGTCGTCACTGTTTTTGTACCCGTGTTACGTAGTGTGCCTTGTCACACTGCAGTGCTTTGTTCACTGTCATGGGATTTATGGTCGTGCGTCGTCACTGTTTTTTATCCATGTTACGTAGTGTGCCTTGTCACACTGCAGTGCTTTGATCACTGTCATGGGATTTAGGTCATGCATCATCACGCTTATTGCTTCGTCACTAATTTTATCCATGTTACGTAGTGTGCATAGTCACACTACAGTGCTTTGATCACTGTCATGGGATTTAGTGTCGTGTGTCGCCACTGTTTTTATCCAGGCTACGGAGTGTGCATTGTCACACTACAAGTGCTAGAGCTTCATGCAGGATCACTGTCATGGTGAGATAAGCTTTATCTTGTCGCTGCTGCTGTTGTGTTGTTGTTGCAGAATGGCACGTGCTAAGGCTACACGGGGTCGTGGACGGCCTGCAATGCAGAACACGTCACCCAGACAAACTCGGGCTCGATCAGCACGCGCACGCTCAGCTGCAGTGTCTGCTGCCGCGTCTGTTGCCGCCCCGACGTCTGCTCCTGCCGCAGCGACATCTGCTGCCGCCGCGACGTCTGCTCCTGCCACGGTGTCTGCTGCCGCCTCGGCAGTTGTCTCAATGGGGGCTCCGCCACCTGAGTGTGCGAGTCGGGAGCATTTTGAGGATGCTCCTAGTCTTCAGGCGGTGGTGCGAGATGCGCAGGAGCCAGCCTTGCCCCGGAGCCAGTGGGAACGCGACATGGAACGCCGCGTGGCATCGTCTGAGAGAATGCTTCAGCAAATCCACACCATGGTGATGGCTTTGCACCCGGCGCCAGCTGCTGGTTCCCCACCTGCTGCTCTGGGCAGTGCCACACAGGTGACAGCCGGCCAGGGTCCAGACACGCCGGAGTGGGGACACGCTTTTCCGGTGCAGCCTGTCGAGCCAGATCATCTTGCCCAGGAGCAGCCATTGCCATTTGGTTATTGTGCCAATGACAATGTCGCCCCCTGGCCTACTGCCAACTTTATGCATGTTCCAGGTAATGAGGTTTTAGGGTCTCTGCCGCGGGCCACGCAGGAATTGATGGCATCGTGCGCATCAGTTTCCTTGCCACTCCATGCCCGTATCCCCGATGCCCTTAGAGCTAAGATTTGGGCTGGTGAGTTCATAGACCTGTCCCTCCTCATTAAGCCCGACGATTGGCGATCATACGACCAAGTTTTCAGGTCCCTGCGGTATCGGGCGGGGTGGGCATGGGACTCGATCAACTGGGAGCTATGGCTGAAGGCATCTCAAACTAAGGCAGATCAGTTGCAGCCCCCAGGGTCCCCCTTTCCAGGCAAGGGCAGGGCCCGGACCCCAACTGCCAGTCCGTGCTTTGCATTCAACCGGGAGACATGTGTAACAAGAACACATGTCGCTGGATGCACAAATGTAGAGTCTGCGGGGGTCCCACCCATCGATTAGGTGTTTCAGCAGACGGGCAAAGCACCAGCGCCCAGGTAACCCAACTCCGCCCGGTCCCCCAGCTGGACCTTCGACCGCCACTGGCTCGCCCGCTTGGGCTAGGAAGTAAGTTGCCCTCACCTGTGTCCCCAGAAACACTCAGTAGTATTTTAGATGGTTACGATAACAATTTAGTGGCATATCTTTTGCATGGTTTCACTCATGGTTTTCAGATTGGTTGTGTTGGATTGCCCCCGCAGCGAGGGGAAGTGGTAAGTAATCTTAAATCTGCTGACGAATTTGCAGAAGTCATAGATCAGAAGTTAGCAAAAGAGTTGGCATTGGGTCGCATACTTGGGCCTTACGACTTTCAGCCAACTTGTCTACGGTATAGGATTTCACCACTAGGCGTTGTGCCGAAGAAGTCTCCCGGAGAATTTAGGATGATACACCACCTATCATATCCTGAAGGTTCCTCGGTTAATGATTTTATTCCTAAGGAGATCTCTTCGGTTCAATACGCAACGATCCAGGATGCGATTGATTTCATATGGCATTCTCCGACGCCTGTTTACATGGCTAAGGTGGATGTGGAATCAGCATTTCGTATTATTCCGGTCTCTCCAGCGGACAGGCCTTTGTTGGGTTTTCAGTGGAAAGGAAAATTTTTTATGGATGCTGTCCTTCCTATGGGTTGTTCGAGCAGTTGTGCGATCTTTGAATGTTTCAGTACTGCGTTGGAGTGGGCTGCAAAGGTGAAATTAGGTGTGACGGGAATGGTGCATGTCATTGACGATTTCCTGTTGTTGGCACACTCAGTTGAAAAATGCAATCACGATCTCATGGCTTTTGTTGCTCTTTGCAAACAAATTGGGGTTCCACTGGCACCTAGTAAAACGGTGGGCCCATCCTCTTCCATCCCTTTTTTGGGCATTATCTTGGATGCTGTCCATATGGATGCTCGGCTTCCTGACGATAAGTTGGAGAAGGCCAGGTCATTGATTTTAGCTTTCCAGAGTAAACAGAAAGTTACTCTTAAGGAACTTCAATCACTTATTGGCGTTCTGAATTTTGCTTGTTCAGTTGTCGTCCCAGGCAGGGCCTTTCTGTGGCGGCTGATAGATTTGACGATGGGCGTGCACAAGCCACATCATCATATCCGCTTGACCCGGGAGACTAAACTAGATCTCGGTGTTTGGTGGGAATTTTTGTTGTATTTCAATGGCAGGTCCTTCTTCTTGGACGACAGTTTTTTGACAGGTGACTATCTCCAACTGTACACTGATGCAGCAGGTGGTATAGGGTATGGCGCACTGTGTGGGTCAGAGTGGTTTTGTGGTGAGTGGCCAGTGGCATGGCGATTATTCAATGTCGCGGCGTTGGAGCTGTATCCTATCATGGCAGCAGTGCATGTTTGGGGTGATGCTTGGGCAAACAAAAGTGTCTGTTTTTTCACGGACAATGAAGCCCTTGTACCTATAATTAATAACCAGACATCGCGTGAACCACGCATCATGGCATTACTACGTCCACTTGTATTGGCATGCTTGCGTTTTAATATTAACTTTGCAGCACGTCACATACCTGGTCGAATTAACACTCTGGCTGATAAATTGTCACGTTTACAGGTGGACGAATTTCGACAACTGGCACCCTGGGCGAAGGTCAACCCGGTGGAAGTACCTTACAGTGTGTCCCCGACAGGCTTAAGGAATCTTTAGACAAGCTGCTGCAGGCCTCCTTAGCTCCATCATCAAGGGCCCATTATGAGCGCGCTTGGAAGAAATTGGTAAATTTTCATGTCTCGTTGGGCTTACCAACTCGTCTGCCAGTTTCGGTACCGATGGTGTTGCTTTTTATTGCACACTTGTATGCCAGTGGCTCTGCCCCAGCATCCATTGTTTCTACTGTATCAGCGGTGGCTTATTTCCACAAAATCAATGGTTTCCATGACCCGTCGAATTGCTTTATGGTATCTAAGTTGTTGGCAGGAGCTCGTAATTTGGGAACGGTCCCTGATGTCCGCCTGCCTGTCACACTCCCTGTACTCAGTCGCTTAGTGCAGGCTTTACCCACCGTGTTTACATCTCGGTATAAGTGTCTTATGCTCCGAGCCATGATGGTACTGGCATTCAAAGCTTATTTGCAGATAGGGGAAATGGTGCCTCGATCACGTGGCACGATACGTGGTTGTTTGCACATGGATGATGTTTTATTATCCGGGGAGTTGATCACAATCTCTTTCCGGCGTTTTAAGCATAGTGCGAGGCAAGGTCCCCAATCCCTACAAGTGAGAGGCGAGTGCATTCAGGGGACTAGAATCCACCCCGCTTCTTTTTTGCGAGATTTCCAGCTGGCCAGAGGCAACGTGCAGGCTTCTCTGTTCGCATACCCAGATGGCTCTCCAATGTTACGCAGTGAATTTGATGTGTCATTGAAGCGATTACTGGGTTTTTGTGGCTACCAAACTAGTGCTTTTAAGGGTCACAGCTTTCGTATTGGGGCAGCCACTGCAGCCGCACTGAGGGGCGAATCGGATGCGCAGATCAGAGCGGCAGGCAGGTGGACTTCGGATGCGTTTAAGAAATACATTAGGATTGCTTGAGTAGGAGTGCTCACTGTTCTATCTAATGGTTCTTAACTTCAGCGATTATTTAGGGTTGGTGGGGTGGTCACATGGTCGGTGACCGGTGGCGAATTGGCCTCACCTTTGTAGTTATTCCAGTTAGAGCTAGTGTATTTTTAAGCAGGTAGTTGTATTCATAGACTGCGTGATAGCATGTAGGGCATTATGCTATTTGGTTTAAGGGTGTTCCATAACAATAGTAATGCCATTGTTTCTTTTATTTGTTCTAGGAATACTGCTACTGCTTTGTGGTGAAATGTGGGCTCTATTGAACCCGACGTCCAGGAGGCTCGCATGGGGCGTAGTTAGCCTGGCGTTGGGTTGTGGAGCCCACATTTCTTTGTTTTACATTTCTTTGAAAAGTGGGCTTACCCTTAATCCCCACAATAAACGTCATTCATTTGGCCTTTTCATATCTCTATATCTGTGTTGTGTTGTTGATTGCATAAATGGGAGTATGCAACATTGGCACAGCCAATGTTGCATATAGGTTTTTATGCGAGCAACACCACATACAATTAATGATTGGTCCATTGCTAATTTATTCTATTATGCTAATCCAGCAGAGCTGGGTGACGCGCTCTGTGACCCACTTTGCTGCCTCCATATTTTGAACCAATCAGCGCGCACCAGCTGCGCGACGCTACAGATTTCAAACTTGGACTAGCCACTTCGTTTTGTGAAAGCATACGGAGTGGATGCGCTTTGAAAATTTGTCCCACCCTCCTCCCCATCTTTCTCCCTGTGGTATGTTTACTTGTTAGCAGCAATTGTACATCTTTGGTGGAAGTGGGGTGTTCATGTCTCAAAGCTTTCCCATTTTTTGATTGCGATAGTGGACATGGGAGTTTTGGCTTTCCCAGAAGTGTTCACGGGTTTTAACGCTGGGACGCAGCTCGCTTCCCTTCCACCTTGGATTTTAGAACTGTTCGTGTAGCGAATTGGCCCCACCTTTGTAGTTATTCCAGTTAGAGCTAGTGTATTTTTAAGCAGGTAGTTGTATTCATAGACTGCGTGATAGCATGTAGGGCATTATGCTATTTGGTTTAAGGGTGTTCCATAACAATAGTAATGCCATTGTTTCTTTTATTTGTTCTAGGAATACTGCTACTGCTTTGTGGTGAAATGTGGGCTCTATTGAACCCGACGTCCAGGAGGCTCGCATGGGGCGTAGTCAGCCTGGCGTTGGGTTGTGGAGCCCACATTTCTTTGTTTTACATTTCTTTGAAAAGTGGGCTTACCCTTAATTCCCACAATAAACGTCATTCATTTGGCCTTTTCATATCTCTATATCTGTGTTGTGTTGTTGATTGCATAAATATTATTTCTTGTAAATCAGATTGAATGATGGCATTGATCACATAGTAGATGCAAGCTTTATCCTTGAACAAAACTAATTTAGATTTGTCATTGTTGTAAAAGTGAACTTTATTGATAGTAGATATACAAAACTATTGGAATATGGAAGAAAAACATTTTGAGTGTTTTTTTTTCATCAAAAAACATTCAAACTTCCATATCTCCCCTTAACATTTTATACCAATTTGATGCACTACTGAGCTCTGGTTCCCCAGGATGTGGTGCAATAGCAATCATTGTAGTGTATATGTTACTGGCTGAAATCTCTAATCTAATGTAATGCCGGTGCTGTCAATGTAAAATTTTCAAGCAGATATTATGGGTACACGTTTACGTCTTTAGGCCAGTGCACAAAGGCACTGTACACATTTATATGGTTCTAAATACTTATTATAGGAGGCAGCACTGAGCAACTTGTGGGCGAAGTAAGACATCTTTACCACACAGCTATTGATGCCATGAACAGAAATGATAATTACTATCACTTAATTCATTGACACACCCAACCAACCACATGGTTCATATCAAAATGGACTTGTTTTGACTCTTCAACAGCACTATATTGTATGTTTGGAACAAGTAAGTATGAATTATGTTTTACAAAGTATTTCGTTTTTAGGCGGTGCGCTGTTCGTTGGGTGTGCAGCCTCCATCAGACGTCAAGGAGATTGATAACTTCAACAAGCTGTCTTCCGTCATGCTGAGTACAGACAAGAAGTACATGTGTCAGCCATTAGGTGTCACAGCCAATGGCAGCATTGTTCGTGTTACACTACAGACCCTTGGAGGTACGTATGCCCAATTTGTGGCATCAGCGTTTATTGTTGTATGGTGGCTACCTTGGTCAATACTGTATACCGTAAAGAGTTGGCAAAATAAAAAGTGATGATATGGATCATGTAAAGGTGTGATTCTTCATAGCACTTATTTTGTTCTCAAGGACAAATCTGTTATTTACACTTCGTGACCTGGGGTCAGTTTCAGGAAATGTTTGTACTGTATGAAGTTACATACAGTTGTTCGCAATGCAAACATTCGCATAAGTTCCTTCGTGTAGTATGAATGCTTCGTGGAACCAGCACCTGTTCATTCAAACATCAGCTCGACTTCTCTGAGCTGTATGGAGTTAACAAAATAGCCAAAGCTTCGAAATGACAGCATGTCGTCTTGACTGATACGTTGACGCTCTTACAACTGTGCTACAGCCTACCACCTCACAGGCTCTTTCAAATTGTATCGATCTCTCGCTTCAGTCCATCAACTAGGTTGTTATATGAGTGCTACTACCTGGAGAACGCAAACATAAATCATGAAAATGTTCACGAAATTGGTAAATAAAAAACTATTTTCTTCTAATTACAACTAATGAGATTTACTCAATGTTTTCTCTACGATTGGTAGACTTCATTAGTAACTGAATTCTGGGATGGCTAGTTCTTCTTCCGCTCGCCAGTTGGCATGGCAAGCAGGCCGTACCATATGTGGCTGAGTCGGTATTCCTCCTCATCTTGATTCATGATTGGAGTCGTCTTTCTGATTCATATTGCCTCTAATCCATTTTGCGTTTCCGTTGCTTTCTCTGTCGACCACCTTGGCTCCCCCTACAAAGGTGGTACACAATCATACGCAGCGAAACACATTCCTCAAGGGGTTGTTGGCTGTATGGTGTTTTTCAAATGGGGGAATGCTGTTGTGACATTGTTGTGAAATATTCAGTGACGTGCCCGGTTGTTTCAGGAAACAAGGACATTGCCGACTTTTTTGTCCGACAGAGCAAAGGTGTGAGGTGAGTGATAATAGGGCATGTGAGATGTCTGGTAGAAGACCCTGTCTGGTAATGCTAACTTCACAGCCAGTAACAATGGCTGCTAAGATGACTTCAAAATGTCACTTGTCAGCATTAGTTTTTAGATGTATTAGCTTTGTATTATGACCAAATGAGAAATCTCATTTAGAATGTTATTTTTGTTTCATAATAATTAACAGTATGTTTTCCTAAAGTTTGACTTTAAGGGGCGAGACACAGGTGCCGAAATCATGATTTTTCATAAAATAAGTAGACATGATATACAGTAATATTCTGGATGTTTCATATGTTCACTTTTATTACAATAACGGGTCTAAGCAACATTTATTCATGAATAAAATGTACCTGTCATAACTTAAAATCCCACTTGTGATCAAACAGTGACAATATATTTTAAAATAGTCAAATAATAGTGTTGTAAATAAGAAAACTGACAGATTTACATTGATATCTGAATTAATGGCAACAAAGTGATGGGGGCCAACACATTTTTTTAGCATGCCATTTGATGTTCTTCGTGTATGATAAAAAACGTTTAGCATAATTAAAATTAAAAAAAACTAATCTGTAGTGTCTTACCATAACAATTCACATGAAATAAAGTTGATGTTTAAGTTTAATTACCTGAATGTTTAAGATTATTGTGGCCAGAGCAGTTTCAATGATTTCAACTTGCAGTTTGGGTTTATAATTGTGATGTTGTTTAGAGTTCATTCTATTTACAGTTGTGTTGTTGACAGTTCAACCTGCTTTCAGTTTTTGTTTACAATTGCACTGTTGTTGTGGACAGTTTATTCTTCTTTCGGTTTCTGTTTACTATTTGTGCTGTTGTTGTTGTTGACAGCTCATTCCTCTTTCAGTTTCTGTTTACAGTTATGCTACTGTTGTTGACAGCTCTGGTTTCACTTTCTATTGCACTGTTGTTGACAGCTAAGGAGCAGCCGCTTTACCGCACAATGGTTTATATCTTTCAGTTTTGTTTCTAGTCCAAGTACAGTGTCACCTCGTGCAGTGGTGCCCGCTGTTGATCCTGGGACAGTGAGGCCTAAATCTAGCCAGAGTGTCCCGTTATCTCAGAAGGGAAGCCCAGCAACCAAGAAGCCCATCCTTGCCACCCCTGTCCCTCCGCCTTCCGGCCCGGAGTCTGTTGCATCCCTGCTACCCAGTGCATCCCAGTCACTCCCCGTGGCTGATGGGAAGACGTCACTGAGGGTGCGAGTTCTGGAAGTATTGACACCCGGACACTTCCTTGTTCACTTCCTGGAAGGGGTGAATGAGTTGGAGAAACTGCCAGCACTGCACCGGAGCATGACAGAGCACTACGGAGCCATGCCGCCAAACACTGTCTTCAAGTGAGTAGCTGTGCATACCTCGGTGCACAGTTTTTGTCTAACTGTCAGTAGCGTTAGTGTTTTATCTGTTAGTTATTTAATATAATAATTGTGTAATTATTTATCTTTTTTATCTCCTTGCATATCAAAACTCTAATATGAAAAAAAAATCAAACAATGATATATGAAACTATAAATCAAGCTTCTATTGTACATCTGCAGTGGTACAGTAAACTCCTGGAACTTGACAGGAATCCTGTCCGGTAAAGCGGCTGAATGTATACGTAATGTAGGTGCATGCGATTGCATATAAACTGCATATCATGCATCTAAAAACTTCTGCATTGACCATTGTAAACAAATAGAACAACCACAAGACAATGACTCTTAGATGTGATGAATGAACTATGAGTTGGTGATTGATGTATTTATATCTCGCTCAAACTGCCGTACATCAACTCTTCTTTGTGCGTACTTGCAGGATCAATCAGAACTCTCTGTATGCGGCCAAGTTCAGCGGGGATGGCTTATGGTATCGTGCCCTCGCGTATGAACCACGGGGCAGCCTCGTGTGTGTCCAATACCTTGACTATGCTACTCGCGAGTTGGTGCCATTTTCACAAGTGCATCCACTGAAACAATGCTTCTGCGTCCTTCCACAGCAGGCTGTGTGCTGCGCCCTGGCGGGCATTCAGCCAAAATCCAATAACTGGCCAGAAGACGCTGCCATTGCATTTAGGGACGAGCTGTTGGTAGCAGGAAGTGTGGCGACAATTTGTGCGTACAAGAAGATCCAAAATGTCCTCATGGTAGAGCTGTGTAGTGGGCTGACACCAGGTGGCACCACCATCAACAAATTGCTTTTAAGTCGTGGACTTGCGGTAGTATGCTCTGTCGCTGCACCTGTTAATGAGAGAAATGAAAAGCAGGTGCAGACACCTGTCAGGAAGAAAGTGGCAGAAACCTTGGCAGCAAGACATGAGAAACAAGTTGAATCGCTGAAGACATCCCCCGTGAGGCAGCCGAAGAAGTCATCAAAAGTCCAGCCTATAGCTGGCCAGAATCCTGCGTCCAGTGCTGTGAAGCGTAGGCAGACACCAACAGTTGCGATGTTAGAAAACGTGAAGTTGCCAACAAAGTCCGACCAGTTGATGGTGACGACATCTAGTGGCCCGGCCGACATCACGGTTCAGTTCATAGAGCCAGACCTCGTTGTAATGGTTCAGTCGTTGACCGAGGCGCTCGCAAAAGCAAACGCCAACTACAGGGGAACGTACACACCAGTCAATGGAGAGTTGATCTGTGCTAAGTTTAGCGAAGATAACACGTGGTACAGGGCAGAGGTCATACAGGTGAAAGGTCATGGCGAGGGGGCGCACGTTCGATTTATTGATTACGGTAATGTGGATGACGTGGGTGCTGAGAACATGAGTGCCCTGCCTGAAGCCCTGCTGGCCTATCCTGTCATGGGGGTGAAATGTCTGCTGGAAGGGGTGGGCCCCACCGCCCCCGGGTGTCAGTGGGACGAGAGTCTACTGAAACCTTTCCAGCTGTGGCGTGTGACATTGCACGGGAAGGACACCATCCCATACAGTGTTGAACTGTTTGACAAAGACTCTGGGACGAGCTTGAATGCCACTCTGGCCTCCAGTGCGTCATTTGTCTCGCAAAATTCAAGAAAAGGTGTAATGAACCTACGTAATGTCAAGATTCCTGAACGCGACCGAATTCGCATTCAGGTGACAGATGCTGTTGACTGCGATCACGTGAACGTGCAGATTCTCGAGGACGACTACATTCTGGATCTTGCTCGGTTGACGGAAGAACTCTCTCACATAGAACCTGCCGGTGTAGGCTGTCAGCCTGGAGACATTGTCTGTGCAAAGTACAGTCATGACGACAAGTGGTACCGTGCTGTCGCGCTTGAGTCGACCAGCCAGGGCGTTAAAGTACGGTTTATCGATTACGGTAACATGGAGACATTGCCAGCTGATCGGATTGCACCAGTCACTGACTCGCTGATGCAGTTCCCGATCATGGTCGTGTCGTGTTTGCTCTCTGGTGTTGACGCCATAGTGACGCATGATAGGTGGACAAGCATGGTCAAACTGTTTGAGCCAATGACGATGACAGTCACCGGTCGCGGCGAAGGTGGACGTGTCATTATCGAGTTGCTTGATGATGCAAATGGCCCTAGTCTCAACGAGAAGTTGATCACCAGTGGCGTTTGCACCAGAGCTGGTGTCACCGCGTCGAGTGTCACCATGGCGTCCAGTCTTGGGAGCATGATGTTGCATTCTGGTGATAAACTCTTCAAAGTGCAGGTTGTCGATGCCTCGCACGGCTACGAGCTTGTTACAGTGCAGGTGTTGGAAGGCGAATTCTTGACGAGTTTACAGAAACTCACGATAACCCTGGCAGAGAAATACGCGGACCACCCCGGCGGGTACCAGCCAGCTGCTGTCGGTGAACTCATCTGCGCGAAGTTCAGCTCCGACAATGCGTGGTACCGTGCCGAGGTCGTCACTCTCAGGACAAGTGGCGGAAACGTTCTGTTGCGCTTCGTTGACTTTGGAAACACTGAGGAGGTTGGTGTTGCATCCATTGCTAGGATAGACAGCGCCCTGCTCCCCCACCCAGTGCTAGGACTGTGCTGTTGTCTTGCAGGAGTCACTGCTGGTCTATCGCCGTGGGATGAAACAGTTCTGAAGCCGTTCAATCCACTTGATATGCGAGTGGTGGATGCCAGTTCCACAGTGCTCAGTGTGGAACTGTTTGAAGATGGACACAGCTTGAATGAGCAGCTGGTCAAGACAGGGATGCTACGGTCAGTGAAGGCCACCGCTAACCAGACTGTTGTTTTACCTAAAGCGGTCAAAGACGTTGAGTCCAAATCGCCTGTGATGAAGGCAGTGGGGGAGGTGAAATCCTCTGCACCTGAAGTTCCCAAAGTGACCGTGAAAGACCTGAAGAGGACAGAGTTGGGTGTGGACCAGAAGTCCGCAGTGCAGGTTACAAGCGCGCCGTCTCCGGGCTGTTTCACCTTACAGTTGCTGGACAGTGAGAGCCTGCCCGTGCTGGCCAAACTGACCACAGAGCTGTTGGACTACGTGGGCCAGAGCCAGGGTTTCAACCCCAGCACCGGAGAACTTGTCTGTGCCAAGTTCAGTCAGGACGGGAACTGGTACCGTGCTGAAGTCACTGACGCAGCCGCGGGAAAGTACACGGTCAGATTCGTTGACTTTGGTAATGAGGACAAGGTGACAGGAAATGACATCGGACCGATGATGCATTCGTTATTACAGTACCCTGTCATGGGCGTGTGTTGCTGCCTTGCTGGGGTCGCTGGTGTGGTGGCGGGGCAGACGTGGGATCCAGATTCACTGAGACCGTTCCAAGGGCTGTTGATGTCGGTTGAGGGCCATAAGAATGGCGTGCCTGCCGTTCGCTTGTCTGACCCTGAAACTCTGGTTGACCTCAACGATGATCTGGTGAAGCGTGGCGTGCTGGCTCCAGCTACAGTGCTGTCTACCCCAGAGACAAAGAGCCGAGTGAGTAAAACAACACCTACTGTTGGTGTTCCTCTGTCGATGGCAGCTCCATTCGTGACCATTGACAGTATGAGGCGCGTCACACTACCTGCCGCCGAGAAGATGTGCGTGCAGGTGACAGACGCAGCTAGTCCAGGCCGCATCACTGTGCAGCTACTTGAGAAGGAATACCTTGCTGACTTGGCGAGCCTCACTCAAGTCCTCATTGACACCTACAGCGACTACACTGGCTCATACGTGCCGCGTGTGGGCGAGGTTGTATGTGCCAAGTTCAGCGGGGACTGGTGCAGGGCGGATGTCCTTGCCCTTCGCCCCAGCGGAGTTGTGTCCGTGCGATTCTTTGACTTTGGAAACGTTGAGGAGATAAGCTGCGTGGACATCGCAAAGATCGCGGACAACGCAATTCTCGGATTCCCGATTCTGGGAGTTCCCTGTCGACTAGGAGAAGCTGGGCCCGCGTGGAAGACAGACTTGCTGGGTTTATTCGAAGCCGTTCTCATGACCATTGTTGATTTGGACAGTCAGGTGGAGCCACTGGTGGAGCTGTTTAATGCGCAGACGGGCACCAGTTTGACGGAGGAGCTTGTCAAGAGCGGTGCCCTGCTATGTCCAGCACAGAAGGTTGCCATGCCAACCAAGGCAGACCTGAAGAAGGTTCAGTTACCTGGGGACGTTGGACGGGTGACTGTCCGTGTGACAGATGCATACAGTCCCAGTAATGTCACCGTGCAGGTGTTGCAGGGAGACAGTCTGTCTGGACTGACGGCTCTGGGCGATGCTCTTGCTCAATGTTTCGCCAGTTATTCTGACTCGTACTCACCACAAAAGGGAGAGCTGGTGTGTGCGAAGTTCTCGCAAGACAACTGTTGGTACCGGGCCGAGGTCCTCGCTGTCATTCCCAGCGGAAACATCCACGTCAAGTTCATCGACTACGGCAACAGCGATGAGGTCACCGCGGGGTCAGTGGCAAAGATCACGCCCGCCCTGTTCGAATACCCCATGTATGGCATCACATGCCACCTGGCCGATGTAGTGGGTGTGGCCAATGGTAAAGTGTGGGACCCCACCCTCGTGCGTCCTTTTGAGCTGCTTACCCTCACTGTTGTATCGTCGGACAGTGAGAGTTATGCCATTAAACTGTACAACAATGCCAACTGTCTAAACGTCAACCTGGTGAACAGTGGCATGCTCGTTGGCAAGCCAGTGTCCATTGGCAGTAGTGGATCCCCAGTGGCGCCATCAGCAACGAGATCCCCAGTGATCCCCTCAAGATCTAACAATGAAAATGACTCGAAGCCTCTGAAATCATTTCCAGTTAGCAGCGCAGTGAAGACATCGCCGGTTGCCCAGCCTCCGTCGTACATGAAGTGTCTGCCAATGCAAGACCTCCCTAGTGACCGCCCCCTTGTCATGCCGTGCTTCCTCGAGGGACCAGATGAGTTCTACGTGCAGAGCCTTGACACAGACTGCGTGGCGAGGTTCACAGATCTGACACATGCACTCACGGAGCACTATGGTTTGCTCGAGGCGGTACCGTACGATCCGAAGTTGAAGGAGTTGGTCGCCGCATACTGCGTGCCCGACAACGCGTGGTACCGCGCAATCGTCTTAGAGTTCTACGGAGAAACGCACTACAAGGTCGTGTTTGTCGATTATGGAAATGCCGACCTTGTCGCAGTGAACGGTGTGCACCGGTTAGAGCCGAAGTTCACCAAGTTGCCCCAGCAGGCTATCCGCGTGTCACTGTTTGGGATGAACTCGATGGACGTGCGCTGGAGCGGAGTGGCAATCAGTGGCTTCTCGGAGGAGATCCTCAACAAGGCGTGCACCTTGACCATAACTCGCAAAGAAGGCGACGTCGTGGTCATCGCCGACATTGCCATTGAAGGCAAGTCTGTCATTGATAAAATGGTATCGGATGGATACCTGAAATTGTCCGATAAGATGTCGGCGGCTAGCGGACTGTCTGGGGGTGTTGTGACGTCACCAAAGCCTGCTGCAGTTACTATGAGCGATGATAATGTGAACACAATTGAAGACATTGTTAAGATCAGTGAGATTGCTGTCCAGCAGTTGCCAGACACTGATGAGGTGACCGTGTTGCTGGCCCATGCGGTCAGTCCAGGCGACTTCTCCGTGCTGATGACAGACAATAAAGCTGCCATGGAGATGCACGTGAAACTGAACGAGCACTGCAAGAATACAACATCTGCATACACGAACTTTGTACGCGACCAGGTCGTTTGCGCACTGTATGACAATGTGTGGTATCGAAGTGCTGTGATTGAGGCGCCATCTAGTGGCGGTCTGGCAAAACTCTGCTTCTTCGACTTTGGAAACACGGAGCGCATCCCGGTGGAGAACATTCGCTTCTTGCCTCGGTGTTTCACCAGTGTCCCCCAACAAGGAATCCCATGCTGCCTTGGGAGCGTGGCGCCGTTCGGCCAGTGGAGTGGCAAGGCTGTTGACTGGTTCACGACGCTGTTGAATAAGTGTTTCAAAGCAAAGCAACTTGGATACAAAGATGGATGCCATCGGGTTGATCTGAGGTACGACGACCAAACGGGCAAGAATGTGGCACAGGAAATGATATCCCTGCAGCTTGCTACTTCAGTCATTGCTCCTGATGGTCAGCTAACACTCGTACAGCGATCGAATCTGACACCTGTCGCTCGGAAGGAGTCGGCACCACCTAGTGGTAGGAAGACGTATCGTCTGAGTGACCTTCCCAAGTTGGTGGTGACCGATGAAATGGAAGTGGTGGTGGTGGAAGTGATCAACCCTGGCTTGTTCTTCTGCCACCAAGCAAAGAAGGAATGTACGTATAATTGTAAAAATGTCAATGACGCATTTTAGCATATCTTCCAGATGAACACTAGTAATATTATTTAATTATGACTATTTTTCTGTAATCTTATATTATTTAACAATATTTTTAAAACGTAAGTTGACTATTTAATATATTATATGAATTTTTTTTTTAAATTTGTTATTTAATTATATTGCTATATAATTATAATATTATACCAGGTATTTATTTTACAATGTTTTATTACTAGTTGCATTTTAATCTATTTATTTAGTTATTTGTTAATTTAGCAATTCTAGACTCTTGTCATGTTATATTTATTTTAAAATAATTCTTATTACTGCTAGTATTTGAATCTATTTATTTTTTCTAGATTTGCTAAATAAATAAATCTTATTAATATTTTTTGTGAAGTGCCACGCACAATTTTGGATCTGGCGCTCTACCAAATGAAATATATTAAACTGATAAGGGAGGATCTCAAAGCATTGATGTTCGACACTACACGTAAAGGTAAGGTAAGGTACATTCTTATATAGCGCTGTATCCGGTCCATAGGACTGCTCAAAGCGCTTTACACTTCACCCCCTGGCAGACCTGCTCATTCCAAGGCCATCTCAACTTCTTTGGGAAGTATTCCCAAAGAGTGTTTGATTTGATCGGGGTTAGGAGCTGTTTCAGCTAGGCTTGTGCATTGATGTATTTAATCAAAAACACTTGTCTTTGTTATGATACTTTGAGGTGTTGAGGCAGGTAAATATGAAGGGTATGCAATGGATACGAAGGACGAGAAGATATTCACAGGTTGCCTGCCACAGGTCAATGTAATTCAACATTTCATGTAGCGGGGAGGGTTGTCTGAGGTTACATGGCATTGGTTTGGTCTTTTGAGGTTACCCCTTAACGGCATAAGTGACTTAATATAATACAACTGATTTTGTTTAGTTTAACAAGATTGCCATACAAGGCAACACGCACCAGATGGCAAGTGGCCTAGAAAGCCATCAAGGGTCCATCAATTTTTATTCTGTATCCTGCCCTTATCTTATACTTGTCAATTGTGTTTTTGACATATTTACCTCCACTGCTGACGTTAACACAGTCGACACAGGTCATTTGTCCCCTTTGTTTATTGTCCACTGTGAGAATGAATACTTTCTAATGTGTATATCCAGTCAGCACTGTTCATTTGAAACATCTTCCTAGATACGATATTGTTTTTGGGCAGCAAGCAGTCATTATCGTATGCTGCATAGAGTTTTTGTGCACACGTTTGAGATTATTTGCGTTACCGTGGTTATGTTTAGTGTTAATGCAGTGTCACACCACTCTGAGGTGATATGTTGGATGGTTTCAGCAATGGAAGCCCTCGCGAACTTGATTAACCAGATGGACGAACACTGTAATCCGCTGCCAGTCGCTGTGACCTTTAACCCACAGCCTGGCGAGATGTGCTGTGCAAAATATCAAGGTAAGACAGGATGCTTTTTTACCATAGTTACACCCAATTAAACTTACCTTAAATTTATCCTTTTTGAAGGGTTATATCCATCAACTTCAGGTTTAATTTTTTTTCAAAATGTATTTTACGTAACATTTTGAGACTATCGGTTACAGAAAAAGTCCTTAGAACTTTCCCTATTTTCAAAAGTCACCAAAGTTTCTCAGTCACCCCTGCAGTATTATTACTATGGGGGTGGAATGTCAACCCCCACCCTTTTGGGCCCCGGTCACCACTGCAGTATTATTGCTATGGGGGTGGAATGTCAACCCCCACCCTTCTGGGCCCTAGTCACCACTGCAGTATTATTGCTGTGGGGGTGGAATGTCAACCCCCACCCTTCTGGGCCCCAGTCACCACTGCAGTATTATTGCTACGGGGGTAGAATGTCAACCCCGACCCCTCTGAGCCCCAGTCACCACTGCAGTATTATTGCTACGGGGGTAGAATGTCAACCCCGACCCCTCTGGGCCACAGTCACCACTGCAGTATTATTGCTACGGGGGTAGAATGTCAACCCCGACCCCTCTGAGCCCCAGTCACCACTGCAGTATTATTGCTACAGGGGTAGAATGTCAACCCCGACCCCTCTGAGCCCCAGTCACCACTGTAATATTATTGCTATGCGGGTGGAATATCACTATCCAGCTAATAATACCCATCACGAGTAATGTTTGTCCATAGCCTTGTTACTAACAAAAACATTTCAACTACACACTGTATACTAGGGTTGGGGGTCGGGGTGGGGGAGCACTGAAGTGGAATTTTGTGAGACACTTATAATTTGGTAGTACATTGGCAATTGTTACGTCTGTCCTGACTAAGTTTTAAATGCACACACTTTGGAGTTCTGGACATTTATTGCACGTCTGCAGTAATATAACATTTCAGCGTCACCTGAAGATCCACTTTTTAAAATAAAATTTCCAAAAGAGATTGTTTTACTTAGATAAATGCATATGTAGTTGGTTTTATTATCTGCTGTCATACAACATACATTATTTATAACACATATGACACCTGTTGGCTAAGAATGGAACCACGGTTGTGGGACGTAAAAAAATGCGTTGCGAATATCGTCTATTCAAGTTTTGATGTTTTGCACAGGGTGTATGATGTTGCTAAGATGTGGATTACAAATATATAGCTTACCATTTGCTGCCATTGGTCCTGAGTGAGGAACCATTACTGTTGACAGGAAACTGGTATCGCGCAGTTGTGGAACACAGACAGGGGAATACAGCCTCTGTCTTCTTTGTCGACTTTGGCAACATTGTGACAGACGATGTGAGCAATCTGCAGCCATTCTGCAGCCAGTTCTGTCCCATCCCCTCGCAGGCCATCAGGTGCTCATTTGCAGGTGTGTTGTTTGTTCACAATTTTCGACATTTACTTGTTTATGCAAGGCGTACTAATTCTCATTACACCCCTCCTGAATTAGTAATTTAAAATGTTGATAATTCTCGTACACCCCTCCCCGAATTAGTACTTTAAAATGTTGATAATTCTCATACACCCCTCCCCGAATTAGTACTTTAAAATGTTGATAATTCTCATACACCCCTCCCGAATTAGTACTTTAAAATGTTGATAATTCTCATACACCCCTCCCTGAATTAGTGCTTTAAAATGTTGATAATTTTTCACATTGAAAAGTATATCGATGTAACAATGTCATGACATAGTGCATGTGTAGAACCTACAATCAGAATATGTTTACAAACATTTATCTCCAATAATTATGTTAACGCTTTGTGTTTTTCTATCAACTCCACGGTGTATTATTGATAATTGTTTTCCACAAAGTTTTGAATTTCCAAGATGTCAGACTGTATTACTGTGCTGCATGACGCAACAATATTTCGCGTGTGATCTACATTTAAAAAAATCAGGACACTAGCCTTTGGGTACGCTATATGCAAATATGTAAATGTTGACGCTCGTGAATGGCCCCTTATTTGAGTAAGTGTAAAGGCGCAGTTGCAAGTGGCGTGTCTGTTCTTGTATTGGACTGGTTATGACATGTTGTTGACTTGTTGTTGACTGGTTATGACATGTTGTTGACGGTGGACTTTTCACATATTTGTGGTTTGAAGAAAATTCTGATTCATACAGGTTTCTGTTTTTTTTTTGGTACCATTTTTGAACAAGTTCACACATCCAGAGAGATTACTAATCAATGAAAGATCATCAAGAGGAGATTTTAATAACCAGGTTTCGAAAACTAAATAACATTACATTTTAAATCTTCTTTTTCAGTAGACAGTTTATTTGAATGGACATTTTCACGAGAGTTTCAGGAATGTTTATTTATTTATTTATGTGGAAGACCTACTTATGTTTCCTTCTACCCCAGGGTTGAGACCTGTAGGCCCTGACTGGACGGCTGAGGCGACAGAAACATTCAAGTCACTTGTAGCCACCGCAGACAGCCCTGTGCGGCTCTACATGATTGTTGTGAACCGCTCCGTCAACAGTGGCTCCCTCTCCGTACGGCTGGTTGACACTACAGGTGATGACGTCAGCGGGCAAGATGTCGGCACGCAGCTTGTGACGAGAGGGGTAGCGGATTCCCAGGGCAACAACGGTAACTACCGGGTAGTTTTGGTTAAAATCATCTTCACTTTTCAGCTTTCTGGTATACCATAACTAATAGTGTACATTTTGGAACCAATGTCTTTGGAGGAAATGATAATCCATTTTAAATTTAGCATTCTGTTCTACTTACTGTATAGTTATAATTATTCAGCTGTAGGGTTCCCACTAGTTCATTACCACAGTATCTCAAAAGTAGTTATCTTCATGTTATATGTTTTAATGTTTGTGAATTTGTGAAAGAAAAAGATTGCACTTTGGTAGTTAACATGTTTAGATTTCTCGTGTATAATTTATTGTTCGATGTCGTAGTAAGTAAATTTGAAGATATCAATCAAACTTTTTTATTAAGAATTTATTCAACATTTGTTGTGTAGTTGTCACACTAGATAAAACAATTTCTCATTTTGACATGCGTAGCTTTAACAGGGTGTACCACAATTTGAATGCATATGTAAATTTTAGAAAGGTTTTATTAGGCATGCATTTTGAATCGTTCGCCTTGTCTGGTCCACAGCACCTGAATCAAGACAATCATCGAGTTTAGAAGATGAGAAAGCCAGATGTTTAGCAGAGGAGAATGCAAAACTGAAACAAGAACTTGAGGAACTAAGGCGGATGATGCAACAGCAAAAATTATGAGCATACAAGGGTACACTGTTTCCGCCCTTGTTGGAATTTATACTTTTGGAAAGTAACTACATAATTGCCAATAAGTTTTGGTTGGCGTGACATTGGCCAGAAACTCACTGGCTGCATGGTGTAGAATGTTATGGCACTGTTGTCTTGTCACTTTGATTAATTCCAGGATGACTAAAGAAATATATTCGACTGAGTCAAGATCAGCGTGTCAAACACTTTGTGTTTTGGTAAAAACAAATTGAATGTGTTGGTCTAATTTCTTTTGTATAATGAACTTTGATATCACTGCAGTGTAAAAACAAATATTGTTGGGTATTGATCATATTGTGTTGAAATATCAGTAAATTTTATGGACACTATGGAAGGGTTGTGAAGAGACCTTTACCATAAAATAAACCATTTCACATGGATGAAAAACTTGTTTTAATACAATAACTTGTGTGTGAAGATAACGTTATTTAGAGTACAATACCAGTATGCTATTTTATAGTTTGGAAATAATGTAGTATAAAACTGGGTTAGTTCCATTATGAAATCAACCAAATGAAAGGACAAAATTTTCTTTTGTCAATTTCCAGTGAGTGAAATAGTTTTAGAGTTATTGAATATTAATGATAAAAAATTACTAAAGAATGTGTTATCTCTTAACATATGTAGACATAACTTTGGCCGTAACGGTGTTAAAGTACTTATATTGGTCTTAAAGTGAAGCTAAGACGTACTATCCATATACATGGCAGGTGAAAAAATGTTGGAGGTCACTGACTTTAACCTGATATACCTAAAATGTGTAAAACCCTATTTTTATTAATTTTAATTATTAATAGCAAGGTCATTGTATCAACAAATTTCATAGAATGAGACCTTTATAAGATCTTGAGATATAGCAATTGTGCGTTTTTTTACCCTTCTCAATTAGATTTTTTTTCATTTCTCTCATTTTAAATTAATTCTATGAAAAATCAAACCTACATAGTATCTACTGCAATATGCTAGTTCATTTGTGTTACTATTATTAAATTAGACGCTATTGAATTACTTAATGTTGGGTCCAACATTAATTGAAGTGAAATTAATAATGCTGAAAATTCATGAATTTTACCCTTGGGGAAATTTTTTTACTTTGTCTTTTGATCAGCAAGAGGATGAAGGGACACTCGTGATCGGCATGGACCTGCGCAAGAGGATGAAGGGACACTCGTGATCGGCATGGACCTGCGCAATGTTTACTATTTTTGATATCCACTTGTGCCTTACAAGATCTAAAAACTAAAGTCAGTTATTTCGATGATTTGAAGTAAATCGATTGCGGATGTTACATAAACTATTCACACACTACATATTTGGTCATCAACGAACCGGATTTGCGATAGATAGTCTTAACACATTGAGGATGGAGTTTTAACATATGTATACAGAACTTTGGCCCTAATGGTGCTGATGTGATGTTGGTTTTAAAATAAAGTCCATAAATGTGATATCCATAGATGTGCATCACATTTATGTGTAAATGTCGTTACTTAACCACCAGGAAACATAATTAAAACTATTTTAATATATTAATCATAATTACCTCTCAAGAAACTTGAAGTTTGTTCTGAATATTTCGACTGCATCTCGCAGTCTTCTTCAGCAGACTGAAGTTACGGATGTGTCGCATGACCAATGTCATGTGACACAAGCTGGAGTAGGACTGGTGGGAGCTCCTGGCCGACGTCTCGGTTCAGCGTAGGTTTCTTTCTGTGGATGTTATCCTTTATTTTTCTCCTGTGCCAGTTCTCTTCGTGGTCTAGAATATTAACGTCCTTCATAGAGCACTGATGGCCTGTGTTCAGTTTGTGTTCACTTATAGCTGATAGGGGTTGGCGACAAGATAGATGTTCTTTGATTCTTGTGCCAAGTGTTCTGGCTGTTTCTCCTGTATAGTGTTGGTCACATTCTGGGCATTGTATGTCATATACTCCCCCACGCTTTGCTATTCTGTCTTTTGGGTGTACCAACAGTGACCTCATTGTGTTGAAACCGGATCATCTATCCATTCAAGTATTTTAATATAATCTAATTTGAAATAAATAAATAATATTTATTAAATTAAAAAAAATTTCTGTGTTACAGATACTACAAAATGTTATGGACACTAAAAGAATATGAAATTGCTATTTTGATTGAGGTAGGATGAGTATATGGATATAATTTGTATTATGGTACATGGGTACAATGGACTTATATGACACATGATTAACATTCCTCACAATATGAATTATCAGAAGTGCATTGTTACAGACACCACAGGATTTTCCAGACGCTTTCCTGCTGACCTAATAATTCTGAACAAAGGCAAGGATAGTAATTTAATGTTATATTGGTAGATCAGTGCCTAGGAAGCATTGATGTGGGAATATGTATCCAAATGCAAAAAAAATTATAATGTAGAGAAAACACTAACCATAAATGGTAAAAAATTATTGAATTAGTCTTATTTATTTGCAAACACAACGTAAAAAATAGTGTAAATTTTGGACATTGTAAAATAACATGATGTCTGTTGAAAAAGTACAAATGAGACCGGTTTTGCACAAAATTTATATCTGTAAGTTGGGCATAACACTACTAAGCCAAAAATGGCACACTGATCTTGACTCAGCTGATAACTAAATAGTGCTATGAGTTGCATTTAAGGTGTTTAAATAAATTGTTTTGGTTTTGTTGTAGAAATTTGTCCACAATTTCTGAGTTGCATGACTTTTGTTTACAATTGTATACAAAATACAGAATGTTAGTTGTGAAAAAAATTGTGCCATCACATTTTCATTTGTGATTATTTTTTTGTGAATCGTAATAATTTTTTATTGGGCATGTTTTGAAGTTTGAGCAACCTTGTCCGAAATGTAAAAAAAGTTGTATTTTGTATGTTAATAAAATGGTGTTAGATATTGCGATGTAGGTTCACTGACAAGGTGGTTTTGAATCAGCATTATACAATTTACGAGAATCCGTATTATTATGTTTTAAGCATGCAGATAAAGATGTAGAAACGTTTCTGCCAGACATGCCTGGTTCTACTCCTACAGTGACAAAACTCATCTAGAAGGCATGTGCCTGTGAAATGTACAAGGGTCATTCTCAGAAAACAAGTCGCAGAGTGCTAATTAATTATAAACATTATTTAAATGTGACTCCAAGTAAATCAACAAACCTGTTTAGTAGTAGTAAAGCTTAAACACTGTTAACTACTTGAGCACTGTAAAAGATTGAAGTGTCCGTTGTGCTTTAGTAAGATTACTTGTGAAATCAAAATGTACTTTCTTATTGATGTGATGTGTTTTTAAGCAAACTGAGACAGCAGTTTAACTGTTCAACTGGAAAGTTGTGAAAGGTGCATATCATTGTTGTTTTGTATTTTGCTTTTTCTAGTTCCTCTTTATATCAAAAATTGTGAGATAAATAATATCTAATATTTATTTTGACTGAATTAAGCAATATCAATGTGCTGGATTATCACTAATCTGTTATTTCATATTTTGATAAATAATTATGCATTAATGTTCAAAATGTAGGTTCACTACCTACATAAAATGTACATGCAAAATGTGTGTTTGAGTAAATACGTACAATTAACGAATGCTGCTGTTGAATTTCTTAAAGTTAAGCAAGAATTTGCGACATGCTGATAAGGTTAGCCAGCTCTCCATCTGAGAAATTAATTCTATAACATCATATTTGAGATAACGGCTTTATGTGACCCTTGTAAGATCTTGGTTCCATTCTTGCGGAGGGGGTGAAGAGTTCAAATGAGATTTCAAAAATGCTATCGGTTATCGCTAGGCATGGATTGGCATAATGTAACGATACACCACAAACTACTGGATAGAAATTATTTGCCTGTTTTCATAGTAATTGAACATTTCTGAACATCTTTTTCTTTATACAGACTTAACAATTTATTATGCTGATCAAAAAGTTAAATATAAAAAACACAACTCATGTTCACACAAATTACGCTTGTCAGGAAGGTATCTGTTGTAAAGGCTTTCTTAATTCCTTGGGTGGAGTTTTTAAACAGATACTGCCGTCTGTTGTAAAATAGTAAAAACAGCTTTGTTTTGGTAATTTCTTTAATTCATTTTATATAAAATTCTACTGACCATGAAAGGTCTCTTTTTGAATTAAATGCAGAATATTCACATAGAACATGTATCTGACTTGATACTTGACTATTAAAATAATAACACTAATTAACAGACACATAGTATGTGTGTGTGCGACAACAAAATCCACAGCATGATAATGCTTTGAATATACATAACTCTGCTGACTATGTTTTCTGAGAATAACCTTTTCCTTTGAATTCTTATATGTTCTTGTATATATATATATATATATATATATATATATATATAGAATATATTGCATGTCTCTCAATCTTACTGAATGATGCCAATCATTTATTGACCACCTCCTTTGATACTGCATGGCTGATTAAGATAACATTTCCACCTCATCACTACACAAACAATGACGAGTGAAACTGAATTACTATGTTTAGTGATGGTTTCCAAGTGTTAGAAATCCTTGGCGTATCTTGAATACTGTCTTGGAACAATTTTGTGTGGTTGGTAAAATTAAATGTTGACCAACCTTGTCACAACTAAACATTTTTAACTCGTTCAATGTGATATTTTGACAGCCTTGCCTGCAGTCTTCATCAGGCCGAAAGTTCACCTGCCTGACCACCAGGTGGCAGTGCAACAAACCATGAAATATCTTGGATGTTGGTTTAGAGTTAGAAACATTTCCATTTCCACTAGACTGATGGCATTCTCCTGAGCAATGTTTTCTGCATACAAAAATCAGATGATCTTGCTCACAGTCGTTTGATTCTGTGAATTTAACATTGTGACTCCAGTGATATATGCTTCAAGCATCCTGTAATTCCACTTGGTATGTCACAGATGAAGGTGTATGCACATACCCCTTGTCAAACCGATTAGGGTGCTTATTCACTGGCAACACCTGATCAATGGGTATTGAGCCATGACCCTACACATTGCAAACAAATTCCAAGGTTCTTACAATTTACAGTCGCCAGTAATACCAGTTCACTCGGCTGTATAAATGAGTACTTGGGCAAAGACAGTGGTTGATGTGTGAACGAATAGTCTTCGTGCAGTAATAACAGCATGGCTGAATACTTCCCAAAGAAGTTGAGATGGTGTTAGAATGAACAGGTCTGCCAGGGGGTGAAGTGTAAAGGAACAGGTCTGCCAGGGGGTGAAGTGTAAAGGAACAGGTCTGCCAGGGGGTGAAGTGTAAAGTGCTTTGAACACTCCCAAGGACTGGATCCTGCGCTGTATAAGAATTAAGAATGTACCTTTACAAACATGGCATTTTGCGATCCTAATTAGTACTGCCAGGAAATGAGAGACAGATGTTTGTTATATTGCTGCCAAGTAAACAAAAGGTAATTCTTTGAAGAATGTCCTGATGACGCAATGGATCAAACAGATACTATAATATTTTAACAAACATCAAATGTCTGATATTGCAAGGTTGGATCCAGGCCCAAAATCACTAACGTAACTTATTATCTTTTAACATTTCTCAAAGCATATCAGTAAAACATAATTATATATATTGCAATGCTTGTGTTTCCAAGCTGAACCAGCAGGGCGTATGTGCGTTCCACAAAACTGAACTGCACCCCTTGATACTGGCTTCACCAAGCTCTCGTCTGTCTTGCATCTTGTATTGGAGAATGATTGCATAAGCATGCTGTTCTGTGAACAAAGATGTGTCCTTTCAAGTTTAGTTGAAACACACACAGTCACCTCTTGCATCATTATTTTAAACAGTTTCTATTAAATTGACATGTTTCTTTGAAGGTGTGAATCCGATTCTTTTGGTGAAAATCTGACATCAGTTTCCATGTGATTGTGGAAGGCAACAGCTTTGACATATTGTGTTGTAGTATGTTAATTGTAGAGAGATCATTTTGTTGCCATTGTAAAGGTGAATGCAGTCAAGATGTTTAGTCATGAGGCAGTATTGGAGACATTTTCCAAGGTAACATTTGCATGCAGCGAACGCACCAGTTTGTACACCTGTACCTGTGTGTACACGGTGGGTTTGGCACGCCCTAGGTGCACACTGATGGCAAAATGTTGTTGGTAGTATTTGGGTGCCTAGATTACTATGCAAAAATATTAACACATTTTTAAATGAAGCATTTTCACTAACATAATGATTCACTTTATGTTTTTCTAAATCATGCGTTGTTTGATGTTTGCAAAGCGGACTTGTATGATTCTAAAATTATGAGTTGGAAGTAGTTTCCTTATCTTAATACGTATCTTACCTTAGCCAGTACTTAAGTTTTAACAAATGGAAGTGAGTCGTGGCAACAGATTTGGTTTCTTGTGTTCTTTATTATCTCTTATGGTCTTGTTTGACATAGTGATACATGTCGACTGTATTCGAGTGTTGCACAGCCTACCCTAGCAGACAGGTGTACAGTTGTTCATTACTACAGATCATCTTATATAATACAAGTAACCTGTTTCGCTTTATGTTTCCATACGATATTAATTTGAATCTAGGTGAATTTATTTGGTCAATTGCCCAATTGGAACCTTTCCTTTGAGGGTAGTGCAGTGTATTAATTAATTGTAATTATAACTGTTTGGACACTGCATATGTGGGTCTGCTTGTAAGATGGAGTATGGCGTATGTACCCAGAGTAGCAACTCCACAATTGTATCACGAGTGTATGTTGATGATGTATACTGAATGTTATGGCAATTTACTTACTTATCCTCTATGCACCCAAGTTGGTGCATACGACCACTAAACCGTTGCTATTGTGATTTACATGATCATGATTATTTTATGGGAAGGGGTGATTGGCCCCTTGCCCAACTTTATTTGGACTTGAAACCGGCAAAATGGCCCATGGTTCGTAATCAGATTTTCCTTCTCTTAGACCAACTGCCAGCCAAGGCTGATGAGCTTACAGCATACTGGGTACAGCATTCCCAGGTATTGGCATTTTATATTTGTTTTCTTTTGTGGTGAGCCATTATGAAAACGTAATGATTACACACAGACATACACTACTACAGTTTGAAACATGTTCTTCGTCATTAAATACTTTGATAATTTCTTTAAGTCCTCAGTGCCTCAGTTCACTCGGCTACAGAAGCTTGTGTGAATACCTCATGCGTTAGTATCACAACTGAATAATTGGTTTAGTCCGTCACATAATTAAGCACCCTTTTGTTGGTATCTGAACAAAATACTGACTTATGCTATAACATCTACCAATTATTTTAAACATGTAAAGATTATTCAACATTTGAATTATTATGATTAAGATGATGAAAATAGTGACAAAGTGGCAAGTCTTATTCGCTGCTTCCACAACCATTATTTGTGTCAATTATGCCAGGTTGAGATATTTTATGTCAAATGTAGTTCTGGGCACAATTTCACCAACATTCTTATGAGCTCATCAACACGATTTTGAACTTAAACATTGATTTCATTCCACCTCAAGATTGAAACATAAAATGCATTTCACTAAGAATCCCACATAAAAATGCTCATGTAGTAAATAGATTGTATTTTTGACAACTTGTCCAATTGTTTTGCCCATTTTGGTGGATTTTTTTTTCATTTAATGCATCCTTATGAGCTCTTCGTCTTGGTGAAATGAACCTGTCTATTTGAAACGTGTTAAGATTGCTTGTCTGGTACTGGTTGCTTTCTGAATGCACATTACTGTATGTAATTTGGGCATAATGTGCCATATAAAATAGAAGTTACTGCACCTCTATGTAATTAATTTATTTTTCAAATATTATCATTTATTGGTAGTAGGATAACCTTTGTATTGGACAACTTTGCAAGTTGAATTGGCAACGGAACACAGTTGTAGATGCCAGTAGGGACGAACTCCTATTGCACATACCCTCATAAAATTGTCTCTTAACTAAGTTAAGTGGTGTATCTAAAATGTTTAATTACTGGTAAAACAGGAAATATTCATGTAGCAGGGCGTGAGAATAGAAATGTGTTATACATACATTGTCCTGTGGCTATCTTCCTTCTTGGAGGCATTTAGGGTTTGATATCTTGTTTGATTGCTGTCAATATATATTGGATACATACAATATAACTTGTATTATCAACACAAACAGTTATGTTGTCAATTTGTTTCGTTTGCAGTATTTGGTTAATGGTTGACTTGAGCTTCGTTTGAAAGTGTTATGTAAACGCGGTGTCAGAATATTTGATAGTACAGTCTTACTATTGTATTCTTGCATAAGTCGTGTAATTTGGCTGTATTTTCCATAACATGTGTGGAAGATTGGACAATAAATAAAGATTCGCATCCAATGTATCATTCTCAAGCATTTGGTTTTACATTTTTAGAAATGTATTCATTTATTTGGAAATCTTTCATCCAGTTTCTTCTCGGCTCTTTTCTGTGACAGCCTAACAAAGAATGTCACCAAACCATTTAAGAATAAAGGGGATGCCCCTTATTTTAATCACCAAAAAAATTAGTGTCATATTGTTGGGCAGATGGTGTAAGTGGGACCATATAAACATCTTCCCATATTGACATCAGCCTAATGCATCTTACCCAATTTAACATGGATTATTTTTAACATTTCTTCCAATGCTAAACTTGCCTGTGTTGACCGAGTTCCTGAAACTCAGTGGCAAAAAGGGGAGCATTTGTCCATAAAAGGGCAATTTACTGGAGCAAAATCCCTAGAGGGCACTGAACATTGTTCAGAATACCACATAAATCTGCCAGTGGTAAAAAGGACCCAGTTGTCCATAAAAGTAAATTTACTTATATAATTTGTTTGTGCGAAGAATCCGTTTTGTTTGTTTGCAGGTTATTCTGTGACAAACAACCATTTATCACACACAGCTAACAGCTAAGTACATTAGATGGGACTTTGAATTTGGCCAACACGAACACGTTTTGAGATACAACCTGTAGAAAACGTGTGCCCAGTGGCGCCGTCAATGACCTCCAAAGCCATACTATGTATGTTGGATCTTCTGCATCTTTTCGTCCAACGGATTAAGACGGGAGCGGAGCACGTCGGCTACCGATGTTGAGTCTACAAGAGCAGCTGAGGCCGTGGTGAGACGGCGACGCCGCCACTAACGTGCGCAGGCTCTGGCAGCCCAAACAGGACACATGCCGCCATTCACATATCAACACTGAGGACGAACCGTGACTGCAAGTATCGGGCTAGTATCTCACAAATGTGTCTGCGCTCGAAGACATCAAAACAACCTCTCCGGACGTTGGACCGCCGAGAACGGATCCCCATAGACTGTACCGTCGAGAGTGACTTCCCGGAGGAATCACCGTAGAGAGCGACTCCCCGGAGGAAACACCGTAGAGAGCGACTCCTGGAAGAAACACCGTCGAGAGTGACTCCCCGGAGGAAACACCGTCGAGAGTAACTCCCCGTAGGAAACACCGTAGAGAGTGACTCCCTGGAGTAAACACCGTCGAGAGTGACTCCCCGGAGGAAACACCGTCGAGAGAGACTCCCCGGAGGAAACACCGTAGAGAGTAACTCCCCGGAGGAAACACCGTAGAGAGTGACTCCCCGGAGGAAACACCGTCGAGAGCGACTCCCCGGAGGAAACACCATAGAGAGTGACTCCCTGAAGGAAACACCGTCGAGAGTAACTCCCCAGAGGAAACACCGTAGGGAGCGACTCCCCGGAGGAAACACCATAGAGAGTGACTCCCCGGAGGAAACACCGTAGAGAACGACTCCCCGGAGGAAACACCGTAGGGAGTGACTCCCCGGAGGAAACACCGTAGAGAGCAACTCCCCGGAGGAAGCACCGTAGGGAGTGACTCCCCGGAGGAAACACCGTCGAGAGAAACTCCCCGGAGGAAACACCGTAGAGAGTAACTCCCCGGAGGAAACACCGTAGAGAGAGACTCCCCGGAGGAAACACCGTAGAGAGATTCCCCGGAGGAAACACCGTCGAGAGCAACTCCCCGGAGTAAACACCGTAGATAGTAACTCCCCGGAGGAAACACCGTAGAGAGTGACTCCCCGGAGGAAACACCGTAGAGACAGACTCCCCGGAGTAAACACCGTCGAGAGTAACTCCCCGGGCGAAACACCGTAGAGAATAACTCCCCAGAGGAAACACCGTAGGGATCGACTCCCCGGAGGAAACACTGTAGAGAGTGACTCCCCGGAGGAAACACCGTAGAGAATGACTCCCCGGAGGAAACACCGTAGAGAGTGACTCCCCGGAGGAAACACCGCTGAGAGTGACTCCCCGGAGGAAACACCGCTGAGAGTGACTCCCTGAAGGAAACACCGTCGAGAGTAACTCCCCAGAGGAAACACCGTAGGGAGCGACTCCCCGGAGGAAACACCACAGAGAGTGACTCCTCGGAGGAAACACCGTAGAGAACGACTCCCCGGAGGAAACACCGTAGGGAGTGACTCCCCGGAGGAAACACCGTAGAGAGAAACTCCCCGGAGGAAGCACCGTAGAGAGTAACTCCCCGGAGGAAACACCGCTGAGAGTGACTCCCCGGAGGAAACACCGTAGAGAGTGACTCCCTGGAGGAAACACCATAGAGAGTGACTCCCCGGAGGAAACACCGTCGAGAGTAATTCCCCGGAGTAAACACCGTCGAGAGTAACTCCCCGGGGGAAACACCGTAGAGAGTAACTCCCCGGAGGAAACATCGTAGGGAGCGACTCCCCGGAGGAAACACTGTAGAGAGTGACTCCCCGGAGGAAACACCGTAGGGAGGCACTCCCCGGAGGAAACACTATAGAGAGTGACTCCCCGGAGGAAACACAGTAGAGAATGACTCCCCGGAGGAAACACCGTAGGGAGCGACTCCCCGGAGAAAACACCGCCGAGAGCGACTCCCCGGAGGAAACACCGTAGGGAGCGACTCCCCGGAGGAAACACCGTAGAGAGCGACTCCCATAGGAAACACCGTAGGGAGCGACTCCCCAGAGGAAACACCGTCGAGAGCGACTCCCCGGAGGAAACACCGTAGGGAGCGACTCCCCGGAGGAAACACCGTCGAGAGCGACTCCCCGGAGGAAACACCGTAGGGAGCGACTCCCCGGAGGAAACACCGTAGGGAGCGACTCCCCGGAGGAAACACCGTAGAGAGCGACTCCCCGGAGGAAACACCGTCGAGAGCGACTCCCCGGAGGAAACACCGTAGGGAGTGACTCCCCGGAGGAAACACCGTAGAGGGCGACTCCCCGGAGGAAACACCGTAGGGAGCGACTCCCCGGAGAAAACACCGTCGAGAGCGACTCACCGGAGGATCCACAGTTTACTATAGAGTGACTCCCCGGAAGTTGTGCCGTTGAGAATGCCTCTCCCTGTGGTTGGTCTACGGGGTCGGAGCTCCGATGGTTGCACGCCGGGCGGATATATTAATATTAGGGAAGGAAGTGATGTAAGCACCATCCCAAACATCGAATGTCGTCTATGGAAACTCGAGCTAGTATGTCGACAACGTAGCCTTGCTTAATGGAACTACTGGCGATGAGAATATTGGACTCGAAAGTCTCTCCCCGAGGCTCCTTAGATGGTATCATCGGAGAATGGATATACGAACAGACAAAACGAAACTCGGTGGGATTCACCCACAAGTACCCAGACATCCTGCGAACGTTCCCCACATAGTGAGGCATGACGATACATCTGTCAAGATGGTGGGACAAAAATGTGCACACTGGTGACAGGTCACTCATCGTGGGTGACTTCAACTTCCACGTGAACGATCTTACCAACAACGAGGCTTCCAATTTCCTGGATCTGATGACTCCTACTATCTGACTTAGCATGTGTCACCAGCATGTGTCACCAGCCAGGCACAGGCGTGGTCATACACTTGACCTCGTTATCGTCAGGACATCTGAAGAGGCTGAGACTAACGTCTTCATGCAAGACAATGCCCTTCCTGACATATGCGATCATTTTCCTGTTCAGTCCTACCTACTTGTGAATAAGCTTAAGCTGCAAGAGAATGACGTTCACGAAATACAGTCAAATCAATACAGCACAAACTTCATGAAAGACGTACAGGAGCAATCCTTCATTTCACATTTGTTCCAGACCTGATTCAGTAGTATAACACTGTGCTGGTACAACTCATCGACAAGCCTGCTCAAGCCCAAATTGCATGGTGGTCATACAACCCCAGCCAGCTCGGTACACTGCAGACGTCCTGGAGGCAAAGCTGATTCGCAGGAAAGCAGAGAGAAATTGCCAGTAAATGGTGTATATGTAGATTTACAGGGACAAACGTCGCGAACGGGCCAGGCTGATGGACAGTGCCAATAAACAGTACTTCATTGAACGTTTGGTTGAAGCCCAGTCTGTTCTCAAAGGTGTATTCAAGATCATTGATTGGCTGACGCATATCGCAGCACTCCGAGCACGCTCCCTAACTATGACATGGCGGACAGGTTTACAGGCTTCATTGGATGATGACGACGTCACCTCCAGCTTGTCGGAATTCACCCGTGCCTCAGAAACTGACACCAGAAAGTTGGTCATACAGTCTCCATCAAAATCATGCATTTTAGATCCATTTCTGACTTGGCTTCTGAAAGACAATCTGGATGTATTATTACCGACGCTGATTCAGACTGTAAACAGTTCCATGTCATCAGGAAATATATCCGACTCATTGAAGGAGGCCTTGATCAGGGAATGTATCCGACTCATTGAAGGAGGCCTTGGTCAGGGAATGTATCCGACTCATTGAAGGAGGCGTTGGTCAGGGAATGTATCCGACTCATTGAAGGAGGCCTTGGTCAGGGAATGTATCCGACTCATAGAAGGAGGCGTTGGTCAGGGAATGTATCCGACTCATAGAAGGAGGCGTTGGTCAGGGAATGTGTCCGACTCATAGAAGGAGGCGTTGGTCAGGGAATGTATCCGACTCACAGAAGGAGGCGTTGGTCATGGAATGTATCCGACTCATAGAAGGAGGCGTTGGTCAGGGAATGTATCCGACTCACAGAAGGAGGCGTTGGTCAGGGAGTGTATCCGACGCATAGAAGGAGGCGTTGGTCAGGGAATGTATCCGACTCATAGAAGGAGACGTTGGTCACTCCTCTGTTGAAAAAGAACAATCTTGATCCCGAGCAACTAACGAACCTCCGACTTGTGTCGAATCTGTCATTCGCTTCCAAGTTGGTAGAACGTGCGGTGACAAGTTGACTGAACAACGTTATGTCTGAACACGGCTTGCATGAGATTCTCCAGTCAGCCTACAAGAAAGACCACAGTACTGAAACGGCGCTCCTCGGGATCAGTGACAATATGCTTCGTGCCATGGATAGTTTATCTATCTGGGCGTGAGTACAGCTCAGATAGCCACCCATGCGCTCGTCACTTCAGAGCTGGACAACCTGAATGGACTATTGCATATTCTTCCCGCATGCCAGCTGGCGAAGCTACAACGTGTGCAGAATACTGCCGTCCGCACTGTGTCACGTATCTCCCGGCGGGATCACAATCAACCACGTTCTTCTCACATTGCATTGGCTGCCTGTAAAGTTCCCTGTGTAGTTTAAGCTGCTGACACTGACTTATAAAGCCATACACAATGATGGACCATCGCACATGAAGGACATGCTCACACAATACATCGCACATGAAGGACATGCTCACACAATACAATCCACGAAGGACACTTCGCTCAGAGAGCCGGTTGCTGCTTGAGGTGTCCTTGTCCAGGACACAGCCGGGGACAGAGCCTTCTCTGTTGCTGCCCCACATTGTGGAACAATGTTCCACTTGTTCTTCGCAGGTTCCCTCGGCCGATGCCTTCAAGAAACAACTAAAAACATACCTGCTCACTCGTGCATTTTATATTAAATTAGCTGGAGTTTTATTGATTTCGACATTTTAGTGATAGTCTTTAATTTTGCTTAATTGACTTCTTAGTATGTAGGACTTGTTTTTCAACTAATTAATTAATTTGGAAAGCGCATTAGAACAGCTAAGTCTGGAAAGGGCGCTATATAAATATGCGTGACTGATTGGCTGGCTGGCTGGCTGGCTGGCTGGCTGGCTGATTGATTGGAGAAAGGCGACTTCATTCGGTCGGTTAGGGGCACGAACTCGGGCCGTTTGGTGAAACACATTAGACGTACCGCCATCCGACATTGTTAACAGGATTCGTAAAGCTAGGGTATCCTTCGTGAAACTAAAGCAAATATGGAGTTCAAATATATACACATTGAAATCTAAATTGAGGCTTTTAACACACTTGTTAAACCAGTGTTGTTGTATGGAAGTGAAACTTGGAAAATAAACGAAGAAAGTTAGATACAGTCAAGTGCTTAAGACGAATCCTACAAATTCGATGGCCATGTGTTGTATCAAATCGAGATATTCTTGCAAAAACAAAATTGAAGACAATCAGCACCGAGGTCAGGTTAAGAAGGTGGAAATGGGTAGGACATATCCTACGAATGGACAAGAAGCAAATGTGAGACAGCACTGACCTGGACGCCTGAAGGTAGAAGAAAGGTTGGTCGACCAAAGACAACATGGCGATCAACTATTGAAAATGAAAGACGCATACTGGGGTGGAACAGCTGGAACGAAGCCAGACGTGTAGCAGCAGACAGAGCAAGCTGGAGGAGATTCACTTCGGCCTTATGGGCCACTGGGCCCGAAGAGGTGAGGTGAGGTGAGGTACCGCTATCAAGCCACACTCAGTACAGTTTCCCTTCGAGGCGAGTCACTCGAAACAGTAGTGAATTTCGAGTACCCCGGGTCACGGGCGCAAGGCAAAGGTGCAGGCGTGAAACATCACACAGATGTCGCGGTCAGTAGATTTAACTCGCTATAGTGTAGTGCTGTGTACAGAAAGACGCTAGACTTATACAGTATAAGCATAAAGGCACGCTTGCATAAGATTGCAGTCCAGTTAACGATGACCCATGGCTGTGAAAGTCGGTACTTTGACGAGACCGCTCAGAGAACACTGAACGGAGTCAACGCCTGGATGTCCGCAGCCCGTTCCGCCCACGAGAAGCGTCATCACTATCTGTTGACGTTGTGGAAGCCATAAAGACACACATATGGAGGTGGCTTGATCACAATCATCACATTCTATGAATGAACAAGGATCGCCTCGTTCGCCGTGCGCTACTATAGCAATATCTCCGCAACGCTCGCCGTTGACCTTGGTTCGTTGATAGCGGACCTCGATCGATTGCTCGATTGCTTCATGCATCGCTAACATTGCCGTGGAACCTCGATCACCATATCCAGCGCTGAATGCTGTGCGAAAAGCTGTTCCCCTTTTGCCAAGCCGCAGTAGTATAAATACTAGTATTTTTTTATATTTGGTTTACTTATTATAGTATATTATAATTAACTATTTACTCACAACCAAATGCCATTTGATCATATCCCATCTCACTTTATCTGTGAGATATCGCTGTCGTATAGACCTCGCAATACTTGTGTAAAGTCGTCGTTACGCGACGTCGGTTGCGTGGTTTGTTTGTTATGGCGGATGACGTACGTTTTACGTTCCAGACGCCACGTCACTACGTGCTTCAATAACCTGGCAGTTTCTTGTTATTAGAATCCGTTTCTGCAAGGGACAAAATCGCAATGTTTCTTAAATTTATCGTCCACTTTCATCAAGGGTTGACGCCACGTTAATACAGCCATCTTAATTATAACAGCTGCTGCCTTTAACAACAAAATTAACAGCCGTGATCGGCTTCTGTGATCACCCATGGACATATATTTACATATTTAAATATAAGTCCATGGATGCACCCACATACAACAACTGCAGTGGGATCTTCAGATTCAGAAAATTACCAACAATGCAGGAAATACGAGAAATGTTCAATGCAAAACTCCCTAGGTTTATTTTCTATGTAGCGTATGTAATGTTTTTGTTTGAATGAGTATTCGGAAGAACACACCATTTATCTTAAAAAATACACATCCTAAGCTGCAAAACAGTGTTCCCACAAGAAAAAAAATTGTATTTGTAGATTACTATCGGAAGTTTTGTTTTTCATTATTGAGAGGTTAGGCCCTATAACTATTCCTACAGTAGGCCATATTTTTCATCCAAAATCCAAATAACAGAATGATCGCCTGTGATACAGACTTGTGAATCGTGAAATATTGTGCAGATACCATGTAAGCCTACATAAATCTGGCAACTGTGATTTTTCAGACTTTCACAATATCTCACATATCACGCACGCACGCACGCACGCACGCACGCACGCACGCACGCACGCACGCACGCACATATTTCAAGGCTCTAGATAGACTAGACTACCCATTAGTTTACAGAGTTATCATTGGCCTGCCGATACCTAAAAAGTTGCCGAAATTATCACACTGATAATATACTTACGCGAAAAACTGGCACAAGCTAAGGTGACAAGATTAGTTTATCTCCGAAACTACTAGGAGGCCCTTCCTCGGGTTTTGAAGAGGGGGGTTCGAGCGCACACGATCAGTCGGGGATTTATGGGATGCAAAAACACACAAAATACATTCGAGCGTATTTGAATGAACTCGCGTCTCGCGTCGTCAGATGACGTAGATATGACGTCAGAGCATGGCCTACTGGAACTTCGGATTCGTCATGGATGGTGGCGGAGATACAGAAAATGGTGCGTTGTTTTACATATTATTTGTTTGTGCTTATGAACAGCCAACACTGTAGATAGATCAGGAAATAGTTGCATGAGCTAAGATTGTAAATTACGCGGATAAATGAATTGTGTGTATTGCAGCATGTATGCAAATTGGCGTCAGTTTGTGCATGCTCATAATCGTATATTATTACCGTCTTGCTCGAGTCTTGCTCTTGGCAGTTTGCCTGTGTTTTGCGTAGAAAGCTGTGAAATAAAACGCACGCAAGACTACAGTAGATAACCCCGTGTGGGCCCTGCGAAGTAGTGAATAACATGGAATACGTTTAACTTCTTACAACAAGTGACACAGTTACCTTGTCACAAATTAATACAAACGCAGAAATTCGTCTGTGCAAGTTGCAGTTCTCTGACTCTGGCTGAACATGTTGTGTGAATCACTGACACTGGCGTTGAATGTGTTTGTGGACATCCGCATGTTTTCTACCGTGGCATATCCGTAGTATGTTATATGTAGACTGATACATTTATACGGGTATTGCTTATTCAGTCCTAATTCAGTCCCTGCGCCGTCAGCCACACACAACAGAGAGCGATCCAGTTACATGTAACAAGATATTAGTACATAAAACAAAACTGTGCACAGGCACTTTCATTCATTCTTTAATAATAAAATTCTTAAAGGATACAGTCGAGTGAGTCGATATATTGAAATGTAATGTTCAAGGAATAAAAGATAAAGGTAAGTTCTTATATAGCGCAGTATCCAGTCCTTAGGACTGCTCAAAACGTTTTACACTTCACCCCCTGGCAGACCTGTTCATTCCAAGGCCATTTCATCTTCTCTGGGAAGCATTCAGCCACGCTGCAATTACTGCGCGAAGACTATTCGTTCACATATCCACCACTGTCTGTATTGCCAGGTACTCATTTATACACCTGAGTGAACTGTGGCAATGTGGGGTGATCAAACTTGCCAAAGGTCCAAAGCAACCGCAGTGGGATTTGAAAATGGGTTCTCTCGATTGAGAGTCCGGCATTCTAACCGGTATGCTATCGCAATTTAGTCATAGGTCACTATTTCATGGTACGTGACTACATCGAGATGCACAATGAACACGTTTCATTGATTTGTCATGTTTACAATGCTATTGTCACTTCTCTGTCACAGTGGCCGACACTTCAGCTGTCAAGGATGCGTCACTGTCAGCAAGTATGCTGGAGTCTTGGAAGCAGCACGAACCAGGCTACATTCAGTCAGCCAAGGAGCAAGTGCCATCAATGTCTAACAAGGTTCCGTACCAGCCCCTGGATGGTATGTCATCTCGGCAACATTACTGCAGTTATAACTACTTCATGGATGGTCCAGATGCTACTTTTCATAGATATTTTCAAATTGATAATTTATTAGGATAACGATAATGATTCCATAATGCTGGTATTAATACCATTATTGAAAAGTCTTAATCATCCACCATGAAACTCCATATATATATATATATATATATATATATATATATATATATATATATATATATATATATATATGAAATTCGCGGAAGCATAGATTGAACTTAACTTTACTTTAGTAAAACCGTTTAATACATATCCTACCCTCCTTGTACATAGACATAACTTTCTCTAGCACAGTTACTAGGGATGTGAACCATGTCAATTAAAAAATGATTGTTTATCACATGCAAAAATATTGTAACTAATTGTTATCGTAATTGACATTTTCTTAGTTTAGTCATAACTGAGACTTTGTGATAGCACCCTGCCGTGATCGCAGTGTTTATGGCCCTCCCTCAGGTACGAGACTAGTGAGCATTATCTGCCCCCACCACCCAAGTCTCCTGGCTCAGTTGGGACCGGGAGTCAACCTCAGCCTGTGCAATATCACTGCCGACCAGGCCCCTCTCCCCAGATGTCCCAAGTACATCCCACTCGTCCAGGGAGAGTATATCCCTGGACTGTACACCCACGTGGAAGTCCCTGTGGGAGTTGACCTGCGCTTCCACTACTGTATCCGACGGGACTCAGACGGCGAGATACTGGCGATTGATTCTCTCGCGGCGGCCGGACGCACTCACCATGTTGTGCCTGACCGCGAGGTCTATTACAACAGGCCGCACCTTGGTGAGTTATAAGCACTCACTACAGGTATAACAACACAAAGACTTTATTGCACTAAATTCTTCAAGAACACAATAGTCTGGGAGCCAATTTCCAAGAGGCGTAGAAAATGGGTTTCATTCAACACCTGCTGCACAATTTATTTGCCACTACAGGCTCCTCAGGGGCTGTCTTTGGAACACTTCTAGCCTTGATGTACCAACGAATTGTGGCATCACTCAAATTTTACAGCCAATTTTCCATTATGGATGTTGGCGACCAATGTGCAAATGTAAAAACTCAAAGAAGTGTTTTCCTTCAACTCAGATAGCCCAGATTCTTTAATAATTGTTGTTAACATATTGCTATAGTATTAGATTGCTGCTGAAACAGTATAATGGGTGTTGAGTGAAACCATTTCAAGTTGGTCTTGGTTCCCAGACTAAAAGCTCAGAAGCATGTCAAAACCAAAGGGTTAGGCAGTGTCAAATCAGTATACAATTTTAAAGTTGTCAACAGATGTATGAATGCACTGAGAAGCAAGGGAGGATAAGCAGGATTAAAAAGACGTGTCCAGTTGACAGCAAAATGTTATTATATTTTCTGCAGACCTAATGCTAACAGGGAGCCAGTTATGTACATTGGATAGTCAGGATAAAAATTCACTAAATGCAATAAAACGAATGTTGCGGTCTACACGCAGATGTGCATGCACACGTGTGCATGCAATGTGTATCACTGTATATGAGCTGGGATTTCATAAGGTATTTTTGTCGATAGTTAAATTGGTGTTTGCCAAATCTTTTGTTAAATTTAAATTGTGTGAGGACCAAGTTATTCAAAACGTTTTTGTGCAGTTTAAATGCAGTTGTTGTTTTGATAAGGATTTAGGTAAGTTCTCGTTCTATTTATTTTTTAGTTGATTCAGTTATAAAGGTGCAGCTTTAAATAAGGTTTTTGCCTGCAACAAACCATGCGGAGGAAAATTATGTCAAAAGTCGGGGTGCAGCTTTAATTACTGGTGCGGCTTTAAATACAATATTTACGGTACTGATAACTTAATCATCAGTTTTCAACAGTTTATTCTTTCTTGCAGAGTTATTCCACAGGGAGCCGACTGTGTTGGACAGCCATCTTCACGGCACTGTGAATGAGAGCTACGGTGAGTGTCGGGAACAGAACAAACAAACATTTGACATATCAGGTCAAAACCATGAAAAATTAACGTCTGACATTTCATATCATACCGATTGAGTTGATACAGTTTTCTTAATTAAATCACAACTGTTTATCTCACTTTCTTCATTCATTCACATACTCCCAATTTGATGAAAATTTTCAGCACCATAACGTTTGAAATTTTTTACCATTTTTTTAAGTGAGACTGAGATTTCATTCATATACTAGCAAATCTTCCTTCACACCAGATATGTTTCGCCTCCAGACCTAATGTTGATTTTTGCCCCTATGGGGGATGGACGACCCTTTGGGCATGATGCAAATTCTAACAATTATATAATTGCACATTGTAAACTACTTGCCAATGCCAGAGTCAGAGCTGTCCATTATGTAATTACATCCTTGTTGCCTGTGTGTGTTTAGTATCTGACGACTCCCAGCAACCCCTCACGAGGGTTTCTGCAGCCTCCCCGGCACCCCGACCTTCCCCACAACCCATGACCTCCCCGAATGAGTCACCACGCAACCCACTGTCACGACAGACCAGTCGCAGTAAACTCAATCGATTCGCAAGTGCAGTTGGACGTGCGTTCAAATGTATTCCCTCCGAGTGATGCACTACACGGTGTGCACACCAACCGAACTGTCACCGCACTGGTTTGATATTAGGCGTTTATCCACAAAATGCGTTATATCCATTTTGTGCTTTTTGACATAATTTTTTTTTGTTGCATATTGCTAAGCAATAGATACGAAAATTGTTATTTCATCAGTTCATAGCATGGCAAATAACACGTTTTCCCCACAAAAATCTTTTTCCTCCACCTTGATCAACTAGATGGCAGCACAATACCAATCTTAACTCGATTTATGTGATTTTACCTTTTAACATGTTTTGCGGATGAGTGCCTCGTATACATTGTGGGTTTGTTTTGCAGGCAGAAGTCAAAATTTCTGCCTGTCAAAATGCGTTTCTTGTAGACGTTGAGTTTGCTCCTGTGAACATGTTTTGTTGAAACCATGGCGTAAAAACTTGCTCAAAAGTTCTGTTCTTTTACTAAGTTTTGTGTGTTGTTGCTCTTGTTAATGCTTGCTTTTCAAGTGTAGTTAAGTTTTTAGTTCATATACTTTTATTGTACTTTTTGCATACACAATATAATAAAATTCTTGATACAGTACAAATTGTATTTGTAATCATTCTTGGAATGTTTCTTAGCAGTAAATTTGCTATATACAGCCCTGTACAATCAAGTGTAAAATATTATACATAATATATGTAAACACATGTATGTTTCCTGATAATTAACTAATCCTCTCTGGTAAACACAGAACTGAAGTACACATTTATGTTCGCGGACATTAAATACCCATATGATATACTGCTGCATTGTTTTTCTAATTGACCTTACCTACAACTTTCTGTTTACTTCTTACATCAACATAGCAAATCCTGCTGTTATTTTTTTATTAGACGTAACTTTTTGCTCTAAGCTCTTGCATTTTCTAATTTCAGCCATCGTCTGACTACATAGGCACACCTGGCAGATCAACCAGTTGAAATGCTGATTTCTCAGTGGCTGTGTTGACCAATAATGTTGCTCGCTCACATTTGCAGCACTCGCATATGGGAACTTGACTTAGTAGTGGACCCATCATCACTGGTCGGACAGGTAATGATGGGCATTCCGTGGGAACACTCTTGCAAGTTTTGGCATGGGAGCATCAAGTTCCCAGAAACACAGACCAAGACAGGAAGTGGGATAAAGTACAAATGTTTCGGCATACGTGGGATAAACTGACAAACGCACATTTCAACAGGTTGATCTGCCAGGGGTACTGTAGTATCGCTATCACCCCTGGCTAGCGAGGATGATTTCAGCTATAGCTGTATTACCTGTCTATAATGTTGTAGTCTTCATAATTTCTAGTTAAGATCCATATTTTCTTGTAAATAGGTCCAAGACAGCCCTGTGTTGACTCCTGACCACCACTGTCCACAGTAACACACATCGACAAAATCAGTTACACTTATTTTGCATTACAATTACCAATAGTATTTGATACTTATATGGCATGTGTGTTGCTAAATTTGGATATTGTGTATATGATTGATAAAAATGTGTGAGGAGGAACTTTTGGTAGGTTTTTTCAAAAATGCTTGATATGAAAAAATACTCGTAATCAGTGTAATTTTTTCAATTACACAGTATACAGTATTTTGCCAGTAATTGATTACAATTACATGATTTGACTCGGTCATGGATACATTAGCTCCAGAATTTAATATCGTTATAAAGTCCAGTCCCTGGATCCGCCCATGTCATGGTTCTCATGGGGCGGTCAAGCGACCGTGAATTGACCGGACAATATGTTGGACCCAGTGGTCACTGTCTGGTCTGGCTGTTGACCACCAGTATACACCATGTAGTTGCCTGCAACAGATGCATAGAAACATGGATTAAGCTATGGATGTAAATCTAGATTTTATTGTACACTAGCCAAATTGCCCGGCATTGCACGGGAGAAAAAGCATCCACAGCAAGTCAAGTTTTGGTAGGCCAATCGCAATGACAACTTCGTCGTTGTACAAAAATCATGTACAACTGCCGGTTTCACGAAGCGTTCATACCATACGGAGGAGCTTACGTGGATGTTTGACATAGATCTTTTAATTCTGTACAATCGTAGAAAACATACATTGTGTGGCAAACAATTGTACATAACTATTATTCTGAGTTACATAATCTATGTCAAACATCCACATACATAATACACCCACCCCCAGGTGATTTTTTTACGAATTATCACCCTGGGCCCCCGGGCAAGCCTACAAAATATTAGCAAAGAGGGAATAGGCCAAGTCACAAACGACTTTACAGTATAGATGTATGTGACATTAATAAACAGTCCTGAAAGAGCAGCAACAACAGAAGCTTCAAGTCTGTGAGAACGACTGGGTCCGAAGGATTACAGGAGCACAGACGGATGGAAGGAGGATCTGAGGGAGATCAATGGTATAACTTAGGTAACTAAAATTACAATTTGGAAAGAGTTCTACAAACAGGTAATAAATGACTGGAATAAATCAGGTGCAGATCCACAGGGAGGCATGGGGGCACATGCCCCTGTTTTACTTGAAAAATGAAATAATTTTTTTTCGAGTGTTGACAAAAGTACAACACATAATTTTGTACTTTAAATTAGAGAGTTGGAACAATGATGTGTCCACGACAACAACAAGAACACAACTATTTAAAGAACTGTTTCGGCAAAGATTACCTAGTACCAACAATAACGCTTGTGTTAAACAGAAATCGACGCTAGCATCAAAATGCAAAAATCGGCTGATCTGATGTTTGAATAACCTTGAAGGTAATTGAGCACGCATTGGTGTAGATACGCGATTGTTTCAGTGCACAGCAAAAGATTCGTGTGAATTACATGTCGTATTTCCATTGACAGTCTTACACGATTTCACCTTTGCATTAGCGTTATATCATGCACCAGGGATTATTTCAGGTCTCAAGTAGTTATACTCCAAACAGCCCAATCTTGAGCTAGCGCAGGAGTTTGGACCAACGGCTTTTAGTGTCCGTTCCGAAAGACACGGGCAAAGTGGGGTGGACGAAATTGACCAGGCTTCGAAACGGCAGATGTGGAATCGAACCACCGTCCTTTCGATCCGATGTTATAAGGAACTTGACACTTGATGGCAAAGAGATTAGAGGATACCAACACACCTTGTAGCACCACAAATCTTCGCTTGTCGTCCCATGTGCTGATCTGCTCAACAGTGATGTGGAAACGGAGGCTGACACCCTTGCCATTGGCCAGGAACACACGTTGGAAGCCAACTAGTTGCCGTTGAGGCACAGCTGGCAGACTGTGATTACTGGAGGCAACATACACCTGCACTACCTGCAACAATAAGCATGCTGTGTAGATGCTGTATAAAAAGAACTTTAAGGTGGGGATTGCGCAGTCGTTCAAGTAGCTGCTTCAGTATTGAATGCTCTGTCAACTAACATCACATTAACAATGTCTCTAGAATCTTTCAAGGCTGCTCTAAAGACTCGCCTTTGTATTACTGTGGATACTGGTACTTATAAACATTTTACCTACTGTACTGTAGAGCCAAACGATATTGTTTTAACAAACTATATATTTATATTTTTCATTAATTAGTTTTAACTAATGTTTATATTTATTTTGATTTATTTTGTAGATTAACTTGTTTTAAATAATTGATGGTTATATTTATCTTAATTAACTAATGTATTTATTTTAACATTTAAGTTAACTTGCTTTAAACTACTGATGCTTAGGCCTAGTAAAAAAGAAACCAGTTTCTCCTCCTTTTCCACTTCATTTTTGGCCGACGCCTCCTTTTTTATTATTTACTATTGAAAAAAAGTATTATTTAAAAAAATTTTGTCGGTTCTGTGAAGAAATCTCTGTCCAAAACTTCCTGTGCAAAGTATAGTTAGACTCATTCAATTCATTCTTTGTATATCATTCAGTGTGTAGGGCTGCATGTGCCTTCTATAGAGCCTAAAATAAGAGGATTGGTCCCTTGCTTTAGATAAACTCAATTACGTAAAACCAGTTTCAATCAGTATAAATGTCATTCAGTTGTATGCCTGTGATACAAACTAATGAAATCATGGCCAAACCTACACGACATTCATAAATACATTCAACATTGTGCTTGCTTCTTGTTTGTTTCTAGTCAATTTAAGTAGTTTTCCGATGTAACACATCATTTGTACATTGTTTACAATGCATTAACTACAAACTTGCTAAGTTTTCATTAGCCCAAATGCATAGATTGCTTTACAAAATATTTCTTATCCATTGATTTTTTATTGTACACTGAAGACAATTGTATTTCTCTTCAATCATATTTCTCTAAACCAATGATAATGTTTGCACTGGACAGAAATTTCATCTAGACATGTTTTTCAAAGTGTTAGAAGATGTGATATTTAATTCTAGCCTTTCTAGGCCACACCATGAATTGTCTTTGACTTCAACACCTCATGGCATGACCCAAAATGTGTTTCTGATATGCATGGTCACCCTGTCTATTACAACATACCTCCTCGCCATCATACGGGCCTTTGTTTTCAACATATACATCCACCAGAACTTTGTTGGTGAAGCGGAGAACCTTTGGTCGTACATCGAGACTTCTGTAGACGAATGTGCTGTAGGAGAGACCGTACCCAAACGGGAAGAGGGGCGCACTTTGGGAGTACCGGTAGGTACGACCCTCCATTGTGTAGTTGACAATTGGTGGGTACTGAAATACGTCATGAGTGAGAAGCATTTTAGGTCTGGGTGCAATTAGGTACCACCTCAATGCATCACTGTAGGATACCACATGAAACTCGTCACCTCATACATGAAACTCGTCACCTCATACATGAAACTCGTCACACTATACATATGAAACTCGTCACCCAATACAAGAAACACGTCACCCATACATGAAACTCATCACCCCATACATGAAACTCATCAACCCATACATGAAACTCGTTGCCCCATACATGAAACACGTCGCCCCATACATGAAACTCGTCGCCCCATACATGAAACTTGTCACCCCATACATATGAAACTCGTCACCCCATACATGAAACATGTCACACCATACATGAAACACGTTGCCCCATACATGAAATTCGTCACCCCATACATGAAACTTGTCACCCCACACATGAAACTAACTTACGTCGACCTGTGTTCAACTTCGTATTCACCAGGTGGCGCTTCAGTTGTCATAACACAACACTAAATGCGTTCAGAGAAGTCAGCAGAGAGAAGTTTCTTATTTGGGGATTTCGGATTATAAAACGCCTTGACATAAAATGATTTAACAATTGTAATGTGACGGGACTATCCAGTAGTGCCGTATACATAACTTAGGGTATGCTAAGAAAACAAACAGCATTATAAGCTTAAAGACACAAAGTCTGTTGTATATAAAATATACGAATATCGACTTTGCTGTGCCGTTCTCTTTCACGGTGAACATGTGCAACAAATAGATAGATTTTTCTTTACCATGAATTTTTTTGTTTTGGATAAAAACAGGACATTTCTTCCATAAAGCAGGAAAGAAAAGGGGAATGAATACAAATAAGCGGTATTTTCTGCCCAAAAGCGGCAATGTTGACACATATGCCTTTAATATCCAGATTGCTCTTCCTCATCCGAAAGCAAAACTAAACACACCTGGTACAAGGAAACGGGCCAGGTCGCCGGTAGACGACCTGCGGGGTTAGACCCGGGTCCATTGAGGTAGAACATGTGTCGGAGGGCTTCGCCTGTGGTCTGGGCAGGGAAGAAACACTCCAGTATGACCTGGACACGTTTGTCCTGAACCGCCCATGAGACATCGAGTGGACCAGCGTTGAAGAGCAACAGTAGGACCGGTGCTCCTGCAGCTGTTGATAGGGACAGAGACAGATTGTTTAAAGCAAAACAAGTCATGGTTTTGGGGCCATGCACCAAAAATAGTTAATAAAAACTAATAATTTGTAACTACAATTAAAAATATCAGCCTACTTGTTTTCTCACAATTTGTTATAAAAGTGGGATATTCCAGTCAAGTCTGTTTAACTGGGTGCTGACATGTTAATTAGCATGTCCGATAAGTGCCTGCGCAGTTCTCAGAACTCTGTAACATAGACTACTGCAGTAAGTATTAAAGGCAGCTGGTATATATGCATTTGTTGAGCAAATATTGTCAGACTACCTTGAACAGTATGGCGCAGCCCATGAAATTAAAATGCTGTGTGTTCAACAAGGTTTTCCTAGTCGTGATATTCTTAATTGTAGTTGCAAATGGTTATGTTAGAGTAACTCCTATAGGTTTAACAAGATTGCCATCCGAACAAAAAAAGGCCAAGATGGCAAGTGGATAAGGAAGCCATTGGCTTATCAAGACTCCAACATTTTTAATCTCTGTGTAATCCGCCCTCCTGAGATATGTGTCAACCTTGTTTTTAAACATATTTACGCTGCTAGCAGTTACACAATCTGTAGATAATTTGTTTCATTCAGTGATTGTCCTCAGTGAGAACGAGTACTTCCTGATATCTGATCTACACTGATCCTTTACTAATGTTACCTCGTCCTCTAGTTCTATTATCTTTCTTGAGTGAGAACAAAATATTTCTATAATTATTTTCCTACCCATTCAATATCTCAAAAACTTCAATTTGATCTCCTCTTAACCACCTTGTCTATAGGTACAAAGACCAAAAACCATGACTTCTGTTTCCCTTTAAAGTGGCCATCACAATTAGAACTTTGTTTAAGACTCATTTTGTGAAACAAGAGCCTATCTAGTATCAACTGCGACATGCTCGCTCATTCGCGCAAATGTGTTATTTAGCTTTGATGAAATCATCGGACAAACTATTTACTTAGTATAATAAGCATTATTACCGAATCTAGTGAAAAAAACTTGTGTTCAACAGAAAAAATCACTGTCACGTGAAAATATGTGTTATTCGTATTGCCATCTCCAAACCTTTGTTTCTATAAAATTCCTTATGCTTATTCTTGCAACAAATTTACATTAATTACTTTGTAGTTATCATAAATAATAACAAGATAGTGCCTATGATTATTAACAACATTTATAGCTGGTAAGCCATGACTTGAAGCGTTTATGTGTTGCTTTTACAAATATCAATGACATTTCTTTTCAACATACATGTACATTGAATATTCTCAAAATCATCATATTTAAAGGAAATGTGAATTGAATTTAATTGGTTAGAAGATACAGGGCTAGTTGGGGGTTTCATATAATTAAAATGCTTCAATTCTCTCTTGGATTAACAATGCTATACTTCTTGTTTTAAACTTTATTGCTGCATATTTACGATAAAATGGGAATTAAAAAACTAGCATAAATCACCGGCTTTCCCCACTTGCCGATAGATGCCATAAAGATTGCTCTGTGGCAATTATTGACATACCAATAAATCTATAAATCGTCCAATAAATATCATTGATGACTTGCTCCCTTTAAACTTGGTTTCCTTCCATATTCGTTGTGACAGACACCATGGGATGTTTTAATTACCGTAGTTGGCTGCATCTTGGAGCAGCTCCAACTGTTTCCCTGGCAAGCTGATGTTGCTGCGGTCGTTTCCCTCACACTCCAGGTCAGAACCTGATCAAACAGAAATATATATGCAAGCAAGTGGAAGACTGGCTTTTTCTTCAAAAGTTCTTCAGTAAAAACTTCATCACTTTTTATTTTGTTGATGCTTTGTACCACGACTTCAATGCAGACCATTAAAGTTTCTGAAATGGCGATGCTTAAGATTTGTTGAACAATACAAAATCACATCCTTCGCACCATCGAAGACAGGATTTTACCACTAGCTATTTGTGATTCAGCCAGGAAAATTCAAAGGATAAAGGCAAAAAATAATTTTTTAGAAACAGGAGGGGATCTGAAAGTGTGAGATTTTATTTAGTGGAAGAAGTCTGAAACAAAAGATTTCATTTCATAAATAATATATAACATTGCATGTTACTAAATAAAAACTAATTTAAATCTATTATTTATATATAATAAATAAATTAATTAAAAAACTTTATACTTGATGATGCAAATTTAAATAATATAATAACTATATTGAACATTGTTCACACTAAAAAAAATTGTAAAACTATCGTAGCAATTTATTTCAGTGTCACTGGTTATAAAACTATTTGAACATGTGGGTTTTTAGTGTTTGTTTAAACGTCTGTAGATCCTTAGTGGCGTGCACAGCAACAGGCAGCCGATCCCAGAGTGGGGGTGCCGTCCATATATTGTCAGTCCATATATGGACTGACAATAGCCTGTCCGTGACCTTAGCATGAGACTCCTCACTGTGTGCATCTTGAGTGTAGCGCTCTATGGCATGGAGGCACGGCTGCTCACCAATGTGATTGTGTCATCACTGTGTGCATCTTGAGTGTAGCGCTCTATGGCATGGAGGCATGGCTGCTCACCAATGTGATTGTGTCATCACTGTGTGCATCTTGAGTGTAGTGCTTTATGGCATGGAGGCATGGCTGCTCACCAATGTGATTGTGTCATCACTGTGTGCATCTTGAGTGTAGTGCTTTATGGCATGGAGGCATGGCTGCTCACCAATGTGATTGTGTCATCACTGTGTGCATCTTGAGTGTAGCGCTTTATGGCATGGAGGCACGGCTGCTCACCAATGTGATTGTGTCATCACTGTGTGCATCTTGAGTGTAGCGCTTTATGGCATGGAGGCACGGCTGCTCACCAATGTGATTGTGTCATCACTGTGTGCATCTTGAGTGTAGTGCTCTATGGCATGGAGGCATGGCTGCTCACCAATGTGATTGTTCATTTAATTCTGTGGTTTTCAGTCATGATGCATGGCCTGACTGTTAGACAGTGATCCGGCAACAGCACTGCACGGCAACCTGGGCATGAACATCATGAAGATGCTGATGCGCCCCTGCTGGAAGTGGCTCGGACATGTGTTACGCATGGACGATTTGCGTACCCTGAAGAAAGCGTTCCTGTGCCGAGCTGCATTGTTTATGTTCGCCCCACACCATCTACACTTGATGGCAATATCTCACCTAACACTGTCAGACCCTTGCTCAAAACCGACCTGCATGGTTTCGTTCATTCGTTCTTCTTGCATATGATTCAAAGGTCAATTATGTGCTGCACTGCAGGTTCCGGGTTTCGTTTGTTCAATGAAACATATCAGAATTTTGAGGAAAGAACACAAGTTGTCTCTGTCTGAGCAATTGCACCACGACAATAACATCCAATGACCATCTAGTATCATGTTACCTGTTCCAAGGCAGACAATCACTAAGTCGGCTGCGTGTGTCGCTGCCTTCACTGCTGTCTGATTGTAATCAAGACACTGAGTATCATCTTCGCAACCAGTTTCAAAGTGGGTCACGTTGCCAAGGGAACGCAGACCTTGCAGCGGCGTTGTCGTGTAGTTCTTTTCTGGAGTCGGTGCATAGTCACCAAATATACCTTTGACATTATCAGCCATTGGACCCAGAATCTGAGAACATAAAACAAAATACCTTAATTTGTTTCACTTGTTGTAAATATGATTCTCATACAATAGTTGACAAAATGTGTATATGCTTTTAAATTTTACACATTTGTGGCTGCTGGCTGGCGGGAACATTTTTCCATGGCAAACTGTAGGTCAAGACGTAATGGCAAAAGGGTCGCATCTATATAAGTTCAATTTGTCTTTTCACATGTCTACAGCTGACTAACTGAAGTCTAATAGGATACACCCTAAATATGCTGAGATATTGAGCGATGCAGTGGTCAGTGCAGACACGTGGGCGAGCAAAGTTTATTTGCACGCTGCGTTTTACTCCGACTCTAAAATAAAATTCTGATGTCCGTGTAATCTTGTTACTGTTCTGCAGTCCGCATGTTGGTACTATAAAATGATAGCTCAGGTGCTCATTCAGTATTTGTTGCAGGGTTATTTCCATGTAGCTATGTCTCGTAGTAGCAAAGGAGGAAAGGGTCTCAGAAAGGGTGGTACTAAGCGTCATCGCAAAGTTTTGCATGATAACATCCAGGGTATCACCAAGCCGGCAATCTACCGTGGTAAAGTCAAGCGATTCTCTGGTCTCTTCTATGATGAGTAAAGTAAAGATATTATGAGGGAAACAAACGTCATGGGTTTGAACCTATGCACCTACAAGAGTTACTAAAACATAACCATTTGCAACTACAATTAAGAATATCACACCAGTGGTTTACTAGGAAAGCTTTGTTGAACTCGCAAGCACCTTAATTTCATGGGCCATGCCATACTGTTAGATAACACGAAGTCACGGGTGTTGTAGTCTGGCAATATTTGTTCATCAAATGAAAATCTATTTGTAAACGCCTAGTCCTATACTTGCCAATAGAACATGGCCATGCTTTTTGTGTCTAAACTCAACTTATGCAACATATTTTGGCCTTTGGCTACTAAACTTATCCCGTTCTAACTTAGCAGCACACTTGATTTAGGGTTTGCATTGCTTTTTTACATACCTGCCGGCCCTTAGTGCATCACACCCCCAGTATAACTGAAATTTCCCACTTTGAGAAGAAATTGTGAGAAAATTACTAGCGTGATATTCCTGATTATAGTTACAAATGGTTACTTTTTATTAACTATTTTAGGTGCATTGCCCCAAAACCATGACTTTTGTCTTGCCTTAAGTTCTCTTCATTGACAAGTAAATATTCCATAAATTCCAAACTTCTCCATAACATTTCTTCCAACTTACTGCAACGGTTCCAAACTTTCTGCCACGTTTCAAAGGCAAAAACGATTGACTGTTCTTCAGCAGCACAAAACTTCTCATTGCTGTCTCGAGACTTAGTCTTCGGTGAGCCTCACTTTGAACTACGGCAGACGGGTCAAGTTTTGAGTATGGGTTCATCGCAGGTGGATCAAAGAGCCCAAGTCGCATCCTCGTGTAGAAGAGTGGCTTGACAGATTCTCGGACAGTTGACTCATTGAGAAGGCCCTGTTTCACAGCCGCTGGTATAGCCAGGTAGAAAGGTTTGACAGCTGACGGTCCATCTTCTAAATTGGTTCCTGCAAACATAGATAATACATGTAAGGGCCGTTCAAACGAGCAATTGGTCACTGTGTCGCCCGAACAGCTAATCGCTTGTGTAAACACCCATGTGAGAATGATTAGTGAGGCCAATTTGTAGCTACGATTGTGTCACTGGAATTGTGACTTGGTCCAATTCAGGCATCTGTCGGGCAACAGTTTGAAGGCAGTTGCCAATCAGCGATCGCCGCAATCGAGTGCAGGTGTACCCATCGTGACCTTCAATCAAAACTCAAATTGGGATTAGTACCCATAAATAGGTTGCACTTGCAGTATATAGTCACGTTGCTTGTGTGAAACTGTTTTTTATTTAAATATTTTTATTCACTTTTCTTTTATAAAACTTTTATATATTAATAATTTATATATACAGGTACATTTTTGTAATCTTATATTTTATTCATAAACATTTATTTTATCTCTTACTTACAATTTTATTATTAAGTCGTTATGTAAAGCATTTTGAGCTTTTATAAAATAAATTGCACTCAATAAGAATAATATGTTACTAAGTATTACACAGTGAGAGTATGTAATTTGAACGAAAAGAACGAAGCTTTAAGGTTAAACAAGTCACGGTTGTGGGCTGTACACCTCATAGTTAATAAAAACTAACCATGTGCAACTAAAACAACAATATCACGCAAGTGGTTTACTCAGAATGTGTTTTAAAAGTGGGATATTCTGGTCAGTTCTCCGGTTCAGACCGAGATCTAAAGGGCTAACATAGAGCTGACATGTTAACCAGTGTGACTAAAGAGCAGTGTACACATAATCAACGTAGTCTCACTGAAATGGGCAGTTATGTCAGGAAGAGGACTAGTTTAGTAAATAAAAAGGCCAAAATATGTTGCATAAGTTTAATTTGGATGCAAACAGTGTAGCCATACCCTACTGTCAAGCATGGGAATAGGTGTAGGGTAGGGTGTAGGGTGTATACAAATATAATTTTCATTTGGTGAGCGAATGTTGCCAGACCAGACCCATGACATGGTGTTATCTAACAGTATGGCACGGCCCATGGAATTAAGATACTGTGTGTTCAACAAGGTATTCCTAGTAAACCACAGGCAACGTATTCTTGGTCTCAGTTGTAAATGGTTATTTAATAGTAACTCTCATAGGTTCATAGGCCGAAAACCTTGACTTTTGTTTCCATTTCAGAGTCAGAGGATTCAGATAAAAGGGTCTCCATATCTGTACAACACACAAGCTGGAGGGATGGAAGTTGCCCACCAGCGTTGACTGCCACGGCAGCGGTTTCAGCTTTCGTATGTGTATAATTGTGCTTTGTCATCATGTTTTCAATTGCAGCCTCATCACTGACCACGTAACCACGGAAACCCCACTCGTTGCGCAGAATGTCCGTGAGAAGTTCCTTGTTGGCACAAGCAGGGATGCCCCGTATTCTGAACACAAATATATATATATATATGTTTAAGACACTTTTAAAAACTCACCTTTTTAAACAAGCTTTTTTATGACTCACCGATGAGTACATTTTATGTGCATTCATTAGTTTGTATATTGTACATTAGATTGTATATTGTACATTAGATTGTATATATTATTTTCCTAGCATATTTATTTTATTATTTTCACTTGTATTACTGAACTTATTTAAAGCATAGTTCTTAAAAAGTTTTTTTATTAATTGTATTTAGCATTCTTATGGTTATATTCTGAGTCTTACTTGTATAAAATGAATATATTTAAAGTAGTTTTTATAATATTTTAGTACATTTAATTTAATTTGTTGGCAGTTTCATGATAATTTTTTACTTTTACTTGTAGTACAAACTATATTTAAAGTAGTGTTATAGAATATTTTAACATGGTTATTTTGTTAGCATTGTTTAGCATTTGTGTAGACTATTCTCAGTATAATTATTCTCTTAGCAATGTTATGGCCTGTAAAATACTACTATGTATGTAAAGTGCCTGAGAGCAATCTCGATTGATCGGGCGCTTTATAAGTACTTTTATTAGTATTATTATATTACTAATACAGTCCACCAGTGTTTTGCTAATGCATAAAAATAAATGCCCTGCCCCAATATATATTTATGTTTATGAACATTTAACTCCACTAATTATGTTAAGCTTTGTGTTTTTTCTAACAACTCCACGGTGTCATATTGATAACTGTTATCCACAAAGTTTAGAATTTCCAAGATGTCGGACTGCATTACAGTTACACAACACAAGTAGTTCCACAATAGCCCACCATGTGGCATTGCATGATGTAAAGGTGGTCATATTTCTGACATTTAAAAAATCCGTACGTGGGCCTTGTTCCCCCGCCCCCTTTAGTACTCTTTGTACGAAAAGTAAAATGTCAACAATTATAAACGCCCCCTTACTTGTTGTAGCTGCACATTAGACTGTAGGTTCCTGCTTCTACACAGGACTTGAAGGCTGGCAAAAACGTCATCCGCCAATCCCGCTCAAGCACCTGACACAAATAGCACATCAGCATTATGGTGACTATGATGCCAGTTGTGACAAAACTTGCAATATAACAGAAGAAACGAATCAACATAAATTCAGTTTTGCATTAAAATTTACATTCAGAATGAATGATTTCAGGAATGTGCAAAACACCAGAATTATAACTCCTAAACACAGTTGGCGACTAAATTCTTATTTATTCAATGTTGCTAACATTGTTAAAAATATATTACACACAAACATACAAGTATGACAGGAATTGCATATCACATTCTATTAATAATATTATAAATGCTTAAAAGGAAAACAGCAAAAAAGATGCTCACAAAGTAGAGGAAATTAGAGAAACAGTTCTATTAAAAACTTTAATCAGAAAATTAAATTGTAGGCTCATAATATTAGTGAAATGTGCCAGAATTTTCAAATAATACTATTATAGTCAAACCTGGCTTAAGTGACTGCTCAATGGATGGTCGAAAAGTGGAGACACTTCGGGAGGAGTTGAGTTGTCATTAATGACAGGTGGTCTCTTAATGCAGGTGGTTGCTTGAGCAGGTTTGACTGCACTGTTAAATTATTATTACATTACAAAAAACCTTCAGATTGACAGAGAAATAAACACCTGTGCATTGAAGGATGATCTGCTTGTTGGTATGTTCTCAGGACCACCATGAACATCAAAGTGTTTACAGCCAGCATTCGCCCGGATGTACCTCGGGTGCGTCCCCTGGAGGCCCTTGACAAAAGCCGCCGCAAGGGAGCCACTCAAATATGGATCTTCACCGTATGTTTCCTGAAATGAAAATTACACGTGGTTGAGCCTACCTAGAGAATGGGCGAGAGACTGCAAAAAAGAGTTAGGACAGTGGGCTTTCATTCGAGAGAAGGTTGGAATCCGTTTCGAAACTTTCCGTTTCGGCAATTTCGTTCACTCCACGTTGCCACAGTTCACTCAGCTGTATAAGTGAGTACCTGGCTACAGACATGTGTGGAAATGTGAACGAATAGTCTTTGCAGAGTGATTGGCTGATTGCAGTGTGGCTGAATACTTCCCAAGAAGTTTAGATGGCGTTGGAATGAAGAGGTCTGTCAGGGGGTGAAGTGTAAAGCACTTTGAGCAGTCCCAATGACAGGATACTGCGCTATACAAGAATGTGCCTTTTTTCTTTTTAGAAGTTACTGATTATTGTCGAATAAAGTTCCAAGTCATGTTTTACCAATACCAAGTCAAGTCACAAGTTGTTAAAATAAACAATTCAAGTGCAACTAGAGTCAACAAGTCTGCCATTCAGTTTTGAAGTTTATTGTCTTAATTTCTGACACTGTGGAGTGGCCTGATGCAAGTCTGACCTGGTTGCGCCCCCATCGAGGATCCCTCATTATGTTCACCACTGGACTCCAGCAACTTGCGCCCTTGTGGTGGCCATAATCACCATGCCGACTGTAGTTGTTGAACTTGGCACGGACTTCAATCCCAGTCGCCTGGGACACATTGAACACAGCTTCTCGGCTACAAAGAGATTGCTAGTACTAAATTAAGACTATACCCACCTATTTTATTGTGTCGTATCACATCGTTGTATCGCATTATTGTAATAAAATTTATAAACTTTGCATAACTTCATCCATAATTTCCCACAGTGCTTGTTGTGCATCTGGACATCTCAGCCTGCAGTCATAAATTAGCATGAGATAACAAAGATTAGTAAATGATGCAAATTCTAATTAGCATTTATTTATTTCCAAGATACGCACAATATTTTTTTTAATTAAGGTTCATCTCGTGTCATACGGGCAAAACTTTGTGTTTCATTTTTTTACAACCAGTTTATATAGTTCAACATAAGCTATCATAATTAAGTATATGTGCGTGATTAGACTCCTACGGGTAGCGGCTAGGCTATAGTTAGGCACTTTAACAAAATCTGCTGAGCGGCTCGTGCAGCGTGTCCAAAAAATCGTGTCAGTTTAGCCACAACGATTCCCGGCAAGCGGGGTCTACTTTTGTTTTACATCCTGTATTGTCGGCTGTTTCCGTTCTTTTCCGTGACTTACCGTGGCAGATTGGTTAATGGTAAGTACCTTTACATGTTTGTCTGTTTCTGATTAAAATTGCACCAAATTAAGGTGAAATACATTTATTAGAAGACATGGATGTATTTCCATTTTAAGTTTAGCAGATAATAGATCCACAGCACCCCATCCAAAATGTTCAGCACCTCTTTAAGATGTCTTGGTTAGTTCATGTTCAAAATATTTTCCCGCTACGCAAATGCGCAGGGGTGTGTTTGAGCTCTGCTAGTTTCTGAAATTTTATCCAATTTTGATTCTTTTAGTTGGACAGTGAGAGATCGATTTCACCAAAAGCATGACTTATTTACATTTCTACAAATTTTATTTATTACAAAGTCAATACAATCTGTTTGATACTTGTTTTGCAAAATAAATTTTATTAATAATTATTAGTAATGGTACTTTTAAAAATATTTTTATGTATTTTTTATTTTCTTGTTACTATATCATGTAGTATATGGACATAATGTATACTGCATGTATTCTATTCAGTTGAGTTATGAAATGAGTGTGTGATGTATATTTATGACTCTGGTTAATTAGTTTACAAACCCTGAACAAATTATCCAAATATATTCCTAATCATGGAAGTTATGGCCCATGTGTCGGTCAGTTGACTTCACAAACTAATTAGTCAATATTGACTTATTAATTGCATTAACTGAGTTACTCTTAATGATACATGACTGGATTATACATATTTATATATGACCCTACTTAATGTGCTTGCAACTCCTGCAAAAGTTATTAAAATATATGCATAAATAAAAAAGTTATGCCATTTTAATCATACATTGATTGAAAGAAAACACAAAAATTAGAGTATTTTGCCTGTATACGAGATACAATTTTTTTTTACCGTATCAAAACCGCAATATCTTTGGATTTAATAAAGATATCTTAATAAAAAGTTTTTGGTTCCTTTACATGTCACATTTCATTTAAATCAATTGCCAACATTATATCATGATATCTAAAAAAAAACTGAAGTTCCGTCTATAGACTATATATAGTCTATAAGTATATAGCTACCTAAACGTAGCCGCTAGTCCCAGCGCCTGCGGGAACGATGTGGCTGTTCCGGCCTCCACGTCTCCTGAAATACACTCGGCGTCCCAAGCGTACGGACTAACGCCGAGCCGAGGGATGCCGGGTGCGTGAGTGTGCGGACCGCCGTTCGCCATCTGCAGTGTTATTTCGTCAAGCGTCAGTCGCCCTACCAAGTCTTCCACCCGTTCATCCCACGACAGGGCCGGGTCGTTGAACGGGTAGCTGCCCTTCGTCGACACCACCGGCGTTTGTGTCAGGGCCATTGTCACTAAGAACGCGTTTATATGCATAACACGCTGTGCAAATACTTTCCAGATTAATCGTGTACAAATCTTCCGATCTAAGACTAAGGCTAAGCGTCGCTTCCTAAAAATACAAGTCAAGCAACTGTCATCACATGATAAAATATCATGTGACAGCCCGTATAGCTATCACATGATAAATATTATAAATTACATGTCAGGAAAGTATTATATGATCCACCATACGGCGCCACTGTTTTCAATTGTGGTTACTGGCTGGTTCGCCGTGTTGCTGTTGTTGGGAACACGCAAAAAGGCGTCCGTCTACTAGGGCATGGTAAATAGGTATAGTTATTCATAAGCTTATAATTTGGAGATAACTATGCCAGCATGCGATTGTCGTGTGGTTATAGTATGTAATACATAAAATATTAATGGCGTTTGACAGCGGTAACACGGTGTAGGCCTAATCATTATTGTCCAGAGGGGACGCTTTGCCCCATGAAGGCCTTTGGCAATACGCCCCTTCTATGGAGCATGAAACCCTCTCCCCTCTCAGTATGTGTAGAACTGATAGCTAATTAACAAGAACGGACCGCATATATAGACGAACCATTGTTGGATTCTTGAGAAGCAGAGGATATTTAGGGGGTTGGACCATGGCTCCCTTTGACGTAAATTTTATGATTGGCGTAAACCTGTTGCGCCACTACATGATATAATGGTACATTAATGGGTGACTTCGCTTGCCCCCTCCCCCCTGGTCTTCCATTTGGTCTCTCCCCTTTGGTATCCCCTTTCGGTCTCCCTCTCCTTTTGCGCGAACCTAGATACGCCACTGTTGAGAAGCACAATTCCGCACGCACGAACGCACGCACGCACGCACGTGTGTCCATGAAATTTTTTTCAGATATCATCCCAGAAACTCTCCGGCTGTACGCCCCCTTCAAAACCCCGAGGACACACGGAAATTAAAAGAGAGAGAGAGAGAGAGAGAGAGAGAGAGAGAGAGAGAGAGAGAGAGAGAGAGAGAGAGAGAGAGAGAGAGAGAGAGAGAGAGAGAGAGAGAGAGAGAGAGAGAGAGAGATACATCGCAGCACAAGATGCATGGTTAGACCAAAATACAATGAAGGATTCGACTGGACTGCCACTGGTTGAACTAAGACCCCAGATATACCATCCTTGATAATTTATCTAACTGACCCCCCAAACACTGTCAAAATTATATCCTCTTTACGTTGGAATACAACCAAATATATACCCTGTAATGTGCAAAAGTTGCACTGTTCCATGATACATGATATAGATTAATTCATTAGCATATTTTATATATAATTTAATGTTAACTAAACATTTTAAAATTTGCCCTGAAATGAAATAACAGCTTCTTCTAAATAAATACCCTTAATTACCCGAACGCGTTGCGTGCGTCAACCTGGTTTTGTGCACAAAGCGTACCCGTAAGACGTGAAATTTGTCTCAAGGGTGGCACAGGGGGGTATACTGGTGACGAATTTAGTCCCTCCCCACCCCCGGGACTGAGATGGCTGGAGGAAGCTGATCATGCCAGTCATCAGAAGTCGGCTACGACTTAATGAAACAAGGCACAATACAATTCCAATAACGCAATAGTTGTGCTCAGCACGACCAGAAATAAACGTAATCATTACCCACTTCCAGGTATTTGGACGCATCGTTTCAGGGTAAGCTAATCCCTGGTAGGAATCAACGCCAGAACAACAATTCTTCATTCCATTCGATTAGTAATCAATTAGTCCAACCTAGTCGGACAACTTGAACTGTGCCCATCTGTGTCTCATTGGTACTGATTGAGATTTGAACTTGGCAACTCTCGCTGCCTCCCATGAGGTCAATGCACGGATCAAGCAACTCTATAGGGTGTGATCCGGGCTATTAAAACTGACATCAGCATATTTGACAATTGCTAAGCAGTTAAAAACAATGTGAAACCCTTACAGTCATAATAATTCGCAAAAAAAGTTTTCGTAAATATAATTCGTAACATTTAGGCCCTACACATAATGGGAAACTCGCACTTCGTGGGAGACGCATCTCAAGTAGGCTTGACATCCCTAACAACAACATCAACCATAAACAGCGGCAACAACAAAGTGGAATTCAATTATTATGTAATGTTGCAACTGATAAGACCTTTCAATTATTTTACAATTAAATCTTAGGTTTTGTTTAATTAGTCCCGACTTTCCTGGATAGCATTCTGCCACGGATCGGTACACTGTTCAAATATTGGACAATCACATACTAGGGCCTAACCTCGTCACTACAAATAAATAGGTAAATAATGCACGCCAAATACATAACAATTAATGCTTTATTTTGATGAGCCCGCACCACAAGAAAATAGATAAATCAAAGACAAGCAAGGTAGCCCTACTTACACACTCTTGTGAGTTTTATACATTACTATCAAAGGAATATTTGGAAAACTAGGTAGTTGGCGTAAGCTCCAACCGCTTAACGAACTTTACATTGTTAAGCGTTCGTGTTTAATCTCCCCAGTTCACTCATTCTGTTATTGCAGTCATCTTCGCCTTCATCCCTTGACCGGGACTGTCGTAAGGGTGCCATTTACACACAGTCCTCGCCAGTGGTGTCTGCTCTACATGGTATGATCGGTAGGTCTCGATGTCTCCATTCTTGTATGTTGTCTAGCCAGTTTTTTCTCTGGGGTCTTCTCTTGCCCTCCAGTGTGTCTTCTCTTGCCCTCCAGGGTGCCTTCTCTTGCCCTCCAGAGTGTCTTCTCTTGCCCTCCAGGGTGCCTTCTCTTGCCCTCCAGGGTGCCTTCTCTTGCCCTCCAGGGTGTCGTCTCTTGCCCTCCAGGATGCCTTGCAGGACGGGTTTTGCAATGGTGTTGTGTCGAGTGATGTGGCCAAAGCAGGAGAGCTTACGTCGTTTCTCTGTTGCCAACAAGGGCTGATGCTTTCAGGCAAGGGAGTCCACTTGTTGTCTCACTCCTGTCTCTCTGTCTCTGTTGTCAAAATCCAGTGCTCGCATCCGCAGAGGAGGATGGACACAGCGAGTGCTCTGTAGGGCCTAAGCCTGGTTTGGAAGCTGATGTATTTGCTCTTCGGGATGGTATTAAGTCTTGACATAGCAGATATGGTCCTAAGATATTTTAAAGAGTCTACTTCCTCATGATTCTGACCGTTCATCATGATGTTAATTGGTGTGTTCTGGTTGGCATTGTTGACGAGTACTTTGCTTTTCGCTGAGCTGACTTCCATCCCATAAGTTCTTGCTTTTTCCAGTCTGGTAGTGGGGTTTTGAAGTTCACTCTCGTTGCCTCCCATGAGGTCAATATCGTCCGCAAAACGAATATTACAAACTGGCCTTCCACCAATAGATACGATTGTGTTGAAGTCTTCGAGGGTCACCTGCATGATGTTCTCGAGGAATGTGTTGAAGAGAACAGACGAAAGTGAGCACCCCTGACGAACTCCCACAGTTGTCCTGAAAGGTTATCCAAGGTTATTTAGAAGGAAATCACTGTTTGAGTTGGCGTACAGTGTCTGTATGACTTGTATCAGATCTAAATTGTAGTTTCTCGTGACTTGCCATAAACCTTCGTCCAGATACGATCAAATGCCTTCTTACAGTCAATGAAACTGTATATTAAGTATTTTTTGGTGAAGCTGGTGTTTTTCTATGATCAATCTTACATTGAATATCTGTTCAGTGATGCTTCTCCCGGTCCTAAAGCATGCCTGTTCTTCAGCCAGTATATTCTTCTGCTTTTCCTTTGAGTGTGTTCAAGATGACTTATAGCATGGTCTTGCTTGGGTGAATGATGAGGCTGATGGTTCTGTAATGTTTACATAGACTTAGATGTCCCTTTTTTGGGAGTGGAATGATCATGGATTACGTCCATTCTCTGGGCCATTCCTTTCATTTCCAGATCCTCTGTGTTTCATTTGTGTTTACTCGTGTTAACTACAGTATAAAAGGCAACTTGTGGGAACAGAAACACAACAGCGTTTATTTTATCTAAGCCGTCATTGCAGTGTGTCGTCGCAGATAGTCTACGCTACAAATATCGCTAGATCAACAATCGTTACACTCTGGAATAATGCAATAAGGACCTCTATCATTTCAGCGCCGCCGTGTCTGAGCAGCTCTTCTGGAACGTTGTTGGCGCCTGGTGGTTTCCCTCCTTTCAATGTGCGCAATGCCTCCTCTACTTCTTTCATCACTTGCGTGTCGCCTGTTTCATCCACACTGCTTGTTTTACTTTCCAGTATGCTTGTATTTGGCTTCAGTTCGTAATTGTAGAGCTCTAGGTAATATTCGGTCCATCGTGCAAGAATGGCCGTTTATCAGTTAGCAGGGAGCTGTTCTTATCTTTAATAACTGTAGCATTGTATTGTTGTTTTCTTGTCAGCTTCTTCCTTGTATCAAAGGCTTTCTTGCTGTTGCCTTCTTTTATGCCTTTCTTAATGTTGTCACATTGCTTTCAGATTCATTCTTCTTTTGTTTTTGTCATCTCCGTTCTGATGGTGCTACTGACAGTGCGGTATTGTCCCGCTGTTTCAGGGTTGGAGTTCTTTGTCTTCTTCGTGATTCTTCTTGTATCGCAGAGATCCTTCTATAGCTGTTTCCTGTACAACTCCCTTGGTGTTGTCGGTGAGGACGTTTATGTCTTCTTCGAAAATTTTTAAAACTGTGAATTTGCTGCCTATTCTAGCCCCAACATTTTTGCAATGCCTGGGTCCTTCAGCTTCTCGATGTCAAACCGAATACGTGGGCTTTTTTGGTGATGGATTTTCTTCTGCTTGACTTTCAATATTGCCAGCGCCTGGGAATGTTCTCGTGTTTGCCTTGTTGATGGTGGATTTGAAGCGTCTTGGGGTGAGTATATGTAGCAATCTGGTTGTGTATTTTCCCGTTAGGCAAGTGCCATGTTGTTCTCCTTGATAGTTTGTGCGGGTATAACGATTTCGCCAAGGCGAGTTTATGACTACTTCCGAATTCAAGAAGTCGTAGTCCGCTATCATTGGTTTCTCTTGTGACAAAGCGGCCTATAGTTCCAGCCCATTTTTCATATGCTTCTTGGCCGATTTTTGCAGTCCAGTCTCTTTGCACGATGAGGAAATCTTTCCTTGGAGCTTTCTAGATGGTATTCTCCAGCTCTATATAGACGGCTTCGATCACATATCGTCGTCGCAATCTGATGTTGGAGCATATAGTTGGATAATGTTGATGTTTTGAGGTTTAGTGGAGTTTCGTATGGAAAGTAGCCTGCTGGAGATTGGTGTACAGCTGATGACAGCATTGCCATTGGCTATATTCGTGTTCATAAGGAACGCAACTCCATGTTGGTGCATGGATTCCTTTCCGCTGTATCACAGTTTCGTTACAGGAGGTTACAACGAGTCTTGTTTTATGAGAGGCTATCGTACTGGTTGACAAGACTTATCAACACGTACTGTGCTTGTCGTTTCGCAGAAGCTAGCCAGCGGTGGAAGCTAAAAGCAGAGGTAACAAGCACACTACAAACTCGACCCTACGACACTTGACGCATCACTAAAAACGTACACTGCAGGCAGCACCAGCCAACACTACAGTGGACTCTGCTATGAATCGCTTCGGGCCAGAGCAATTTAATTTTATTAAGCGGCTGATTCAAATAGCGGTGCATTTTAATACAGCGGGAATATGAAATTAATCTGTCCCGGCTGATATATTTGATTCTACTAAACGGCTGGTTGATTATGTTATTCGAGAATCTATTACCTTACCTTATGTTACCATATGATGGTTCTGATCGCAGTATTCTTGTGTTTTCTCGTTGATTAGATCTTCATCATCATCTAACAATAATTCAAGAGTTCTGGTTCTAGTTATTAATAGTGCTTCAAATTTATATAAAATCGCCCGGTTGGACCATAACTTATCCTGGCTGTTTTAAAATGAATTGATGGATTTTCTATTAAACGTTGTCCACTGTATGTAGCGCCGATTCAAGTCAATGCGATTTTAATAATCTACCCTTGGCAGACCTGTTCATTCCAATACCTCAAAAAATTCACACTCTATGGGAAGCGTTCAAACCCCGGGGGGGGTACTCCCTATACTGATGTATATATGTATATGCCGCGCAAATGCCCCTGTTTTTGGCCATTTTTTCTCTCTGTCCGAAGAAAAAAATTAATTTTTTTCTCTTTGTGCCCCATTTAAACCTGATAATTATCTCTTTCATCGAAGAGGAAATTTTCCAATGAAAACGTTCCGCCCGGGCTTACCTTACACTTATAGATATTACATACATTGTTCAATAATTATCTCTTGGTGACCATAAATTATTTCTCGATTTCTCTCTCTCTCTCTCTCTCTTTCTCTCTCTCTCTCTTCATGTGCTCCATGGGGTTCTGGCGGCACACCCCCACCGCTTTGGTATAGATAGCAGTACCCCCGGGGTTCAAACATGCTGCAATTATTGCATAAAAACCGATTCGTTCACAAAATCCCACCACGTGGTGGCTATATAGCCTAGTTACATATTTATCCTACCACGTGGTGGCTATATAGCTTAGTTACATATTTATACAGCTGAGTGAACTGGGAAAGTGGAGTGAGCGGGATTGTCCACGCTTCTAAACGGCAGCAGAAGGATTCAATCCTCTGTCCGAAGTTCTAACATTAGGGAGCGCCGCATAACATATTGAATTTAACAAAGAACTAGAGCTTAATTTGATCTAAATCGGTGCAATTCTATATATTCTATACGTATATTTTTTTCTGAAAAAAAGTCCGTGATATGTGATATGTTCAAATGTCAAAGCTTGGCGGGGTTAATCAGAAACAGATGCCCGAACGAAATCCCCGAAACTCCTACTACGGACTGGGCCCTGTGTGCGACAATGTGGGCATAGTAGGTCTACATCACGCTATTGTATATGGAATACACTCCAAACATAATAAATATTACCATATGCAGATTACGTGCGATGTAATTCAGAGCCACTCGATGTAGAAAATTTCCATCTGCTCGCGTGATAGAACTGAAACAGTAATTGTATCGTGCGGAAACGTCAAACAGACGGCGTGGCACTGTGCCAAACATAAGCGACCTTGGTGGCGGCTTCATAAAATTTAGATGTCCACTTGCACATGTACCAGCTGTCTATACTTGCAACAATAATGACCGGTCATTGATGTTTCGTTATTTCTAGGTATATACGTTATTTATTTATATGTGTAACTGAGAACACACCACATACACAATGGTGGGTACTATTGGTATTTGTATATGTGAAGGCATGACGGACGCGTTATGATAATCAATTAAAGATATAGAGTAAGGTGGGGCATCGACTCATGGGAAAACCTTTTAGATATATCTCTGATATATTGGATGCATCACCTAGTTTATTATCTTAGCTGAAAATCTTGTGTTGATATTTTCGATGTTCAATATCACGGAAAAAATTATAGCCATTTTAGCAGAGGTCCTGAAAATGGGCGTTTTGCCCCGGCCAGGGGTGGGGCAAAACGCCCGCCCATGGGCGTTTTGCATTAATCAGCCTCATTTTATTATTAGTTTACTTATTTCGCATTACCAAAGTGATGATATTATTGGTACACTTCAGTATAGCGAAACCTTGATGCACATCATAGTAGCATTGAAAAAAAAATTATTTTATTTTATTAAGAACCGTGACTGAAATTGTTAATTAATTAGCTCCTTTTCTCTAAAATTCAACAAGTGCGTTATATTGTATATGTTTATTATAAACTGTCATACGCAGGCGGAACTTATCAACTCGTCTACTCACTTTCAGACTCAAATCTGACAGATAATAGTACGTCCCACCCTGTGCGTTTTGCCCCCACTAATGTTGGCCTTTTTGTCCTACACGTTCGATATTAAAATTTCACCATCTACTGCCCACAAAACGACTTTTAGGGTGACCATTTTTAGAATTTATAGAATCAAAAGTTTGACATTAAAAAAAACATCGCGTGAATTTCGTTTTCTGCCACCGTATTCTAACCAAATGTGAAGAACTGTATGTGGCTTCATTCGGCGATCTCGAAATTCTTATTTTCGCGCTGTGAAACTAGTTAGAGGATGGGCTTTATGCCCCAAAACTTGCGTTATGCCCCATGCTACTCTACATAATATGCAGGCCGTCTTCGTGGTTTTGAAAAGGGGGTTTGGGGGTGCACGATCAGTCTGGGATTGGTGGGATGATTTATGAAAATGTCACAGTTAACACAAATTGTCTCAAAGGGGAGGGGAGGTTCCAAAGAACCCCGTGAGAACGGGCATGATGTACATAGGCTGCACGCACGCACGCACGCACGCACGCACGCACGCACGCACGCCCGACGAAGATCTGATCACTGAGGAGTCACACGAATCCTGCGATCAGAACCATCTTAACTAAACTTAACTTAAGGTATCTTAAGGTAGGAAATACTACGCGGTTTGGTCCATAATGAAGTGTGCGGACATGCCTCAGTGGGCAGACATGCCCCACTTTCCCCTACTGATATATCAGCATGCCTGAAAAAAGCAGATACCTAAGATTTCAGATTTTTAAGACCACTCCCCCAGAAGACCTATTACTTGGACACTCCCTTGTGTTTGGTCGGTGCCCCACCTGCCCCTGGTTGGTTCGGTCACGTGTTTATATCACGTGACTGGTCTGATTCAAAACAAATGGAATATGTGTAGCCAGTTGTAGTTCGGGGGTAGATTTTACTCGTTATTTCGTGAAACTAGAATCTGCTGTCATTAACAACACTTGACGTCACTAGCGAACTGTATATAATTTAATATTGTACATATAGCGGTTGTTGTTAATCGACGGTGGGGTAGTATTTCAGCAAAATGTCGAGCGCAGTTGAGGGAATCGTGGACATCGTGGACACGCAAGACAAACAATTACAAGATGGCGACGTCCTAAATGGCAACATAGAGAACATGTTGGGCGAAGATGATGCGACATTTGTGAAGAATGGTAGAATTATCAGAAAAGCGAAACGAATTGGGAAAGGTTTGTCGCAACTGAAAGGGAGGCGTTCGAGCGAAGAGAAAGAACATGAAAACGTTGACGGAAATATTAACACGACTGCTGTTCGCGCGGCGCCATCATTCTCGAAAAACAGCCGAAAGTCGCGCAGTGTGAAGGGTCGAGGATTACCTAAAAAGGGTAAGCGCTTTGACAGTATGCTCACTCTTGTCTATGTCACACGTAGATATTCGTGACGAATTTTGTGCCTCATGTCATGTGAACGTTAGTGTCTTGCACAATACATTTGGGTGACTGCCTGTGTTGTTTATTAGAATTACCGTAAACAAGTTTTGTAAGCCCGGACATTTACTGCTTTCTTGGTCAACAATATTCGAATGTTGGGGAATGCAGACTTGGTGAACATGTTTTTGTTCCAGCTTCAGTATCGCAGTACAGACAGACACTTAAAACGTACGTCTGATTATATTTCGTTTCCAAGGAAAGGTCTCCAAAATATACTTTTTCAATGCAATAAACACTTGTATTTCATGTCTAATAAAAGTTTTATATCATTAACAGTACATGGCAGAGTCCAGAAATACGAAATTATAACCGTTTTGTCATAGCACATTTGCTCAAAAAGTTTGTCATAACGCAGTCACAAATTAATGATCGATAAATAAAACTTTAATTTCCATGTACTGGTACTCACATTAAATTTGTGTTTCAATGTTAACATTTTATGTAATTAGCTCTGATGCAAATCTGCATCGCATTTGTCAGATACAAAGGTTGGTTTTTGGGTCTGAAGGACGTTTTCCCATATACTAGGGCATTTGTGTATTCCTATAGGCAAACTAAAAGTTATGATTTTTATCATAACTTCATATAATACTGTTACCTATCATACATGAAGTATTTTTTTCATATACAAAAGTTACTTTGAAAAAGGCTCCAGTGTCACACATGTTAAATAATTGTATTGTGCTTTTATGGTTAAAAAAAATCCACATGTAGAGAAACTGTATATACTGGTATATATATATATATATATATATATATATATATATATATATATATATATATATATATATATATATAAACAAACCCAGTCATTTAAGCTTTAACACCTGAGTTACATAAAACTCTTGATAGGAGTCATCTATAATATATTATACTATATGGCAACATGGATGGGCAACTGCAAATGCCACGTCGATATATATATATATATATATATATATATATATATATATATATATATATAGCGACGTTGCAGTTGCCTATCCATGTTGCCACATGCTGTGTGTGGACGTGGCACAGACAGTCGTTATTGAGCCAAGCTAGATTCGCACACATAAACTCCACGAAACTTGGCATGCCCATAAAATGCTATAAAGTGCGACTGAAAAATGGCCGATATAAATTACATTTCACCTGTGCACAGTTAATCATTAACATGTGTCCTGCATCAATGCAGACTTGAGGTTTGTCTACAGTGTTTTGCTATGATTAAAGACTGGCCATTCAGTGCAGAAAATCCTGCACATGTATGTCAGATTTGATTGAGCAGCAATGCTTAGAGTAAACATGGTTCTTTCAGCCTTGGGCGTTTGTGTCTAATGCTTGCTTGTGGACAGACAATGGACTGTCCAGTAATGATCATTACACCCCAGTGTTCACTGTGTTGCACCCTGATATTCTGCTTCTAAAAATAGCTGTTATCTGTGCCTATGTCATCCTGCCCTTTGTACTTCTAAACATAGCTCAGGTCATCTCTAAAGGCAGGTGGACTTGGAGATTGAAAACACCTTGGTTTGGAAAACAATAACATGACCTGTGGTTGACATGTAACTCCAAAATCGTAGACGCACAAATAGTATTAGTCACTGACTTATATAAATGCACTGGAAAAATATTTTTTGGGTAAAACATCCATTATCATTACATAAAAATTTGTCACATTATGGAATTGGGCAATTCAGTTATTGCAAAATGCAAATTTTTACAGTTTTAGGTCACTTCAGTTCTTATCCTGATTAATTGGGCAAACGCATCTCTATATTTTTGTGTTTTGACCACAAGAAAAATTATTGAATAATTCCTACTAGAACAAGATCCTTTGCACGACAATTTTGTCAAATAAAATTTCAATAATAGCTTCCTAGTATTTAGGAAAATTATGTTAAGAAACTTATTCTTACCAAAGTTATTTACAGCTAAAGTAGAGCATATTGATTGTGCATAAGCAATAACACACATACATGTATATAACATGGAAGACATTGCTGTATTGTTGCAGCACATTTGAATGTTATTAATGTAATGACGAACGTCATTATCATGTAAAGATCATGTGGCATGCTTGATTAAACCAGCTGATTTGTATGTTTCTATTATATATAGGGACAACATAATTTGGCTTGGGACTCACTTTCTGTCACTGGCATTGGTTGTGTCATCTTGTGGGCGAACTAGAGCTCTGATTAATGCATTGTTCCCTTGGCTGACATGTAATGGAGTCAACAGGGTTGGGTTTCTGACAATCATAAAAAGGTGTTTCTGACATCATAAACTGTCAGAAACTGTCAGAATCTAATACATGCCAGTGCTTCACATTTGAAAACAACAGACGAGCGATAAATTGTTAGTTTTTTTTACCATGTGGTGATGCCACCATTCCCCATTCTGATTCGGCCGTTACGTCGCCATGAAATTGTAATTCGTACTTGTTGGTGCTATGACATTTGTACAATATTTATTTACTTTAGTAAACCCTATAAATTGTAATTGGTGAAATAGTTTTGAATTGCAGCATGTCATCAAACACCAAAGTGGCGTAGGCATAGCCTAGGCCAGTGACAGGGTGCCGTGGCAGTGCACTGCTACTGCACTGGTTTCGTGTTCGACTTCACTCAGGCGGTTTGAAAATTGCAAATGAGATTCACAAATACACTTTGTATAAGAATCATATATAGTCAGAAATGCAGGTTAGTAGGCAACACCAATACAAACTGTTGTAAAAAATAGCATGCTTCCATTGCACCGTAACGCTTAATGCTCAACTCAAACTAAATGTATTTTATTCAGTTCAACATACAACAGCATGTGACATTTAAACATAATACACCTTGACGCTAGTTCACTCATGACGCTAGTTCACCCAACACATCGTGGCTTCGATTGCGTTCTTGCATTTGCAATCTTGATGCAGCGGGCTGCGATCGCCACCCCTGGTGACGGATAATGTGGAAACTCAGAATTTTGGACCCCGAACACTGCGTTATAAAGAGGGTAGACTTTCCTAGTGAATCTAACACTCAAGAAACTCCTTGTCGATTCGAACACCTGCAGACAGTGAGCGATTTTAGCAATTGACGCGAGCGATAAATCGCTCCCTAGATTATTGACTTGCATGAGCGACAGTGAGCGAGAGCGATCGCTCGCCTCAAACGTGAAGGACTGACATGCTATATAAATTTATGATTGTCTGCACTTGGTGTGATGAACCAACGTTCTATCACATTTGGGTGACATCTGGTGATCACAGAACTTGCATCTAGCAGTTGTTTTTCCAGTACTTTCCACTTCAACAAAATGTTCCCACACAGCCTTAGCTGGTCTGTCACCCTTAAACATGCTGCACGCAGGGGTGCTACTAGCACTATTAAAGTCACTATTCAATATGACAATGTCTAAAAAAAGGTGGGTAATCAATTTGTACTTCTTTCACGTGTACCAGTGTATCTCTGTGTGAAGGTGTAGCAACAGGTGGCTGGCCAAGCAACTTGCTAAGTAGAAAGTATTGGGACAATCAGCTTATACCTCCGTCAAGCACAGACAGGTACACATATGATAAAACCAAGCTCAGACAATATTCTTAAAACGTTTTGTTGTAGCTCACTAAGTGAGTCTCACTCGATAGTTCAGCTCTGGAAATTGGGACTTCAAATGATTGCCTGGACCTGTCTTGAATCTTTCTTTGATATCGATTTTTCTAATACTACACTATGAAGCTGTGCACAGCTCACTATCAGCTCACAGCAGTAAGCAGTACAATGATACAGTTCTGTCTCAATTGCTTTAGTTTAACTGTTGTTGGCTTCCAAAGGCTTATTGACACAGCCACACAGGTCTGTGCACAGTGCTAACCCAGTCCCTTGAAGTCCTCTCCAATGTTATTACTGGTCCCCCACCTACACCCACCCAACTTGTATATGACAAGTTTCAGAGCAGTATGGTATTGCAGCTTCAAAGGGTAATTCTTGGATTGATTAGAAGAAACATAACATACAAGGGAAAAAAGTTAATTATACCTCTTTATAAAGCAATAGTTAGACCTCATTTAGAATACTGTATACAAGCATGGAGACCATATCATAAGAAGGATATAGATACGCTTGAATGCATACAAAGGAGAGCAACTAAAATTATTCCAGAACTTAGAGACCTTAGTTATGAAGAACTCCTGAAAGAATGTGGTTTAACAGCTCTAGAGACAAAGAGGTTAAGAGTAGATCAGATTGAAGTTTTTAAGATATTGAATGGGTATGAAAATATTGATAGAAATATGTTTTTCTCACTCAACAAGGATAGCAGAACTAGAGGACATGAGGTAAAATTAGTAAAGGATCAATGTAGATTGGACATCAGGAAGCACTCGTTCTCACAGAGAACAATAAATGAATGGAACAAATTGTCTACAGATTGTGTAACTGCGAGCAGCGTGAATATGTTTAAAAACAAGGTTGACACATATCTCAGGAGGGCGGGTTATAAGTAGATGAGCTTCCTTGTCAACTTGCTATCTGGGCCTTTGGCTTGGATGGCAAATCTTGTTAAATCTTGTTAAACTTCTTTCATGCTTTCACAATTGTGATTGAAACACGTCCTGCTCTTTTAAAAGCTAGCTGCCAAGTGAAACCATGCTGCAACAATCACATAGATCTGTTATCATTTCTATCTGCTAACAAATTGGTAGAAAATGCAAACAACAGAATGCACAGAGTAAAAGTTGCAATTGTATATGACATGTAACAGGTTACTAATGCATTACTATGTTGATTTAATATACAGTCTACACATTAAACAAAATAAAATAAAGTTGCACGCACGCACGCATGCACACACATGCACACACACAGAAATCTTTGCTATGCAACACAATCGCTAGAGCTCTGTTAGTGCTGGAAGTGGAAATGTTTTTTTTCTTATATTGGTTTGAAGAAATTTTGGATGAAAGTGATTTTTGTTGTAGTTATTCCAGTTAGAGCTAGTGTATTTTTAAGCAGGTAGTTGTATTCATAGACTGCGTGATAGCATGTAGGGCATTATGCTATTTGCTTTAAGGGTGTTCCATAACAATATTAATGCCATTGTTTCTTTTATTTGTTCAAGGAATACTGCTACTGCTTTGTGGTGAAATGTGGGCTCTATTGAACCCGACGTCCAGGAGGCTCGCATGGGGTGTAGTCAGCCTGGCTCTGGGTTGTGGAGCCCACATTTCTTTGTTTTACATTTCTTTGAAAGTGGGCTTACCCTTAATCCCCACAATAAACGTCATTCATTTGGCCTTTTCATATCTCTATATCTGTGTTGTGTTGTTGATTGCATAAAGTGATTTTTGTTCATTTGAAGCAGTGCTAACAGAACACTGAAGTCATGACAATACTCCAAGTAGAACACCTTGCCTGACCACATTGATGTAGCAGTCATCTATGTGGCACTCTTGAAAAAAATTGACCAAGAAAATGCTCCAGTGCCTACCTAGCTACGCAAAAATAATCCAATGAAAATATTTAAAGGAGGACTTTTCCTACATATAATACATTGTGAGGATATGTAACTGGCCCGGCAGCCCCAAAAAGGCACCGGACCAGTGGGCCAGTGTTAATGTTGAGGCCTGAACAACTATACCGCATAAAATGCTGAAATGCTGCATATGAAATTAATGAGTTTATGGAGGGTTTGTTTCCAACTTTTGCTGTCACTTTTGACTGTCGTTCAACTTTGTGCTAACTTGTAGCAACTGTAGTTTGGTTGTGTTAACTCAAATAACTTGTGGGATCATCAGTGACACTCATACTTACATGTATGTATTTTATTTGTTTGGGGATTTTCTCAAAATTATGTCAGCTGGCATTTTGTGGGTATTTTTTCATATTTACACATTTAAAAAATGTCGCCAAATAAATTAAAAACTCTACTTTTTTTAATCTGGAGTATTATTTAGTATTTCAACTATACTTTGTAATGCATGCATAGATATGTGATGCATGCATGGATATGTGATGCATGCATGGATATGTGATGCATGCATGCATATGTGATGCATGTATGGATATGTGATGCATGCATGCATATGTGATGCATGTATGGATATGTGATGCATGCATGGATATGTGATGCATGCATGGATATGTGATAAATGCATGGATATGTGATGCATGAATGGATATGTGATAAATGCATGGATATGTGATGCATGCATGGATATGTGATGCATGCATGGATATGTGATAAATGTATGGATATGTGATAAATGCATGGATATGTGATGCATGCATGGATATGTGATAAATGCATGGATATGTGATGCATGCATGGATATGTGATGTATGCATGGATATGTGATGCATGCATGGATATGTGATGCATGCATGGATATGTGATAAATGCATGGATATGTGATGCATGCATGGATATGCCATTGTACATACAGAGGCTGCATATCCCCTTTCACCTGTTCTGACTGGATCTCACCCTGTCCTGTATCCAGGTCAGGTTCACCTGGCTCAGTGTTTACTGCCTGCTGTCCTGAGCCGGTTTATAAACAGCCTGTTTATGTGAGAGAGCCAGTCAAGGCCACCCGTTGACCTCCAGTCAGGGCCGCTGAAGATTTGACTTTAGGCTGAGTAAAATAGTGATTAGTGGAAACGCTATACAGCTGGTGAATTATGCAGGAGCATAAAAACCCCTCTTACCATCTGGCAATGTGAACTTAACCCTGCTGCAGGGCTCGATTTTAATGATAATCCATTACTCCAGGCAGCCTTCATTTTGCAATGGATTACTTGACCTGCAGTACAGGAATCCATTTGGATTACCACTTTATTTGATGTCATTTTGCCCACCAACAACATTTCTGCAGTGCCCCCTCCCAAAATTCAGGCCAAAGCGGTTGGCCTAGACGCATTCAGAACTACCATCTGGCATACAAAGTTGTGTTAACATTCATGTGCAGCAAATAATGCAGAATCCTGACAATCTGCATGCATACACAACACACAGAATGATTGTGGTGGCTGCTTTGTTATTCTACTAGCTAGAAATCACTTGATAAGATTTAGCCACTGTTTTGACAGTGCACTGAGTTATCGACTGGTTGATTATGCACAGGCAGTGGATAATGCAGCTTATTGGTGATAGCACTCGGCATGTTCCAACATGCTAACTATTGACCCAGTAACCCAGTTGCTCAGTGTGCTTTGTTGGCTTTGAATGTCCAGATTTATTTTTGACCACCATCGCCTAGATCTTGTTGTGAGGTCCTGACATGTTGTGAGGTCGTGACATGTTGCGAGGTCGTGACATGTTGCGTGATGTTGCGTGTAGCACTCTAGGCGGTGGGCTAAATTCCCATCATAACTCTTGCCTTGTCGCTTAATTTAAGAGATGGTAATGAACCACTGAATATGTTCGTATTTAAAGCATGTCACTAAGACATCCAAACAGTCGTGACTAATCATAATCTTACTATAATCTAGCAAGTGTTGGTCAGGTTTTCAATGAATTTTTTATTCAACCTTCTGTTCCACTGTCTACGAGCAATCAAATTACCCTTTGTAGTTATTACATACATTTGTTATGTGCAAAATTACGTACAATTATTCACAACGTTTTTCTTTGATTGTTTGAAGTTACGTAATAGAAGGGCAACTCTATAACTGCCAATGTTACATCACAATTTTTAGTTTGATTCCCAGAAGCCATCAAGATCTTGACTGGCAACATGAAGTACCAAGGCATTGATGGAAATGTCTGTAAAAAAACTATATTGTTATCGCGGCAGTCACTTGTGAACTACCAAGTTATCCTATCTCGAGGATGGACTTTTTGCTAGTCTTAAATGATTATATTACTTGTAATTATGTACTTATGGTCATGGCACAGAGAAATAATCCGGATTGATTACCTTACTAATGCAATCAATCCTGTAATGTACAACATAGCCTGAGATGCACACGTTTCAATCAGATTTCTGTGTACTCCTGCAGGTGGCGCTGGTGGAAAGGGTGTTTGGGGAGCGCCCGGCTCCGAGCTTATCGGCAGCGAGGCTGTCAGCGACACACATGACCCGAACTACGACTCAGACAGTCAGGTGAGTACTAAGGTAGACAGGGACAGTTCATGGCATATGAATGTAGTGGCAGTAATTTTTAGATGATCCCTTTTGGCAGTTTTTTCCTGCCCGTAAAATTTTTTGAACAACGATGTGGCTATCCATATTTGAGGGCTACAGCATTTTGTGCTGTGCCCAGATTATAATTTCTAGTGGCTGAATGTCAAATTATGGGTGTGTCAGTGACTGTAGGATCCCTTGTGTCAGTGACTGTAGGATCCCTTGTGCCAGTGACTGTAGGATCCCTTGTGCCAGTGACTGTAGGATCCCTTTTATCAGCGACGGTAGGATCCCTTGTGTCAGCGACTGTAGGATCCCTTGTGCAAGTGACTGTAGGATCCCTTGTGTCAGCGACTGTAGGATCCCTTGTGCCAGTGACTGTAGGATCCCTTGTGTCAGCGACCAAAGGATCTCTTGTTATTTAGGACGCCATTTCATGCGGAGCATCTGCATCTTGTATGTTGATTTTCTGGAGAGACATTGACAGAAGTAGAAAAATTGTGTCCAGTGCAGGTCAATGAAATAATAAATAGTAACATAGTTGATTTTTAGAATATTGAAATAAATAATAAATTCTATATTCAAATATATTCAAGCATTAAAAACGGTGACCTTATCACCAGTGGGAAAATAAATAATGATCTGTCCCCAGGCGCCGGGGAAGAGATGTCTTAGTTGTTGGACAGGGTTGTGGTCCATGAGCTGTCACCTCTCCCTGTTACTGATAGCGTTTGGTGATTGTGGTGATCGATAGTCAGCCGACCGTTTATCATGTGGCTCATTGTACAGTTTAGCCATGCCACATTTATGATGTGGCTCATTGTACAGTTTAGCCATGCCACATTTATGATGTGGCTCATTGTACAGTTTAGCCATGTCACATTTATGATGTGGCTCATTGTACAGTTTAGCCATGTCACATTTATGATGTGGCTCATTGTACAGTTTAGCCATGTCACATTTATGATGTGGCTCATTGTACAGTTTAGCCATGCCACATTTATCATGTGGCTCATTGTACAGTTTAGCCATGCCACATTTATGATGTGGCTCTTTGTACAGTTTAGCCATGCCACATTTATCATGTGGCTCATTGTACAGTTTAGCCATGCCACATTTATCATGTGGCTCTTTGTACAGTTTAGCCATGTCACATTTATCATGTGGCTCATTGTACAGTTTAGCCATGTCACATTTATGGTGTGGCTCATTGCACAGTTTAGCCATGTTACATTTATGACGTGGCTCATTGCACAGTTTAGCCATGTCACATTTATGACGTGGCTCATTGCACAGTTTAGCCATGTCACATTTATGACGTGGCTCATTGTACAGTTTAGCCATGTCACATTTATGACGTGGCTCATTGTACAGTTTAGCCATGCCACATTTATGATGTGGCTCATTGTACAGTTTAGCCATGTCACATTTATGATGTGGCTCATTGTACAGTTTAGCCATGTCACATTTATGACGTGGCTCATTGTACAGTTTAGCCATGTCACATTTATGACGTGGCTCATTGTACAGTTTAGCCATGCCACATTTATGATGTGGCTCATTGTACAGTTTAGCCATGTCACATTTATGATGTGGCTCATTGTACAGTTTAGCCATGCCACATTTATGATGTGGCTCATTGTACAGTTTAGCCATGCCACATTTATGATGTGGCTCATTGTACAGTTTAGCCATGCCACATTTATGATGTGGCTCATTGTACAGTTTAGCCATGCCACATTTATGATGTGGCTCATTGCACAGTTTAGCCATGTCACATTTATGACGTGGCTCATTGCACAGTTTAGCCATGTCACATTTATGACGTGGCTCATTGCACAGTTTAGCCATGTCACATTTATGACGTGGCTCATTGCACAGTTTAGCCATGTCACATTTATGATGTGGCTCATTGCACAGTTTAGCCATGTCACATTTATGACGTGGCTCATTGCACAGTTTAGCCATGTCACATTTATGATGTGGCTCCTCATTTGTTCTTATTTGTAAAGGTAAAAGGTAAAGGTACGTTCTGATATAGCGCGGTATCCAGTCCGTAGAACCGATCAAAGCGCTTTACGCTTTGTGTAATTATTTACCCATTGATGCTGTACATTCTCATCAATTTCTTATTATTTTACCTTTCGATACATAGCACTCGTCTGTAGCATATTTTCTGTCTCAAAAGACATGACAGTGAATCAGTAAAATCAGTAACAACACAATCAATTACATGACATATACTCCCCCCTCTGTGTGTGTGGGGGGGGTCAGAGGTCAACTCAAGGTTTCTTGAACGTGATCATCACTGACAATCAGAGACACTTTAATGCTATAAAATGTTCACAACCTATTTTATGTCCTGATTGTTTCAAAGATAAGGCGTACGAAGTAAAAGGTTTGTGTGAACAAACGATAGCTCATTGCCGCCCACCGGCCGCATACTACTTAGCGTGTTATACCTTAAGTTGGTGACCTGATCAGAGCACTGTGTTTTATTAATGACAACTGAAACTGGAGATGGCTGTGTTCAGTGGCCTAAAGGTGACGCCTACCTAACTCATGTCTGCTACCTAACTCATGTCTGATGTAGACAAAGCACCCTGGCTCATCTCCCATACAGTGCACCGATAACATCACTTGCTCCAGGAAAGACTTGATGGCCGATTATACAGATGTGTAAAAAAAGTGCTTGCTCGTGCTATTTATTACCTGTGTGTCATTTCCTGCTTTGTGCTCACTGGAGACATCAGAATCATGATTTGTGTTATGGTAATATTAGCCGTCTGTATCATATAACGCCTGATAGAGGAGCCCCCCCTTGCAGAGTGTGGAACTTTTCCATGTGTGAATAGCCTCAACTACAACAGTATCCCTCGCAGATCGTCCTGTTGAAATGCAGATTTTTCAGTTGCAGTGTTAACCAATAACCAATTGCTTGCTGGAATTTACAGCGCTCTCCTACGGACTCGGGAACGTAACTTTAATTGGTCGTGGACCGCTGCTCAGAAGGATAATTAATGATAGGCATTCCTGGAAACGCTATTTGAAGTTTGGTCACGGGCAAGTCTAGTTCCCAGAAATATGTCGACCAGGGCAGCAAGTGGGACGAAGTACAAAAAATTATTCAGTGCACATCCACACTTGACATGGGTGGGAACAACTAACATATCCACGTTTCAGGTTGATCTGCCACGGGTAGTGTAGTCTATAGTACTACTAATGCTATCATACTCAACGCGACACGATTGGTGTGAACAAAACCGTCAATTTACTTTATACAGTTAGACAATAAAATATGTGTACTATAGAGTAATATTTAAGTATTCACATAAACCAGTGGTTTTTGCTCACATCAACTCGTGGTTGATAATCTGGACCCTGCAATTTGTATTTTAAATGACGAGAAACGGACGCGACAGAACAACAACTATATTTTAGTTTTACAAAGAATAAAGTGTGTTTTACCAACATAAAAGAGATGCAGTCAGGTATATTCAAGTTCAGTGTATCTGATTGGTGGACACAGCACTATGACAAAATATAAAACCACAAATGTTGGGGTGATTCCACCAGGGGTGATAACTGTGACCTCTACCCCACTCCCCTGTAGTTAAAGTGAAACAAAGTCATGGTTTTCGGCCTATGCATCTATAAGAATTACTAAAAGATAACCATTTGCAACTACAATTAAAAATATCACGCCAGTGGTTTACTAGGAAAACCTTTTGAACACACGACATCTTAATTTCATGTGCCGCACCGTACTGTTATATAAAACTACGTCACAAGTGTGGTATTCTTGCAATATTCGCTCGCCAAATGAAAATATATATTCGTATACACCTAACCCTATTCTTGCCTATAGTATATGGCAATGCTATTTGCGTCCAAACTTACCTTATGTAACACATTTTTGGCTTTGTTTACTAAAATAGTCTGTTTCTTGCAAAATAACACGTTTGTTTTGTATTGGTTCTGTGATGCTGGCCTCCCTTAATCCGTCACTTTAATCTAGGTCACCCCGATTTTACTGCACATGGACTTACCGGTCACGCTAGTTAACTTGTCAGCCCTCGGTCATTCGGAAAAATCACGAGATTCTCCAACTTTTAGAACACATTCTTCTGAGTAAACCACTGGTTTTTATTATCTCTTAGGTACGCAAGCCAAAAACCATGACTTTTCTTTTGCTTTAGCAAAGATGGGTATAAGGAGCCTCTGTTTTTTTATCCTTCGTTTACATAATAAATGATGAACGGTTTTCTCGTTTTCCATTTGTGGAAGAATTGATAAAAATATAGTTTGTTGATTCCTGTTTTTAACCTGGTCCCCTAATCAAGGTTTCTGTCACCAGGGTGAATATGTGGTGCAGAAGATCGTACCGGAGCTGACCGAGGCGGAGATTGTAACCACGGTGACGCCGATCCTGCAGGAATACCTGGAGCACGGCGACACAAATGAAGTTGCAGTAAGTTGTGTGCCATGGAACGACTTGTTCACTGAGCCTAGCATGTCTTTGTCATTGTAAAACACTGGGTGTTTGTGTAAAATCTGCCTCAGCAGTTCATTTAGCTCATTGTGAATCAGGTTTGTTGATGTTCAGGTCCGTAGGGCGTGAATGCTTTTGTGTAGCATGCACAGTTGGCTCTATAAAACAGTGCATACGTTTGTTAGATCAACATTGCGGTATATCAAAATACTGCATGTAAAAATTTCCGTTCTTAGCAACTGTTTGAATATTCAAGTGACCACAAAATGTAATGTGTCTTTAAACATTTACTGGACATTAATAGTCAGTATTTAAGTACCTGTGATACACCTGCATGATTAATGCATTGAGATTGCTTTTGCTGTATAATGGCTATCACATAGCTGAACTGTTTTGTACAGAGGCAGGCTCTTGGTAGGTGTTTTTGCGACAGGGATCCTGCCAGTGCATTTTTACTTGTAGCATCTGGACATTGGCAGCTGCAGCCACGAGCAATCTGTGGAGAAAGGATAATTTCACTGCATTTGTTATGCTTGTGGATATGTAAAAATTTAACGGGGTGTCACTCTATGGCTCATTCAGTTTCTCGGTCACTCACGCTCTCGCTCTCTCTGACCAAAGTTGGAATCCTCACGAGCCAAGCTCATATCCATCTGTCTTTCATAACATTTCCCTTCCACAAAGACTGCCAAGTCTCTGGAGATTGTAGCGGTGTAAGTTTTGTTTCTTTTCACGTTTACGAGACCATAGAAAGCGTTTGGCTTGTTTGTAGCTCTGCAGTAAGTGGTATTGATGTTTTGGTGTTCTGTCACACATCTGGTTGACATGCTAGTCAGGTATTACCTTGGCATTAATCCTCTGAGCCTAGTCATGCATAAGACAGAAACAAGAATTCTGCGTAGCGGCCTTACCCCAGCTCAGGTGTATTTCTCTCACACTGCAGTTATTCACCATGTTATGTTTGGTTGCCTATGCTGTCCTTTGGGAGTCGATCTCAAGGCTGTTTTTTTATATATATTTTTTCATCCTCCTTTTGCAAAACATAGCTGATCCATCTCCATCTTCTTATGGTGAGTAAGACGTAATGTTATTGGGTGCAGTTAGTAATAGCAGTTTTTTGTTGGTAATCTGTTTCAACAGCATTTGATGTGGACAGTTAAAAGTTGTCTGAATCATGTTCTGATGCACATCTAAACATTTCCTTTGTACTGTAGTGGTGCAGCGTCCGTTCTTCAACAAGTATTTGCAAATCTTTTAGGAAAAATGGAACACTGTATTGCAAGTATTTGCAACTCTTATGCAAGGCGTACATTGCTAGACTTTTGTTGAGAGTCACGCATTTGGGCAGCTGGGTCAGCAGCGGACATTACATTTGTTGCTGCAATTCAATTTTAGAATTGGTTCAACAGCTGTTGCACCAGCCAAATTAACATGCGAATTTAGTTTTGTTGAGTTGCAGACCAGTGTATATTGCATGACTGATCAATTTTATGTCACATGTATGCACGACACAAAGCTAACAGCCGTGTACACACACACCTAGCATTAGAAGTATTTCGCCCATCTGTTCTGTTGTGTTAATCCCCTGTTTTTGTCCAAGTTTTGTACGTTTGGTCACACCTCTGAACTAAGGACACTCAAGGAACTAGAGTAATTGTCATGAATCAACACGACTGGATCAACACGACCTTATGCTTGGTTTGTCATATGCAAACACAAACCTCTCAAGTCCCAGTCCACGAACAACACTTGGGCTAATGACACGCTTACTGACCGGTGTCATTGATGCACATGTCATATGTTGTGACGGCATCATCCCAGTAGCCCCCCCCCGAGGTGTGAGAATTGTGTCCCAATTGCCTTCCAATAGCTCATTAACCAAATATTTAATTGTCCTACATAAGCCCGTGAGGTGAGTAAAACACAGTTTCACCTTTTCACATTGAGTAAAAAGCTAATTGCTCAGAAGCTGTTGTGAGTTGTTGTTCTGTAATTTTTTTATTTTATATTACTATTTAATTTGATATTGCTGTAATCTGATATTACTCTCAACATTATGTACAAAATTTAATGTTATTTGTTTGTGATGTATAGCGGTTATCAAGGCAATATCAATTGTTCCTAGACATTAATGGCACTTTATTAACATTTTCATTTTAGTAATTCACAACTAAAGGAGGGTTTTTACGGGTTCCCTCTAATGCAAAAAATGCAGACATTCCTTGTGCACACCAGCTGTATGACCATTTTTTATTTAAAATAAAGTTGAGGCAAAACAATGGATGGAACAGCCTAGAAGTCTTCCCAAACTGATAATTAGTCCCACTAATCCTCCCAATAGTCCCAGTAGCCCCAGGGCTTTCCAAAAGTAGTTTATATTATATATACTTGTTATATATACTTGCCATCATTTGTTAGGTAACTGCACTCAGCTGTGTAAATGAGTATCTTTCTACAGACGGAGGTGGTGTCTTTTCTTCCCACAGTAATTGCAGCGTGGCTGAATGCTTCCTAGAGAAGTCAAGATTGCGTTGGAATAAACAGGTCTGCCAGGGGGTGAAGTGTAAAGTGCTTTGAACAGTCCCAAGGAGTGGATACTGCGCTATTTCTGTTTTGCCTACCCCATGTTTACTTTGCCTAACCCCCCTGTTTACTCCACCCCAGGACCTGCTGAAGGATATGAACATTGGCTCGAACAAGCACCTTATCATGGAGATGGCCGTGAGCCTGGCGCTGGAGAGACACGACCCGCAGCGAGAGCTCACCTCCCGCTTGATCTCTGACCTCTACGGGCAGCTGCTCACCCGGGACGAGATGATGGAGGGTTTCCACGTCCTCCTCACGAACCTCCCTGATCTCAGTCTCGACACCCCCGACGCCCCATCGGTACGTGCGCATCGTTCAGCTTTGTTGTCGCTGGGTGGGATTTTTTATTTACTCTGCCACCCCAGTGAAAATCAGCTGAAGTTAGTTTTTGTCTGGATGGGTTGAAGATTTTGTTTGAGTTTTTTTATGGAATTTTTCAAAAGTTTTCTTGATGAAATTTTTCAAAAGTTATCTTAACCCTAGGAGTGACCAATGATAAATTTCCACAGTGCACGCAGATCAGAGTTATTCATAAGGTTGCTTTTAAAAACCATAACGTCGCTAATAAATATCGCACAAACGTGATTGAGGTATGAATTTGTTGCTAAAAGACTCATTATAATAAAATGGAAAAGAATACAGCACATAATCTTATGGGGATATTACTATTTGAATTTCATCAAAAAAAGAAAGCAATACCATTTTTTCCGCCCTGCCGCTATATGATTACCGAGTGGCTGTATGTCTCTGTGTCCACTGGGGGAAATGTAGCCATACACGTTAGCTACAAAATAAAACAAATATGAATCAAATATGTTGAGAACTTCTAGTTTTATGATTTTATCCAACTTCAGACTATGCTGAATCAGACAGGCTCATCGATCTGTCAGAGACGATGGAAACCTCGATGGCAACTAGCTGATATATACCTCAAAAAAGCCTAAAGTGAACTGACACAGAACAAGGTGAAAAAATAAAATGGCAGATTAGTCAAAAAAAAAACTCGGACGGCCCAGACAACACGTGTTTGTAGCGACGATGCTCATTTGCTGCATATAGCCAGCTTGCTCATTCACATGTATTCGAATAGGCCAGTCGTAGAGCTTTCCAAAAGTATAACATGTTACATATTTAGGTACCATGAATGGAAACGTAAATTTAGTCTGCAGAGCGTTGCAAAAGCAGCCAAATATGAGCGTCAACTATGTGACGTGTTTTGTAAACTAGATCGTCATTAGCTATCATTGACTATGCTCATGAATAAAGATGAATCAGAACGAAGAGTGATTCAGCTTTCCAATAATACCATTTGTTCCCGTGTGAGGTACTGGAGACGAAACGAAAATGTTTACTACAGGGTGATACCAGAATTGTCCCAAAATCGGCCAGAACGCTTTTCGCACTGATTGTGCGGGCCAAATTCGGCCCAGTGGTCACTCCTAGGGTTAATGACATTTTTCAAAAGTTTACTTACAGGTGTAGTTACAGTTTCTGTGTGACAGTTTTTGTGCGAAAAGTAAATGCATGGTTTTCAGCACCACATATGCAAAACTGAGGGAAGCAGACACACACATAACCAAAAACTACTGGCATAATGCTACTTTTCTACTAGAGGATGACGTGAAAGTGCCTGTTTGTTGCAGCTGATAGCGATGTTCCTTGCACGCGCCATCGCTGACGACTGTCTGCCTCCCAGGTTTATCACGTCCTACAAAGGCAAGGTTGAGTCGGAGCAACTAAGGTCAGTTGCGTCACTTGACTTTAGTTCTCCACAACCTCTGCATAAATAAAATAAAATTAAAAAAATTATTGTGAAAGTGCTGAGATTGCGTTTAATGCAGGCATACCGTCTTGAGAAATTTGTGAGAACAACTTGGTCAGGGTTCAGATACAATAAAGTTTTAATTGCAACTGTTAATTTTTTTATGACACTAATTATGTTGATGTAAGTTAGTTTCTCATTAGTCTTCCTAACAATCTTTCATCTCCTTTCTAAATGTTGGGGGAGGGGCATCCGTGTTTTGTTCCTTTACTGCAGTACAGTTTATTTGTGTGTACTTTTTAATGTAATAGTTTGTTTGCTGTCGACATTTTTGCAATCTTACGCGTGCATGCATTTTTCTTTTCACCGTTTCATTCAGGGTTCTATACGTGCCAACCCTGCGTGGTGTACACCTGTAAAACTGGTGCCAACCCTGAGTGGTGTACACCTGTAAAACTGGTGCCAACCTTGAGTGGTGTACATCTGTAAAACTGGTGCCAACCTTGAGTGGTGTACACCTGTAAGACTGGTGCCAACCCTGCGTGGTGTACATCTGTAAGACTGATGCCAACCCTGAGTGGTGTACACCTATAAGACTGGTGCCAACTTTGAGTGGTGTACACCTGTAAGACTGGTGCCAACTTTGAGTGGTGTACACCTGTAAGACTGGTGCCAACCCTGAGTTGTGTACACCTGTAAGACTGGTGCCAACCCTGAGTGGTGTACACCAGTAAGACTGGTGCCAACCTTGAGTGGTGTACACCTGTAAAACTGGTGCCAACCCTGCGTGGTGTACACCTGTAAAACTGGTGCCAACCCTGAGTGGTGTACACCTGTAAAACTGGTGCCAACCTTGAGTGGTGTACACCTGTAAGACTGGTGCCAACCCTGCGTGGTGTACATCTGTAAGACTGGTGCCAACCCTGAGTGGTGTACACCTATAAGACTGGTACCAACCCTGAGTGGTGTACACCTGTAAGACTGGTGCCAACCTTGAGTGGTGTACACCTGTAAGACTGGTGCCAACCCTGAGTGGTGTACACCTGTAAGACTGGTGCCAACCCTGAGTGGTGTACACCAGTAAGACTGGTGCCAACCTTGAGTGGTGTACACCTGTAAAACTGGTGCCAACCCTGAGTGGTGTACACCTGTAAGACTTTTGCCAACCCTGAGTGGTGCACACCTGTAAGACTGGTGCCAACCATGAGTGGTGCACACCTGTAAGACTGGTGCCAACCCTGAGTGGTGCACACCTGTAAGACTGGTGCCAACCCTGAGTGGTGTACACCTGTAAGACTGATGCCAACCCTGAGTGGTGTACACCTGTAAGACTGGTAACAGAAATCCATAAGACCCCCAAATGACCCCATATGATTATCTGTGTCCACCGCACTTACTCAAAAGGAGTTAGCAGTGCAAACTGGGATATATTTATTGGATCTCATTTAGATGTGTGCAGCTGACTGTACACATCTAAAACTAAGACTGTCAAATTTGAGAAAACCCCGTTATGGCCATGTAAAAGTATGTAGTTCAGATTTACCTTCTGGTTGTTGTCGTCATTGCGTAATCATTGGTAGTTGTCTCAGGTGGTGTATGTCTTTTCCAGCGCTGCTCTCGAGAAGGCGTCCACGATGCTGGGCATGAACCACGGAATGGCAAGGCTCGACAATGTGTGGGGGGAGGGTGGGGGCAACCGCCCCGTCAAGTACCTCACCAGGAGGGTAAGTCGTCCATGGCAACCATAGGTGTCTAATTTAGCCATTACATTTAATACGTCACGGCTCATGCCCCTGCTGTCTGTAGGGTTATATTTCATACTTGTTTCAAGTTACCTGCTGAGGTAAAAAAACCAGCTAATGACGCCAGAGTGCTTGCGGTACAGGAGGGAATCTGCATAAAATAATAATTCTTGTTCCGCACTATTATCATTGATTATCATCTTCACAAAATATGTGTTCTAAATGTGTGCGTAAAGCACTTCGCCGTGAAAGCTATTTTCTAAATGAACATAATGTTTATGTCGCGACCCGGTGCATAACTCGTTTCGTTTCTTTTATCCTCGTCAGACCTGAAGGAAAACACCCAAATAACAACTTGTATTTGTTCAGAATCAATTCTGTAAGTTCTACTTATGTTAGACTATTTTTATTGCACTATATCTGCAAATATGCTATTAATTTCATTGTAATAAATTATGTGGTCTATTACAATGATAATTACTGTAATTACAATTGACACAATTTTCCGTTACACTGTATTACAGTAAGGGATGTAATGGAACCCAACCTGGTGGTTGGTGTATGTAATGATGCAAGATGCGGTCGTGCTACAGATACGCCTCCTGTTGGAGGAGTTCATCAACTCGGGCGACGTCACCGAGGCGATTCGCTGCCTCAAGGAGCTCGATGTACCTCACTTTCACCACGAGCTCGTCTACGAGGTAGGAGGGAAGTCATTCTCTTCTGTTTCTGTTGCGCTGACCTGACGTCGTCGGTGTACATAGGTTCATTTCAGCCTATTTAGGTGAACCCATTAATTAGATCATTGCTTAGTACATATTGATGGAGGGCATATACCTGTTCGTCTGAGGTATATTGGTATCCATTTAGAGATGTTCGCAAAACATAAATGTTTGACACTACACAGAATTTGTTTTCATGGTGGGCAGTGTTAGCAGCTGTTTTGTTTAGCGTTACATCAATGTATTTTCCCCAAAAACATTTATATTCCGATCAAAATTCATTAGAGGGCTGACTGTGAGCATATGCTAGCAGTTTTGTGTTATGATAGCTGGATATGAATGGTATGTGATGGTATATTGTCACATGTCAATGTGATTCACAGTTTCATGTAGCGGGTGAGGGAGATGTAAGGTTAAATGACTGGTTTTACATCGGTGATTTGAGATCATCCCCTCACGAGCGCCTTGCTGCTCTTGAAAGCAAACTGTCAGGGGTCAGGTTGCTGAGGATATAAGTGCCACAGACGTCTGTTATTATTGTTAGTTTGGCGCATCTGCTAGTTCGGTACGTATGTTTGCAGGCAGTCGTCATGGCAATTGAGAAGTCGAAGAGCCGCATCATAGACATGATGGTCAGCCTACTGCGTACACTCTCCACAACCAACATCGTCACGCCTGATGAATTCGCCAAGGTGACGACAGTTAATGGTGTTTGTGGTAAACTTTGTAAATTTACACCAATGACCAGTCCTTGCAGTCTGATTTGTCTGTTTTTGTGTAGACATATTTTTTATTGTGATGTGCAAAAATGTCAAAGGGTAAGATGTCACGATTGTTCAGAACTTTGTACAAACGTCCAGTGTTCACCTCTCTGTAGGTGGCAACATCTGCACATGGAAAAGTAGGAAACGCCTCCTTCTCTTGACTTTCATAGATTTTTAGCGGAATCACACATGTTGGTTTTACGGGGAGCCATTTTGATTAGCTGTTCTCGTTTGCAATGAACACGTGCCCGAAAAAATTGTGAAATCACTTGAGACCAGATAAATAACATGCATAGATCAGTGTGGTACGTACCATACTGATTTTACCATATTTGTTTATTACAAAAAGTGGAACGTTTCGTCAGACATGGAACGATTAAACTACTATGATAACTAGTTATGGGGAGATGTGGTAGCTAGAATGATGTTTTTGAAAAAATTACTCGAAATGTGTTTTCTCCGTATTCCAATAACTGTGTATGTTTAATCTCTATATAGTTCACTTTTATAACAGTGACATACCTCTAAATTAGTTTTATTCATGGATAAAGCTTGCATCTACTATGTGATCAATGCCGTCATCAGGGCTGGGTCCAATTATGTAATTGTAATTGTAATTGATTACAGCAAAATCATGTAATTGTAATTGTAATTGATTATGGTTTCAAAATGTTGCTGTAATTGTAATTGTAATTGTTATATTTTGTATAATTGAAATTTTATTTCAATTACAATCAATTACAATCAATTACAGTACGTTTCATATCACAAACTACCTGAACGAATTGTCAATAAAAATATAATTTAAGTCTCACATGAGTTGAAAATCAAGACTAATAATAACACCTGCTTATATATTTACATTAAAGTCTCAGTATTCACTGTCTGGTGGGTACTAGTCAGTGGTGCTAGTGGTGGGTAGCCTTAGCAATTAGCCTTTTCAGTAAGTTGGTAACAGCCAGGAAGCAATAAACAATGCACAGACATTCAGTCAGAGTTAGCAAGCCAATTACACCCCTTGTGTTGTGGTGGGTTGGAGACAGGTCAGGTGGCAAGGACTGTTTATATGGCCTCTCTTCCCATTCCCAACTCACACAAAGCAAAGGGCAGACCAATTAAGAATGTCAGCTTAGAGCAGGAGCTACAACCTCAAAGTAAACACATCAAACCCTATTATTAGTATTTTCCAAAGAAAAATTTAAGAAATGCGCACGGATAAATGTCTGCATTGGAATATGTCCTGTAGGATTATGTCTGGATATTGCATTGTATTTTTATATAATAAAAATATGTTTTAAACAGCTATCTTTTTATTTAGTATAATTCAAAGTCACAATTCAACAAAATGTACAAACATTACCGTTATATTTGTTTATCAAATGTGTACAAAATATTGAAATTAAGCAAAACGCGCAAAAATACATAATTAACAAATGCTGAATATATTTGGTTCCGCATAATGTAATTGTAATTGAAATTGAAACAGTGTAATTGTAATTGATTTAGAAAATTATGACTGTAATTGTAATTGAAATAAAAAATTTAATGTAATTGTAATTGATATAATTTTGTGTAATTGGACCCAGCCCTGGCCGTCATTCAATCTTTGATGACCATTTACAAGAAATTACATTTTGACAACAAGAAAGTACAACACTCTGGAGTTTAAAATGATCTGGTCATCTGGTTTGGATTGTTGTGTTCGCTTTCATATTCTCCAAAAATGTTCTAACTAAATTTTGGTTTTGTGCAATATATTTGGGGTGGTGAATAAAAAATGTGTCAACTGATATTACATTTAGAATATCATAACTTCTACAATGAACTACTAAGCCAGTGATGATTGTGAAAGTATTATGATAAAATATCTATTACTTTTTAAGTGTTGTAATTTTTTAGAGGAGTTATTATTCCTTCATACAGTGGCCATTTTGTTTGTTGCCATGGAAATGGGAGTCTGGCATAAAAAATTTCAATATATGAATTACTCAGAAACTCCGTTCTACAATTTGGGCATAAAATTGCGCTAACTATTCAAATACGAAAATCATATCCAGCTGCCACATCTTGGAGTGTATAGGATGTTCAGCCAGTCAACTATTTTACAGTTTTACGTGTAGTGTAAGTCAACTTAATCATTAACTTAACTGGGTATAAGTAATAAACTAACTAGATAACTTCCAAAATACAAGTGAACTTAACTTAATCGAAAATAGTCCAAGATCAACTTAACTTAATGGGTTAAGTGTTTAGATTTTTTTGCTAGTCTCATTTCAAATTAATTTTGTGAAAAACCAAACCTACCTACTATCCACTGCAACATGCTAGCTCGTTTGTGCAACTTTTGTATGTAGTTTTTGTGAAATCATCACACAAACTATTCAATTAGTTAATGCTTGTTCAAGCATTAACTGAAGTCAAAATCAAAATGCTGAAAAATCACAATTTTCTTTCTTGGTGAAATTTTTTAACTTTGTCATGTGATCGGCGAGAGGATGGAAGTCACGCCCATGATCAGCATTGACCCACACAGTGTTTACCATCTTGGATATCCACTATTTTGATCCTTGCCATATCTAATGACTAAAGTCGGTTCTTTCGATGATTTGAAAAAAAATAGGCACCTTTTTTAATCGACTGCGGATGTTACATGAACTATTCACACGCTATATAGTTGGACACCAGTGAACTGGATTTGCGATAGGCTAAATCAGTTGAGGAAGCAATTTTAAGTTAACTTGTATTTTGGAAGTTATCTAGCTAAGTTAATTTATTAGTTATACCCAGTTAAGTTAATGATTAAGTTGACTTACATTACACGTAAATCTGGAATTTATAGGATGTGCAGCCAGTCAACTATTTTACCCTCGTGTCGCCTGTAAAATAGTTGACTGGCTGAACATCCTATAAACTCCCGTGTCACCCACTGAGCCATGGCCCTTTCACCTGTATCTATACATGTGGATGACATTAGTCTAATTACTATGTAAAAAATAAGTTAACTAAAGAATTGATTTAAGTTAATCAGTTAATTTCATGTTAAGTTAACCTACAAAAGTTAACTACTTAAGGTAATGTTAACTTAACTAAACTTTTGCAAGTTAATGATTAAGTCAAGTTAATCGCCCCATGTCTGCGTTTCGTCTAAAAAGGAAAAATATGCCTTTCTTTTATTGAAGTTCACAAGTGAACACATTTCCCTGTGTATTTACCCTACATTGTGCTTGTGCAGGGTATGAAGCGGGTGTTTGATGGCATGCCAGACATCTGCTTGGACGTGCCGGCCGCCTACACCCTTCTGGAGCAGCTAGGGGGTCAGCTGTACCAACATGGGTGTCTCACAGACACCCTCTATAAGGACATGCCAGCGAGGTGGGTAGATATGGGCAGTGGTGTTTCCTTCCATGGTACGAACACTAGGGCCCGCACACGGTTTGAAAGTCTTGAATTTCATTTGTTCTAATTCAAGGCCTTCAAATCTTTGAGTGTTGCCAAGTAGTCTTGAAAAGCCTTGAATTTTATTTTTGTCAATTTAATTATTATTTCAGAGTAGCAGCTGTTGGTGCACGCCAGGTCTGTATGCATGCATATCGTCATTCTTTGGGAATTCTGTAATTTTTTATATCAGACTATCGGTTGTTTTGTGCGACTGCATACCATAATAACATTTGAAATAGAGTCTTGATATTTTTTCTCGGTAGCCGTAAAAAGTCTTGAAATGGCCTTGAATTTGATATCTCCCTCAGTGTACGGACGCTGCCTGTGCCAGAAACTGTCAGAAACATACCAGACATTAAATGTAAAAAGTTTGATAACAGTCACATTATTTTATATAGTTGTGGTTCATTAAAAATGTTTGAGTAGATGCAGTTTATGCTGAATAACATGATTTTATAACAACAACAGTCAGACTTTTTTTTGATAAAAAACAATCAGTCTTTGTACATTAAAATATTTCTCTATTCACAGTCGTAAAAATTAACTGAGCTGCTTGTGTAGACGTTTATATGCCTGGGCAAATCGTGAAGTATGGATTCATTCAATTTCAAACAACCAACCAATCTACCGACGTAGGATTATTGGTAGAAGTTCTGTTATCAAGTGTGTTCAGAATTAAACATTAACTAGTCACTTAGTGTTTTGTTATATTTGTGCCTGTATTTATGTAACAGAAATACATGGATTAATACTTAATGTATGATTCTTACTGACCTACTGTGCTAAGTGTGCCTACAGAGGTGGCTGAGAGAAGTACTTAATGAGTATGCAAAAGTGACACGAATCTCATTCGTTATTTGACTTTGCACCGCTGTTTGTTTCCAGGGGACGCAAACGCTTCGTGTCGGAGGGTGATGGTGGAAAGGTGAAGAACTAGACCACGGTCATTGTGGCGATGACACAGCCGTCACACAATCATTGCCACGGTGTACGACACTTTACAAATCACATGTTTCCATGGCGCCCGGGGCGGGGCGAATTCGTGTGGGGGCTGTAACCTCCACAGAACTGAATAGTTCGCCTTTGTGAAATGGCGCGTTAGTTACCGTTTGCCGTCGATGCGGAATTAATTGTTGCAGCACGGAACACCAGGGGGCTGTTTCGGCAACTTCTGCACATCCATCTCGACATCACGGTTGTATCTTTGCTGTCTGCCTCTCCGTTCCTTTGTCGTCAGACTTGTGTATTTTTGTTGTGTAATATCTGGGTGCTTAGCCGACAAGTTGTGGCATGTATGATTTTGTCGTTTTCGTCGCGAGTGACATATGGATGTTATTTCTCGTGTTTTTCTGCGTTCCAACGAAGATCATGTATTTCTTTGGCAGCTTATTCTCACAGCTTCGCACTGCCATGTTGGCAGTGTGTCGCCATACTTCGCCACCAGGTGGAGTGCAAGTCATTTACTACATTTTCTGTCGACTGCGCATTCATGCAACGAATCAGATTTTATTTTTTCCTGTTTCCGGCGATGTGTGCAATGCTTCCATCACCAGGTGGAGTGCAAGTCATTTATCAGTACTGTGTCTTATGTCGACTGCACATCCATCCAACGAATCAGATTTTATTTTTCCGGTGGACGATTTCTGTTGACGTGTTTCGTGTGGTTATGATTTGTGAATGTTGTTGAGAATAGACAACAAGTATGTATATGTTTGTTACATGGACAAGTTTGTTGCTGCTTGTGTCTTGTTAAGTGTGTCACGTGTCTGGTCATTGTCGATAATTGTTCAGATGACATATGCGTGTACATGCCTCGTGTATTGCTGTGCTGCAGATGTGCGCAGCATTATATTTCATTCAGCAATAACAATGTTTTGTATGCCTATCTCGGTTCACAGAATGTGTATTCATTTGTTGGCATGCAGTTCGGTTTTGTGTGGAGGTAAACTTGTACAGATACAAAAATGTCATTTTTTTTGTCAAGTTTTATTATTTTGAACGTTCCTTTTATATGATGCTAGTGATCGTTGCTCTAAAACGGCGATGCTGAAATTAAGCGAAGTACAGAGGAATCGAACAGTCACCAGTTTAACACACTACATGGCGCAGTATGTTGCGAAACAAAGATGCGTCGTAGAGGTGATTTCTGTGACACGATCGTCTTGGTGTTGTGCTCTTTTACGCATTTGTTTCGCTCTAGATATGCCGTGTTCATTTAGCGATTTTGGAATGTGCTGCCATGGTGTCAACGAAACGGGAAGCTTTCGGTGGTGCCACATTGGCCACTCGGGAATATGTTGTCAATGAATGGCGTAAGGGATCAGCGATTGACTGCAGTTGAATGAATGTTGATCGATTCCATTAGGTTCGCCCTTGCAAGCGATACTTAATAATGTTGTCGCAGTCACATTTAAGAAATTGTTCATGGTAGATATTGTTTGCTGTACGCTTCTGGAATTATCATGCTTTGCTTGTAGATGTGTGCTGTGTATCATTAAGTAGTGAAATTGCGCGTTGCTGTGTGCAGATGTTGTTAAAACAAGTATAAAAATTATTGTAATTGCCTATAAATGACAGAGCTGGTGCTTACTTGGGAGGTGGACTGAACAGGAGTTTTACGTACAGGATTCACAGATGTAGGGAACTGCTTAAGTGTCGGTGACGGCAGGTATTGGTCTCGGTGGACGGAAAATAAACCTGCTTGTGTGAAGGTGTTTGTGTGTTTTGTCAGATTATTTATTACATGGGTAACTGCTACTCGTAACGCACTACGTATGGTGTTATACGCTGTCCAGCACGGAGTGACGTCCAGTGCAATAAAAAGCGGTATCACACTTATGCATGCGCACCGAAGAATTAATTCAAACAGCATGTGCCAACTGTTCTTGAGAATCGCTAGTAAATTACTGTTTTGTTGCGTTAAATATGTTCAAATGCAACTCATAAAATAAATTGCTCGAGAATGTTTGCTCAATACAACATTCTAAAACAACTCGTGCATAAAACCCAGTATCGTTCACCGAGGTGAGTCGCTGTGGCCACGGAAGCTCAGAGACCTCTGTCTTGGGTCGCTGGTTCCTCGGTCCCATTATTTTTCATATCTCGCTTCACCTCGTCCATGTACTGCAGCTTAGGTTTGCCTCTGCACCGTGCCCCAGGAACAATCTGGTTTAGGGCTATATTGCTACCTTGCCGTCTTACTTGGCCATACCAGTGCATTCTTTGGTTCATCAGGTTTGATGGCAGTTCGAGTACTCCAGCTTTCTTACATATAGACATGTTACTACCCTGAATCCAATGCAGCACTCTCCAGCATAGCAAAGTATCGTTCAATAAGTGTATAATATTTATAAGATTTTACTTATAAAATCATTATATGCAATGTGCTCCATTTTATAGAATCACTTCGGGTCACAGCAGTTTCATTCTATCAAGCGGTCGATTCACTAAAACGGAATATGGAGTGATTCTGTCCCAGTCAATATATTTGATTCTACTAAACGGCTGATTCTATTATCCACAATTTCATTTGATTAAATGGAGTCATCTGTAGGTTAGAGCACCTGTTTTGATGAATCGTGGAACTACTGCGAACAAATGCCAAAATCATGTACATGTAAGAAAGCAGATTAACCTAATGTGTGCCGACGTTTCTAAAGAGGAAAGCAACAACATTTTAATATTTGTAATGCATTGGCATGTTGCTTTAGTTAAGTGTAGACTTGATTAGTTCTAAGTTTGATTTACTGAACTCGTCACGTATGTCGACATGTTGCAATAACAGTATGCTGGTGAATGACATCTTGAAAATCTGATAATCTAATGGCTATGTGACAGTGGCGCCACATGGTGACTGCTGATGTATCACAATGATATAAGTATATGAATTAAGTGAAGTTAGTGAACATCCCAGTGTGCCAGCAACGTAAATATGTTTAAAAACAAAGTTGACACATATCTCAGGAGGGCGAGATAAAAATTGTTTGACTCTTGATAAGCCAATGGCTTCCTTGTCCACTTGCCACATGGGCCTTTGTCTTGGATGGCAATCTTGTTAAATCCCAAAACTGTTCAAGACAAGTTAGCAGGCAACGTAAATACTAACTACTAATGCTTTCATAAGTTTTATCAATGCATGACCAGAAATGCATTTTTGACTGACATTTTATCCACACAACTCGTCAAGAATCCACTGCTAGATCACGAGGATGCAGATTGGAGGGGGTTTCTGGCCACCCAGTGATGTACACCACACGACTTCTTTCTCCTTTCTGTTATCTAATGACAATTGCTAACATCAAAAAGCAACACATTTTATTTAATAAAGATATACAAAAACGTTCAGTTTAATAATTTAGGTCAAACTTTCCAAACTGGGTCAGTTCAAACTTGTTCATGGTTTGAACAGCGAACAAACTGTATAAATTGTGTACAAACTGTGTATGTATATTTGTGTAGACATACACAGTTGGACCCATATTCTCGAAAAAATCCTATGAATTTGTATCTCAAGTTTTCCGTATATATATGGCAGGTCAACTGATTAGGGGAATGGAATATCTGGGTAAATATTATCGGACGTGGTAAATACTGAATATGCCTACTGTAGTATCACATAATATTAATAATGTTGAACCTCAGCAAAGACTTGCAGGCTTGTATTATAATCTTACATTCGCCATTTTGTTTTGGTATTAGATATTCTTGAGTGACCACCATGTAGAGAGCTTTGCTGCCATATTTATTGGAAACTACGTTACAAATTCATAAGTCTTTCGAGAATATGGGCCCTGGGAATGTGTATGACAGTGGGGCAGTAACCACGGGGCAGTAACCCCTGGGGAATGTGTATGACTGTGGGGCAGTAACCCCTGGGGAATGTGTATGACAGTGGGGCAGTAACCACGGGGCAGTAACCCCTGGTGAATGTGTATGACAGTGGGACGGTAACCACATCGAATGCGTTCTGGCATTATGAGGTTGACAAATCTTGTTGACGTTTAGTCCATGCCTCCTACTCTGCCACTGACTCATTGCATGACAGCCTGCACAAATCCTGCAGAGAAACAAAGGAAAGAGCATTTTAGAAATTGGACGTTACTCCCATTGCATAGGTAAATTAGTACTGGAGAAAAATATACAACAATTATTGAAGAATTGGGAATGGTCTGAAAATATCAGTGCACGAAAATTGGTTTCATGGAGTTGGCTGCTGTTTCATTTAGGTTTGGTGTATTTTTTCCAAAAACAGTTTATTTCCGATCACAGTTAATAAGGGTGCTGACGTTGGCCGCATGCAGACAGCATTATGACAACTGAAGTACCATCTGGTGTCTAGTGAATACAAAGTGGCCAAAGTTGATGCAATTCAGTTTCATGTAGCAGAGGGGGTCTGAGTTTAAGCGACATATTTCGCAGTGTCATGCATAAATGTTTTAGATCATCCATTACTGGCCAAATACTCACTATCATAATCCACCACATTTCCTTTCTCAATGCAGTTTGTCATTTTCAGTAGATCGTCCGCTTCCTCTTCGGTCAACTTTTCGCCTACAGTCGTCAGTAGGTGGCGCATCTCGGCCAGTGAAATCCGACCCGACTTTCTTGTGTCGTAGATAGCAAACATCTCACGTATGTCTTCTGACCGGGTGGGTGGAGGGTTTGTGACACGTCGACTCAGCAGGGCTACCAGCGTCTGGAGATCGACACTGCCACCTGGGAGCATGCAGAAGAACTAATTAGTACCCGTATTAAATTATAAAAATATTGTTATTACAAATAGTAATATATATATATATATATATATATATATATATATATATATATTTACAGTTACTGTATTTAAAAATTGCCGTTCAACAACATATACAATTTTGCTAATTATATATAGAGAAAAAACAAACACAGCGTTAAATGTAAGTTTAATAAACTTGTATTTAATAAATGTTTCTATTTTAATAATAATTTTTTCTAAATTAAACAACCCACACAAAAATTTAAAACAAAATACCCCAAAATCATTCCAACAACTGCAAGTTTTGGTCTTCTAACCCAAAGGGCTGGTCACTTGCCTGTCCTGTCCACCTCTTCTCGTATCTGGGCCACCTCAGACTCGGTGGGTTTCAGACCCACAGACCGAATCACAGCCCCAATGTCTCGACTGGATATTGTGCCATTTTTGCGGTAGTCGAACAGCATGAATGCCTCCTTCAGATCTGCAAATAACACTGCCTCGTCACACCAGAGTTCCTAGAGTCAATCGGGGTCACTAAGGGGCCATTCACAATTGTCAACAATGTGTCGGGCGCGATAGCATACCGGTTAGAATGCTGAATGCTTCCGAAGGAGGTCGAGTTGTTGTTGGCAAGTGGGGTGTGATGGCATACCGGTTAGAAGGCCGGACTCTCAATCGAGAGAACCTGGTTTAAAATACCACTGCTGTCGCTTCGTATTAAAAAAATTAGTATTCGGGCCTTGACCCCCCCATAGTACGCTTTGTATGAACAGGAAAATGTTGACTATTGTGAACGGCCCCTTATATATGCTCAAACATTATAATTATTTCAAGTTGTCACAGACAGTTGGTACCATAATTTTATTTTCATGAATACGATACACTACCAGGTATAATTGTACAAATGAAAACATATAACGTAACTTAGGGTACATGCCTTCAACTTTATGCACCTTCTATTATAAATATATACCACAAATAACTTCCATTCACGTAGAACATAAACAATGTAAGAAACAGGTGCATTATTTAGGATTAATTATTATGGTAATAATGAAGATTATTACGAGAATACTACCAAGTACATGGCTAAATTCTTGTAATCTCTAATGTATTTATGTAAATTATGCTTCAGACATTAATGCAGCATTTATGGTCAGTTAATGACAGTTATAAATACATTTAACAAGAATACCCTTTAACTGTCATTATAATATGATCACACTGATAAAATGTGAATATTAATAAGGATTCTGTGTCTCATTCTGTCTGTCTGTATATGTGTGTCTCTCCCTGTCTCTCCCCGTCCTTCATCCTGTCTCTCCCATCCCTTACCCTATCTCTACTCCCTCCCTCACCCTGTCTCCCCCCTCCCTTACCCTGTTCCCCCTCACCCTGTCTCTCCCCCTCATTCTGTTTTTTATCACCTCCATCCCCATCATCCTGTTTCTCCCTCTCACCCCTTCCTCACCCCTCCCTCACCTCTCACACCCTCCATCACCACCACCACTACTATTACTACCACTATCACAACAACAACCACTTCATTCCCACTAATTCTAATACTACTAGTTCTATCAATGGAATATGAAAAATCACATTCTGTTGGATAGAACGGATGTTAATCAACTTTCAACATTCATGGAAGTTGGGGTAACAGTCGGAAGCGGTCAAGTACGAGGCTGCTTGAGTGGCAAGCCTCTCTCCCCCACTCTATCTCTCTCTACCCTCTTTTCCAAGGGTAACAATGTGTTTTTCTGTTACTAGATTCTGTTGTATTTTATACAGGTCAGTTTCAATGATAGAAGTTTACCTGCCAATTTGTCATTCGTCAGACGCACAGCCTGAAAGAGACCATAATGATGTTTGTCAGAAACATTCAAAGTTTGGCCAAGGTCAATAAAATCTTGATGCGCCATTGTGAAACATTCATATCATTCTAGTTGGGGGAGATTTATTTCTTACCACAGAAATAAAGATTGCATCAGTAAATGGTAATTTCATGCGGTTTTAGACAAAATGAAATATTGCCCAAAGTCATTACTGTGTGGCACAGCGTCGGGCAATTTTGTTCACCCCAGGATGCCACAGTTCACTCAGCTGTATAAATGAGTACCTGGCTACAGACAGAGGTCAATAGGTGAACAAATAAGCTTTCGCGCAGTAATTGCACCATGGCTGAATGTTTCCCAGAAAAGTTGAGATGACGTTGGAATGAACAGGTCTGCCGGGGTTAAGTGTAAAGCGCTTTGAATAGTCCCAAGGACTGGATACAGCACTATATATAATGAACGTACCTTTATTAGTCAGACTTCAGTCCAGAAGTTTAGACTTTTTCATAATTAGTTTACTTAATTTTATAAAATTATTAATCGAGAGCAATCCTAAAATTAGTGTACGTGGCGAATACGGTAGATTCCTAATTTAATAGTCTATATATATACTCTGTATTACACAACACAACAGTGTTTGAGATTCATATGCCCTAATCAGGCTAATGCAAACATATTTGACCAGAGTCAACACCGGCTGCCATCGGTAAACATTACGCAAAGTTGACCTCATTTTTGCCAGCTAGCCTACATAGTCATAGACCGGCCCAAGTTACACTTCCTGGTCGCAATATTTAATCATTACTTACCATAATTCAGTATAATATGTGTACCACTTGGTATGATTACAGTACAGAAATTTCAGACTCGCTGCTGGGCGTCGGTTTAGCTTTATTTAGTGGCTACAATACATGAAACGTGCCACACCCAACATGAATGAAAGGGATAAGTCATTATCTGGAGTAGCTGATGTGTATCCACGCCACGTTTGGGCGTCTCAGAACGACTTGAATTATTGACTGGTCCCCTTCTTCCGCTTTATAGGTAACATTTTTGTGTAGCAGGTTCGAATTGTTGTCCGTTCAAACATGGTAAGTAACGTTCATTATGTTTGTCAAATGTTGAGATGAATAAAATAAACGGGAATTTACTGAGGTTTGTAATAATCAGGAATATAAATATCCAGGTGAAATCAGTTCGAAGTCGCACTTTTCTCACCTGACCCTACCTGGGCTGGGCGGTATGACATGACTCAACTATATCTCTATTGCCTACGCCACGGCTATTGCCTACGCCACGGGCACGGAAACAGGTGTCACACAACCACGACACTATGACTAGTAGGTGATAGCCAAGGAAGGAGTATTACCAACAGTGGTAACAGTTCAAAGCGTTTGTCTCAATACCTCTATCTCATAATAGTTTTATTTTTCTAGACTACTAGAATTTCTATATAGTCCTATTGATATATGGCCTGCGTGTACATATAGATATGTCATGAACAAGGAAGTTATTAATCTTACAGTATTATAATATTATTCACTGTTACACAAAACCTGTTTATATGGTCCAGTTTAAGTTATACTTGAAGTTGTGTGATATATTATAGGCTTATGAAGTTCTGGGGTCTATGTCACTAATTCGTCTATGCCAGGGGAAGTAAATGATAGACGTGTTATGGACTCAGACTCAGTCAGAGAGCTGGTGTTTTAACACTAATAAAAAAACTGTAGCGTTATACCTATAGCTATAGCTATGTAGTTATAGCTATTTGATTGGAGAGTATATATATATATATATATATATATATATATATATATATATATATATATATATATATATATATATATATATATATATATATATATATATATGAATATATATAATATGTATGTATGTATGTATGTATGTATGTATATATATATATATATATATATATATATATATATATATATATATATATATATATATATATATATATATATATATATATATATATATAAACAAGGTCAAAACTGCAGAGAGTAAGCCTACCCTGCTAATAGCTTGTGTCCATCACGGGGATGAGGGGGTGGCGGGTGAGCAACTGATGAAGTCCTCCATGGCTGGGAACAAATATAATTATAGTGTTAGAATGTAAGAATAATTACATATTTGTTTGTTGTGAATATTAATTGATGTAATGATTTTCTTCTTTCTTTCCAGTCTATACCAGCTGATCTCAAAAAAGGTAATGTACTATACATGTCGATCCAGTTGCCATTTAACTTTTACTGTTTATTTGATAGCGTTTACTATGAGCAGATTTATTGCCATTGAAACAGCCTGCTGTTTTGATCAAGGTCGCGGCTACCTTGAAATCAAGATAACTACGCATCGGTCTGCGCATCGTAGATTGAAACTACGTCCTTTATGACAATAAATAAATACAAATTATGTTTTTGTAAAAGAACATCAAAAAGAACCAAAAACAGTATAATTTTAACATACTACAAGTGGAGCACCCTGGCGAACAACGTATGTTGTAAACTCGATGCAGAAAGTGTTTTTTGGAAATCTGATTTTAAGATAGCAAAACCTGATTTTTTGCCAAGCACTTTGTTGGTTTTATATATATATATATATATATAGAGAGAGAGAGAGAGAGGGATAGATAGAGAGAGGGAGGAGAGATATGGGGGGAGGGCAGGAGAGACGGACAGAGAGACAGAGACAGAGAGAGATACAGAGAGAGATACAGAGAGAGATACAGAGAGAGATACAGAGAGAGAGATACAGAGAGAGAGATACAGAGAGAGAGATACAGAGAGAGAGATACAGAGAGAGAGATACAGAGAGAGATACAGAGAGAGAGAGAGAGAGAGAGAGAGAGAGAGAGAGAGAGAGAGAGAGAGAGAGAGAGAGAGAGAGAGAGAGAGAGAGAGAGAGAGAGAGAGAGAGAGAGAGAGAGAGAGAGAGAGAGAGAGAGAGAGAGAGAGAGAGAGAGAGAGAGAGAGAGAGAGAGAGAGAGAGAGAGAGAGAGAGAGAGAGAGAGAGAGAGAGAGAGAGAGAGAGAGAGAGAGAGAGAGAGAGAGAGAGAGAGAGAGAGAGAGAGAGAGAGAGAGAGAGAGAGAGAGAGAGAGAGAGAGAGAGAGAAATTTATGGTAACCAAGAGATAATTATTTAACAATTTATCTAATATCTATAAGTGTAAGGTAAGCACGGGCGGAACGTTTTTATTGGAAAATTTCCTCTTCGATGAAAGATAGAATTATCAGGTTTAAATGGGGCACAAAGAGAAAAAATGTAATTTTTTTCTTCGGACAGAGAGAAAAAATGGCCAAAAACAGGGGCATTTGCGCGGCATATACATATTTACATCAGTATAGGGAGTACCCCCCCCCGGGGTTTGAACGCTTCCCATAGAGTGTGAATTTGTTGAGGTATTGGAATGAACAGGTCTGCCAAGGGTAGATTATTAAAATCGCATTGACTTGAATCGGCGCTACATACAGTGGACAACGTTTTTTATGCAATAATTGCAGCATGTTTGAACCCCGGGGGGGTACTGCTATACCAAAGCGGTGGGGGTGTGCCGCCAGAACCCCATGGAGCACATGGAGAGAGAGAGAGAGAGAGAGAGAGAGAGAGAGAGAGAGAGAGAGAGAGAGAGAGAGAGAGAGAGAGAGAGAGAGAGAGAGAGAGAGAGAGAGAGAGAGAGAGAGATAGAGATAGAGAGAGAGAGAGAGAGAGAGAGAGAGAGAGAGAGAGAGAGAGAGAGAGAGAGAGAGAGAGAGAGAGAGAGAGAGAGAGAGAGCGCGCGCTAATAAATGCACATTTTGGGCAAGTTTTACTGAAGTGGTGTTACTCCTTGTGGGTAAAATAATTAATATTGTCAAACTATGTTTTTCTGTGACTTAATAAATTACATAAAATATAAATAAATCTTGTGGTATGTCTGATTATGATGAAAGCACAGTATTTCGATAATCGTGTTGCCGATGTAGCCGTTACTATGTCAGATATTTTACAAATTTGCATGGCACCTCCCTTGCCTTGACATAGAGATAAATATTAAATGAACTTTTGTGGCCAGGTTTACTGAAGTGGTGTTATTCCTTGTGGGCCAAATATTGAATATTGTAAAAAAAATTGCTAAAATGTGCTTTTGCTACAACTTAATAAAATACATAAAATAATAAATTTTTACCATTTTTGTTATGCAGGTCTATATTTTATGCTTTATATAATATTAATGTATCAAATTGCGATATTACTGAAAGTTTGTATTTGAATAGTAAATAAATCTCGTGTTATGACTGATTACGATTATTTTGCCAAGATTATTTTGCTAATTCTGTGATGTTGCTGTTACTGTGTCAGATACATTTGTACTGGACCCCCCCCCCAACTTTTTGGGGGCTATGCTATGGATTTCAAATAACCTGTACAAAAATTAACGTTTAATTAATTCAATTTCAGGATAATCGGCCACCCTAGGCTTTGTCTAATGTGCAGCAAGGTATTTGCATATACCTGGTAATTTATAAAGTTGAACAGTACATTATACCAATTAAAGTTGCAGACATTCGTTACATTTATTCATATTCGTGTATCCATTGTCAAGAGTTTGCTACCGGCAATAAAATTTGTAAACACAACTTTATATACGACAGATGGCGATACTGGTTGCGATTTTCTTTGTTGGTTGACAGGTGGCAGCATGATAGTTTTGAAAGCGTTAATTTACCCCCTCGCCAGATGGGGTAAATTATACTCTTGATTTGATGTTTGGTCTGGTCTTCAGTTCCAATTCCTCTCCGTGTTTGACAGTATTAACCGGTAACATATCTAAATGGAAAATGTCCCCAACATATTCAAATTAACCATTGAATTGTCGCATTGTAACATTATATAATTGTTATAATATCACCAAGTAGTATATCAATAAACATATGTTAATATGGATTATTACATGACATTGTTACGAAAATTATGTTAGATTTACATGTTTTCATTAGCATATATTTGCTCATATTAGGATATTTTGTATTTTTATTCAAATAGTGTAATTATAAAAACATGTTAGATTTTGTCTTTTCCCTCCCTTTTCAGAATTGGAGGAGGCATTCTTCTTCTTTGCATATGACAAAGACCGCAAAATCAGCAACAAAGAGGTGGGGGCGGTAGTGAGGTCAGTGGGATTAAACCCCACCGAGGCTCAGCTCAAAGAGATGATGAATGAAGTTGACAGAGGTAAGTAGCAGGGTGAGGGTGTTAGGTATAACTACCCACCGCCAAACCTAACTTCATGTTGCTTCTTAATTTTTTCAAAGTTGTGTGTGTATATATATATATATATATATATATATATATATATATATATATATATATATATATATGGGCTATTGTCTGTGCAAACGATTTGTACAACATTACCATTTTTTTGGTGAATTTTTTTGTTTTCTTGCTGGTCACTTGTTGATACAGGCTTGATACAGAGTAAATATTATTTTATGATATCTTCTCATCTTAAAACTCCAAAGTTGGCCATGCAGAAATCCGGACGTTTATTTTGACTTCTAGCGTTCTATTGCAGGAAAGCAACGTGTGTACATTTGCACGCACACATACGCGCGCACATATCCCGTGTCGTTGACGTGGTTCTTTGCAGTGCTGGAACTACAACAAAATGTATACCCCGGTAATATAATGATTGTCTGTTGTCACCTTGCCAACACTGCCTCTGTGTGTAGCTGGCGGTCGCGTGGATGTGCCGACAATGGCAAGGATTCTACAGGGTCGCATGAAGGAACAGACGACGTCGCACGACGAACTCCGTGATGCATTCCAGGTATGTGTCCAATTCACATTACATGCCAGATGTATTCTTTCCCTTTTGTGTAGATGCAACATATTATTGTAGTATCGGTATGTGCCCCTGCTGTATATTTAATGTAAGAAAAGGCAAATTCTGTCCAAAGACTAATGTGTCCTGTTTGATTGGCAGAAGTAAAAGGCCTTTTCTAGATTCGTTATTTGAAACCCTTTTGTGGATAACATGTGATGACCATTAAAACATGTAACTATTGGTACCATACCTTACATATTACTATTGGTACCATACCTTACATGTTACCATTAGAACGTGTTTGGATTGAATTGTCAGGTGTTTGACAAGAACGGCAACGGGTTAGTGTCGGTGCACGACCTCAAGCATTCGCTGACGACTCTCGGAGAACGACTGGCTGATGAGGAGCTGGACGAACTCGTGCGGGAGGTCGACACGGACGGCGAAGGTCAACTCAACTATGAAGGTGAGTGGTGCACGTGGTCCACTGCACGTAACGTCACGGTCGTTCAAAGATTGTCTTGCTGCCTGTTCCTCATTATTCTCGCGTAGATTGTGATATTCTTGGAATCTACGTCAGGATGAAATACGCAGGAAGTGCAGTTCCTCATTGTAGACATTCCCGTCCCTCAGCGTAGAACACTCGCAATCTGCACAATCATCCAAAATGTGTCCCCATAATAAAGATCGATCTATTACAAAACTGTATATTACTTCCTTTATTTAACATGAAAATATAACACGAGCTTACGAAATGTGTGTGAGAAGAAATATTTATATGTGTGTACATGTTTTGGTTCCAGATGTCGTAAAAGTTCTGCTGGGAAAGTAAACAGCTATACCACTATATTGCCGTACTGCTCCGGCCGGAGCAGTGGGCGTTGCACCGCAGACAATAACCGACGAAGATATACGACTTATCGTCAGCCTAATGTGGTGATGTGAATGTCATGTAACTAACCACTCATCTCGTGTGGATATGGATTGTTGAATTGCATACAAATCGCGAATGCTTCGTAGGTTATTGGCTACCGAGTGCTTTACTGCAGACAATAACCGACGAAGATCGAAGCGTCTTATCGTCAGCCTTACATATCCACCAGCGAACATAGGTGATTACGCTCGTGCGTGTGTGTGTCGTCTGCGCTCACTTGCAAGAACCAAATACGCCAGTAACGTCTCTTTGTGTAATTGTCGCACGTCAATATGCGTGGGACCAATAGTCATACAACCGTTTGACGTGGATCTCGCTTGTGACCGCCCTCTGCCGTGATGAAATACACCCTTTCGGTCCAGTTGGTCGTATATTTGTGGTCTGTTTCACGGACATATCGACGAGGTCGTCTGTTGTTCTGCCAGAAACGTACACGGCGGTTGTTCTTGTGAATTATTCTCAATGAAGACGATACCATATTCCGTTGTTTCGAAACACCTGTGTCTGTTGGTAACTCCGATCTTACGACATTCCATTGTATGTACTGGTACATTTTATATCGTTTCACTTGTTATTAAATTGCTTCAGTAAAACTGTCTTTGCGTTGTAGTTTGTTGTACTTTATATTTATGACTCAACATTAATATTCAACAGCATGCATGATCCACCTAAACTATGGACAGTTATCATGGTATTTACAAGTGTGATCAAAATTGAATAAAAGGAAATAACTACTGTTTTGTCCCCAATGTTTATATTGCAATGTATCTACTAACTGATTTTTCCACCATTTTTGTTTTCAATATTTCAAGGGATGATAGTATTTTACGTAATTTACAAATGCATTTGGCATGCAAAGTAACTCAGTTTTACTAGACTAGTCCCAAAAAACTCGAGGTGTCGTATACATTTTATTGCATGTCCTAAAACTTATCATTGGATACGAATCTAATAGAACAAGTAGCACACCTTTGTTATGCTACGTTAATTCATTATGAAACATAAAATTCCCTGCCCCACGTTCGTGTCGTTTACGTCATGGACGATTCAGTTGTTCCATCTAACGTCAAACTAAATTGTAATCGAGTCACTTCGACCATACGCTGTTTGTTATGTCCCACACATTAAAAGTTATGCCAACCGCACTTGCTCCACACAAGAGGATTGTGTTTTTTATTATATGTATTATAAGAATACATTTCAACAAACATGGCATTAACAATAATAATACGTCATGAGTGCTTTATGTCACGATCCTTTACGTCACACTAATGGTGACGTAAAAGATGTTGTGTTTCAAAGTTGTCGAAAACACTACAAATGTTGTCGATTGAATGATAAGCCTACATATATCAATACAAATACACATACAAATATAATATATATATATATATATATATATATATATATATATATATACATACATATATACGTGCGTGGGTGCATGTGTGTGTATATTTTTGTCGCATCTAGCACGTGATTTCGTCAAATGTAAAAATGTTCAACCGTTGAAAGTTCTACCTACATTTTACACATAGCCTTCTTTTGTAGAATATTGAGTGAACGACCAGGTTCACTATCAAGTGTTGTTTAGTGTTTGCAGTGACATTGTGTGAACTTTAATCAAGTGAGGTTCTTATAGTGGCGTAGAGGACAAGACAAAACTCATCAAGAATCAACATTGCATACAATCCCAAGCAACAGATGTTGTCGCGGCCAGTGTTGGTTTTAGATAGTTAAAAGTTCATAGAATCGGTACGAACGGCCAAGAGTGGAAGACCTTCGCAAGAGGCAGAGGGAGATGGAGAGAGTTAACAACGAAAGTGGAAGAAGCTACAGAAGACATACTATAAGTAATCACGAGTTGTCAAACACTAAACTTCATCGATATAGTGTTGTTCTTTTTTGTTGATAATATATATTCAGGGAAATACTCGTACTATTTTTACTATGAATGTATTACCTAACACTATTATCCGCTCAGGCATTTTATATTGTTCTATACATCCAGAGTGATTTAAGTATAAATTATTCTTAACATGCACATCAAACAGTCCAATATTTTGTGCAACTGATACCTTTTGTTATTTAGTATTTTGAGTGTTATTTTGAGTGTTATATTGAGTGTTATCTGTCGCGATTTTCCTGACGTCATGCAAATAGCCATGTTCGTTATTTTACAGATTTAACACAAAGACATATTCTCGTAACCCCAGTTTTACTGCTTCAAATCATAGCAGACGTTACAGCAGAAGTGAATATCCCATAATGTATATGGGAGGATTTTCTTAGATGGAATACCGATTTGGGGTAAGTGCCACCGAAAACCGACTCTCTTCACGCAGCATCTTCCACAGACATCGTGGAGTAGTCCTTCGCACGTTCGGTCTACGTCGGTTGAGGTCGTCTTGCGGGGGCCGTGGTGTTCTGACTTCAAGAAGTAGCGTCGTCAAAGCGTCCTTGTCAGCGCGTCTCTGAGGAACGGATCTCGTCGTCCTGCTACAAACAACGGTGTTTCTTTTCTTATCGTTGAGGACTCGATAACTTACCGGGACTAGTGGTACAAAGTCACAGTTTTTATCGTAAAATCATGTTATACATGGGTATAAACTGTACATTCCAACACACTGACATATATATATATATATATATATATATATATATATATATATATATATATATATATATATATATATATATATATATATATATATATATATATATATATATATATATATATATGTCAGTGTGTTGGAATGTACAGTTTAATGTTTAATTTGGACAAATTGACTCAAATGTCATATTTATATTGCTTGCTGAACGGAAAGTCGATGTTGATACAGATAACGCTCAACTTATATTTAAAAATTGTAGTTCATTAAAACACATTTGAACGGTCAATACGTTACCATTATTTTGTGATACAAATTATAAGAATTTGTGCCTTTAAATTTAGCATAGGTAAATGTTAAAATAAAACGATTTTCTATTTCTTCATCACATTGCAGTTTCACAAAATCTTTCGCACTTTTATTCATGACCAAAAGTCCACACGGTCACGAATATCGGTTTTATGGAAATCGTCACACTGGCTAACTTATGAATATGTTATTCAATCTTAATATAATCCACCGTGAATATGTATGTATGTATGTATCTATCAGGCATGGGGCAATTAACTTGGAAAGTTAATTAATTAAATTACAATTAACTCAGAAATTTCCAAATTAAATTAAATTAACCTCAAACATTTATCAGGTCAATTAAATTAAATTAACCTCCCAAATTGTTCAATTAAATTACCAATTAACTTCACTTAAAACACAGAAGAAAAACATACAAAATCATTGAATTGGCATTATTAACATATTTATTGTTTTCTAAAAGCATGCAAATATAAGTATACAAGGTTGATAGTACCATAAGTACTCTACTGTGTCTAGTATTGGTTCATCAGTGGTCATTCACTTTTCACATTTGACTCGTTGGATTTTGTCACGTAGAAAAACTCCAGACTCCAGAAACACTCTACATTTCATCCCATTGGGTGGGTGATGAAGGTCACAAAAGAAAGAGGATTCAATACTCTTACATAATACATCTGTAGCACCTGGCCAGGCACACTCTCAGTTCAGCTTATTCACAGATTGACTCTGGCTGGAGATTGACACTGTTCAAACAACTGCCTGGAGTTGAGTAGAAGCTTTCTTTGACTTTGATTGGGTGAACTTGGGTCACTGGCTGAGTGGCTGTGTCTAATGGGCATTATGATCATCAAAGCTTATTCTTACTCCTGACAGCAAGCCAGTGGCTGTCACTACCGGATGGCAAAAAATAATATACCCAATAAAACATGTATTGAAAGTTAATTGTAATTTTTTTTTAAATAAAATTAAATTAAATTAACCTCTTCCAGTAAAGTTAATTAATTAAATTGTGATTTTCTACATAGTTAATTAATTAAATTAAATTAATTGAGTTAATTGAATTAACAAATTAACAATTGAAATTAACCCATGCCTGGTATGTATGTATGTATGTATGTATGTATGTATATATGTATGTATGTATGTTACGCTACGCCTCCTAGACGGTTTTAGTCCAGCAGCCGAGAGGGGTAACCCCTTTCTGCCTCCCCTCCTCCTGTGACCAACCGTAAGATGTAGGGTCTAATACAGGTGGGTTGGGATCCAAAGCATAAAGCCAAATTGCTACTTGAACACAATGATCACAGCTGTGGTGCGGAAGCACTGCTTCTGTTTTCTTTAGAAAACCACATTTGTTGGCGTGGTTCCGTCATCGAATTACATCTTTGCTGACCATAGCAGACCAACATGAAGTGTGTGGCCTGGTCCACTACTTCCGAAAACGGTGGTCCGCCTGTGTTTCCCAGTAAGTTGAGAGAACGTTGGCCATGTCTCAAAACTTTCAGAGCTGCAACCTTGCCAACGCCAAAGTATGAGGCCACAGTATCACAACCTGTGAGACCGTGAGCCGCTAGTAGATCTGGGACGATGGAGCTGTGCTCTTCTGCAGCTGCGTTGATATCTAGGACACTTCTTCCTTGAATTGGCAAAACAATTAGAACTTTGCAGGATATACTGCCCTGGTGACAGAAATACAACACGAGAACAAAGATGTCGGTGTCATCTGCAACGACCAGGACGGTACCATCCTCTACATGTGAAACGTGTTGCACAATTAGAGTGTCTCCCTCCCCTGCGTTGTAGCCATGTTTGGACGTTTGTTTACACAACCATTTGTGATTTCTACAGGAACCGGGTCTCTGCCAGTGACGATTAGTTTATGCTTTTGAAAGTCAGCCCTGTGCGAAACCAAATCCTCGACGATGAGAGCAATCAATTGATCTTTGTTTGTGGTGACAGTTAGGACGACTCTTTGTGGTGGCTGGCGAGCTGTGCAACGTAATGTGTAGACCCTGCTTGCCCCTTTGTCCCTGCCTTTGGGTCCCAACCCACCTGTACTAGACCTTACATCTTACGCTTGGTCACAGGAGGAGGGGAATACTGCGCTATTTCCAACTACTGCCCCCCCAGACGTCGTTACCCCAACTGGGGTTAAAGCTGATCAAGTGCTCGTGTTAGAGTGAAATGCCATGTAGCACGAACAAGAGCAGCTGCAACAGCTCTGACATGGCATGCACACCATTTAGTGCATGCCAGGGTGGACAGGCCTGCCAAAATGAGAGCGGCAAGTACGTCCTACATGATGAAGATGAAGAGGACTGATGCTTAGGAATGTAAGAATTTCACGAAATGCTGATCTTATGTAATTCTCCTCATAGGATAACACACGGAAAATAAATTTTGTCATGTTCTTATGTTTTTTGTTCGCGGAACATCATAATCATTTTTTGCATAGTCGGCAACCATTTGTAGCATACTTATGGTCGCCATCTCGGTTTCTTTAACTTTTTTTCATATCAATTATGGTGGAATCGAATTCCCCATGATCATTTGATGGTAACAAATAATAACTGTACATCACGTAGACTGCATGTGAAACATACACATACAAAGTTTGCTTTTTAAAATAATAACAAAAGCCCAAATAAACACGAAAGGGACGATACTTGAGGTTCCTGTTGTAAATAACGGCAGCTTAACAAATGGGAATATGAATAAAAAGAAACCATTATAACAGTTGAACGTGTCGTATGTAGAACACGACTCAACTTTATCAATGGCAGCTCCGTGGCAACAACGGAATCGCACCGGATACAGTGTGGGCTTGACGCCGGAAAAAAAACAGCCATTTTGTCAGAAAGCAATCATCGTAACATAACAAGCAAAATACAGTACTGAAATTTTGTGGCGACATAAAAGGATTGCCTAGAAAGGTTAAGGATCATTAGAAAGGTTAATTAGAGGCCATACTTGTTCAATATAAATTAACAAATCTATAAATCTATCTCAACAGGCACCAGTAGATATTATCTACATAGGTTTATAGAAAAAATTCGAAAAAGTGTCACATCAAAGATTGTTACATCAACGAAAAGGACATGGGGTGGGTAGTAGTAGAACATGGGGTGGGTAGTAGTAGAACATGGGTGAATAGTAGTAGAACATGGGGTGGGTAGTAGTAGAACATGGGGTGGGTAGTAGTAGAACATGGGGTGGGTAGTAGTAGAACATGGGGTGGGTAGTAGTCGAACATGGGGTGGATAGTAGTAGAACATGGGGTGGGTAGTAGTCGAACATGGGGTGGATAGTAGTAGAACATGGGGTGGGTAGTAGTCGAACATGGGGTGGATAGTAGTAGAACATGGGGTGGGTAGTAGTCGAACATGGGGTGGGTAGTAGTAGAACATGGGGTGGGTAGTAGTAGAACATGGGGTGGGTAGTAGTAGAACATGGGGTGGGTAGTAGTAGAACATGGGGTGGGTAGTAGTAGAACATGGGGTGGGTAGTAGTCGAACATGGGGTGGATAGTAGTAGAACATGGGGTGGGTAGTAGTAGAACATGGGGTGGGTAGTAGTCGAACATGGGGTGGGTAGTAGTAGAACATGGGGTGGGTAGTAGTCGAACATGGGGTGGATAGTAGTAGAACATGGGGTGGATAGTAGTAGAACATGGGGTGGGTAGTAGTAGAACATGGGGTGGGTAGTAGTAGAACATGGGGTGGGTAGTAGTAGAACATGGGGTGGGTAGTAGTAGAACATGGGGTGGGTAGTAGTAGAACATGGGGTGGGTAGTAGTCGAACATGGGGTGGGTAGTAGTAGAACATGGGGTGGGTAGTAGTAGAACATGGGGTGGGTAGTAGTCGAACATGGGGTGGGTAGTAGTAGAACATGGGGTGGGTAGTAGTCGAACATGGGGTGGGTAGTAGTAGAACATGGGGTGAATAGTAGTAGATGGAAGGTATACAAATGGAAATCAGCTTTGAGTTGGGTACCACAAGGATCAGTATTAAGTCCTATATTATATATATATATATATATATATATATATATATATATATATATATATATATATATATATATATATATAGACACACACACACACACACACACACACACACACACACACACACACACACACACACACACACACGAACGGAAGATGATACAAATAGCAAAGTATTTAAATTTGCGGATAGTACAACTGTTTAGAAATGTTAAAGAAGATATGATTAAATACAATATGATCGTATATATATATATATATATATATATATATATATATATATATATATATATATATATATATATATATATACACGAATGGTATTTATATAATTTTTGTCCTCCACAATTAAGCAATGTAGAATAACTAGAGGACACGATGTAGAGATAGCAAAAGAACAGTGTAGACTGGCAATAGGGTCATTCATTTTCACACAGGACGATAAATAAATGGAACAAAGTATATACTGACTGCGCAAATGCTAGCAGTGTAAATGCTTTAAAAGACACCTGTCTCATAAGGGCGGGATACACATAAATGAAACATTGTTGGACTTTCGATAAGCCAGTGGTTTCCTTGTCCACCTGCCATCTGGGGTTTTGCACTGGATAGCAATCTTGTTATATCTTGTTATATCTTGCAAAGGCACAGCTTCATTTGTTAGTATCGCGCATAGCTACAAGAACTATCGCCGCATACTGGGCGTGGCCGGGAAACAACCAGGACCAATTATCACAGAAACACCAGAAAACTGCAATTATCCGGCCACGTTGCATGACATAGGTCGATAATCTCGCAGAGATGGTCATGCTGTTAATGGTTCTGAAAACTCGATGAACTAGACAAGTACCGTAATATGCCCTTTTGTGTCTCCGCCCAGTTGGCCACTACTAAAACCAGCCAACCGGAAGTATTAACGTACTACTGCTGCAAGCGGAATACCGGATCTGTGTTTGTGCATCTAAGAGTTGCCTATATTATTATTATTATTATTATTATTATTATTATTCATTGATTGTTATGTTATGAAAACAACTCATTCTTATTATGTGCTAAGCATATTTAACATAATGGTTTACCTATTGCTTTCTCATTGATGAATCCTTTCTCGTGCATTCCTGGATTCGGTCTGCTTCGAACTGCAAATAAAGATATTACTAATAATTGCAACGATACAGTAATTTCGCTATTCACATATACCTGTCACGGAGGCTCCTGAAAACAACTCGACATATTAGGTTCCGTGTGCAAAGGTCGTGCGCTTTGACGCCAGTTTCACTGCATAAAGATAACCGCGAGGCATTGGTTGTATTTCTCTGAGGTACTGACATTCCATCGCAGGCACTCCCACGGAATCCACACGTATATCCAGGTGTCTCACCACACCTTCGGTTTAGTACCTGTTTGACGTCATAGTGTAACACAAGCAGGTGAACGGTGAGGTTATCTCTTTTGACAAACAAGCTATTCACTTTCAGCGAAAAACACGGCTTGTTTTTACAACAACGTATGTAGGCCTAGAGTTCACGTCTACACAATGTGGACGATGAGGAACTGGTAAATATCGACCACCCCGGTACCCCACCCCCGGTACCCCACCCCGGTACCCCACCCTGGTACCCCACCCCCGGTACCCCACCCCGGTATCCCACCCCGGTACCCACCCCGGTACCCCACCCCGGTACCCCACTCCGATATCCCATCCAATCTTGGTTATTCACCACACACATAATATGGTTCCATCCTAAACAATGCAATGATATAAACATTAACTGAGATGGTCATATCTTTAACTTCTCCATTAACACATACCTATAAATCTAACAGACGACAAAACAATGATCCTATTTGCTACGTGTGCCCATTGATTGAACTACTAACTCTAGAAAAAGAGTGTGAACAAAATTATCGAATATTTTGCGAAGCTTGGTCTGTTTTCTGCGGCGCGCAGCAGGGTCGGTAGACTTAGATTGGTCAATTCCTGTTTTCTTATGGCGAACCTGTCGTCCCTTGTCCTCCCGGGTATCTTGCAGGTTGTCCTCCCGGGTATCTAGCAGATTTTCCTCCCGGGTATCTGGCAGATTTTCCTCCCGGGTATCTGGCAGATTGTCCTCCCGGGTATCTTGCAGGTTGTCCTCCCGGGTATCTTGCATGTTGTCCTCCCGGGTATCTTGCAGGTTGTCCTCCCGGGTATCTTGCAGGTTGTCCTCCCGGGTATCTTGCAGGTTGTCCTCCCGGGTATCTAGCAGGTTGTCCTCCCGGGTATCTGGCAGGTTGTCCTCCCGGGTATCTTGCAGGTTGTCATCCCGGGTATATTGCAGGTTGTTTTTGAGATGGCGTTGTACCGAGTGGCGTGACCAAACAAGGAGCGCTTGCGTCGTTTCACAAATGACACCAATGACTCTTGCTTTCCACCCAGCGAGTTCGCTTATTGTCTCACTTGTTTGTGTTCTGTGTAAGAAATGTAGAGTAATCTGTCTCCTGAAGTATTTCATTTCAAATGCTTCTACTCGTCTATCTGTTTCTGCTGTCAAAGTCCGCTCTCGCATCCACGGAGGATGGCGACGACACCGAGTGCTCTGTAGAGCTCAAGCTAGACCAGGAAGCTGATCTGTTCTTCCACGTGATGCTTAACCTTGAAAAAGCTGACACGGCTACGGCGAGGATTGCCAATTTACAGTCCAGGAAAGACGCTTTTATGTGCAACGGCATTCCACATACTGCACGATAGACATCGACAGCATCATCTGCGAAGCATCATCTGTGAAGCTGCATCCTGGCCAAGTAATATGGTTCATATTTCTACCCAGTTACTATATAGTTTATTTTCTGATACTTTGATCCCATGCCACTCAACATGGCAAATATCGACACGCAGACTGTAAGGTCAAAGGTTTTGTTGAATGGTTACAGGATGCTATATATCATTCATGTGTTATTATGACACAAAGAGGCCTCGTAGGACTATCACCAATCAACAAATTTACTCCACGTTATGAGACAGCTCATCAGTCAAAGGAAGTTGTGGAAATTATCTCAGCGGCGACACAGGAAGACATTCGTTAAATTAGTACGAACTCTGCATCAGCGGAAATAACATAATAAAGACGTGGGCGGTTCATGTGTCAGAAGAAAGTCATTTGTCCAATTATCTATTCTCCTGTGGTATATACGGAACATACCTTAACATTCGTGTGTGTTGATAAGCAAGTGGTTACAGATCCGCAACAATGTTAGTAGTACAATATCCAATTTAAGCTTCGCTCATATACTGTTTGCGCCAATTGTATGATAAATGACACACAATGACACTGTGCAACAAATGACAACTCCGTGTGTTGTTGCAAATGTCACGTCAAGGACGGCGAATATAAGCAATGCAATGTTATTATTGTTTCAAAACTGAAATGGTAGCAACCTGTTTCGGCTTTGTGGACACGATAGTTATAGCCCAGGGGCCCATTAAATACATTGTCAGTATATCATTCTTTTATTTCTAAAATCAGCAAGGAGAGAGAGAGAACAGAGAGAACAGAGAGAGAGAGAGAGAGAGGGGCGAGAGAGGGGGAGAGGGAGAGGGAGAGAGAGGGGGTAGAGGGAGAGGGAGAGAGAGTGATAGAGAGATAGATAGATAGAGAGAGAGAGAGGGGGGAGATAGAGAGAGAACAGAGAGAGAGAGGGGAGAGAGGGGGGGATAGGGAGAGGGAGAGGGAGAGAGAGGGACAGATAGATAGAGAGAGAGGGGGGGAGAGAGAGAACAGAGAGAGAGCGAGAGAGAGAGAGAGAGAGGGGGAGAGAGAGAGAGAGAGAGAGGGGGAGAGGGAGAGGGAGGGGGAGGGGGAGAGGGAGAGAGAGAGAGGGATAGATAGAGAGATAGATAGAGAGAGAGAGAGAGAGGGGGGGGAGAGATGGAGAGAGGGAGAGAGGGATAGATAGAGAGAGGGTGGAGAGATATGGGGGAGGGAAGGAGAGAGGGAGAGACGGACAGACAGACAGACAGACAGACAGAGAGAGAGAGAGAGAGAGAGAGAGGGAGGGAGGGAGGGAGGGAGGGAGGGAGAGAGAGGATGAAAGAGAAAGAGAGAGAGAGAACATTTCATAATTATATGGAAGAAGTAACATGTTCACTGGGCAACTCACCCGAATCAGTTTGTAAATATTGACAATAAAATCGGCGTTGAAGGCGGAACAGTCATTATCGACCCGTTCACGCGCGGCTGGCCACTCAAGCAGCCTCGCGCTTGACCGCTTCCGGCCGTTACCCCAACTACCGGGAATGCTGAAAGTGAATTAACGTATTAACGTCCTTTGTATTTGTCAGAATGTGATTTTGCATATTCCGTTGATAGAACTAGTAGTATTAGAATTAATGGTAATGAAGTGGTTGTTGCTGTTGTAATAGTGGTAATGGTGGTGATGGTGGTAATGGTGGTAACTGTGGTAATTATATTAATGGTATTAATGGTAGTAATGGTAGACATGGTAATGATGGTAATAAATACGGTACGGTAACAGTAATGGTAGTGGTGGTTGTAGTATTGGTGTTAGTGGTAGAAATAGTGGTAGAAATAGTGGTAGTAATCATAGTAACTTGTCTTTCCCCAGAAACACATATCCACATTCAGTTATCAATTCAACGTTTACATCTCAAACCGGCAGCAACTTTATACAGGTCTACAACTCGGTAACTAGACAGCTCTAGCACAAACACCTGTTTTGACAAATGTTTGACAAGCCAACATGTATTCAAGTACATACACATACATACATACATACATACATACATACATACACATACAAGTACAGAGCGAACCTGACCACATCTGAGCATGACCGAAAATGCATTTGAGAAGGGACAAACCTGAAGCTGAACTGCGCCTCGCTGTATTGCAACTGATAGGCGAAGACAACGCAGGCGATGAGAAGAGCAGTCCACTGGTTCATTGCGCTTGTTTGAGTACGTTGTCTTGTTTGAGTACGTTGTCTTGTTCTGGAAGAAATCAGACACACACATACAGAGCAAAGTAAAGGTATGTTCTTAGACAGTGCTGTGTCCAGTTCTTGGGACTGTTCCGTGCGCTTTACGCTTCATCTTCTGGCAGACCTGTTCATTCCAACGACATTGCGCGAAGATTATTCGTTCGCGTATCCACAACTATTTGTAGCCAGAGTGAACTGTGGCAACGTGGGATGAACGGAATTGCCAAAGCTGCCGGACCCGACTCGAATTGGTACCGAACAATACCATTTCAGTTTTATCGGGGTCAGGCTTTCTAATTAAACCGAAATGTTAAAATTAAACAGGTCACCGTCAACGTATAATCACAAATGTGTTTCATTAAAACATATTTCGGAGGTCAATATGTTCGAATGTGCATATTTTATAATATATAGCATGATTTTACAATAAAGGCGAGCAGACGGTGTACTTTGTACTTCGGAATTTGTCGTGAAGACGTTGTGGAATCATATTTACAATAAGCACACGATTGACTAGATGCAACAAGAACTTGTTATCGTCGTTCCAAGACTAACATCGACATCAGTAAGTATTTGCTTGGAATGTCTAATTTCCCTGTTCTTGGTGGTTGCAGAAGAGATGTTAAAAGTAACCAATTCAGTCGTTATTACTTCGAAGCATTACGATAGTTTCTTAACATCTTCTAAAACAGTTACAATAACACTTCATTAGCAAACCTTATGCAACGTTGAATTTGTAATTCAAAACAATGTTATTAAATAATCTACATGATACCCGAAACGATCAGATTTATATTGATTAATAAATAACCCCTTCCCTGTCAGTTATTACCTACCGAAATGCGTCACCATTTGTTCCTCCGAAAGAGTTTCTGATCTCCGCAGATTTAACCTTACGCGATCCCCGATTCAACTATCAACGTCTCCTGATCCGCAACGCAACCGCGCTCGCTTCTCGTCCACAAACGAATCCAACTGCCGCCACGAGCCGTTTAAATACGATTGCGATCCATCGTCGCTTCGTTAGCTTCTAAGCATAACGCCTACATACGGCGGTCAGACAGCGGGTGTCACTCAACGTGTGCTGCCGACATCAGTAGGCGGAACCATGTGGAATTAAACTGCGACATCCGTGGATGGCGTTGATTTGTGTGTTGTCCCGTCGGTTTTAGACTTATTGGCGAATCAGCGAAACTGCGCTGGGAAACCACCATCTATCAGAGAAAGCCGTCTTCTGTAAGTACGAGATAACACGCCACCGCGCGATATTTCGTCTCCGTCACGTAAACCGCAAGGCTGCTTTCGGTGAAGTGGGCAGGACGAATCGTGTCCATCCTTCGAGACTGCGAGCATCGGGGAACGCGTAACGACAATTAATAATACCAATATAATACGTTATTTATACATAGTTCTATTCGCGAATACCGGTTCTAACACAATGTATATTAAAAGTAAAAAATAGACTATTGGATGTTTATTTAATTTTTTTTTAAATTTATCGTGGGCGGAGTTTTAATAGTGGACACGTCACGTGGAAATAAGCATATTTTATAGCTGTTGACTTCTGTTGTGTAGCAACTGAACTGCCTTGTCTATCACTACTAACGCCCACCAAAGCCAAACAACACGGCATATGCATATGGCAGCAAAAGACTGGCGCAGTCTAATATACTTCATTTTGCCGTTTGCACTACGCATGAATAGAACCGTAAATACCACCATCCAACGAAATCTGGATACTAATTGAACACTGTGCACACCAAAAGTCTACAGGGAACAGTCCCATATCAGCAGCTATTCGAGAATGGTTTAACCCTGAGAAACGGGATACCTTCTTGACCTTTAGACCATTTAAAGAAAACGCCACATATATCACAGAAACAATATAACCATTTAAAAGATTATATCTTTGAGTCACAATGATAGACAGCGACAGTGGCGTACTTGGGATCTCGGAAGGGGTGGGGGTAAGTCTTGGAAAGAGGGACCAAGGGTGTGTAAAGGGTATTTTAGTCGGGGCAGTATTCAAATTCAGCATAGCAAAAGTACTTACCCCAAAGCCAAAGTGAACAGCCTAGTACCCCCTAAATAGGCTACTGGATGGCGAAAAATTAGCTTTACGAAATATCACATGACTATTTGGTACAAGTAATCGCTCAAAATGGTACTGTCGAGAAGGTGTCAGCATTAAATGACAGTATTCATCTACATTCTGTGAAACGATCATACTAATGAAGACTGATGTAAGGCAAATCATACTACGATATCACGGCAACAAGTGTAAATTCACTATAGACACTATCTCTCAGAGAGACGCATGATTACACACCGAAAGCACGCACACTTACACACCTAACGCACGCATACTTACACACCTAACGCACGCACACTTCTGGCTTTCTCTCCATGTTCCAATGCTGTTCCGTTCTCGGCCTGTGCCGTAAAATGATTCTTGTCCCCCCGTCCGTGTCTTTTTTCCGCGGTGTTTCATTACTGGCCGGTGTTTCGAGACTGTATTGTCTCTCGGAACATTGTCATTATTGTCGTTCTGCCCCGGGCAGCTTCCTACTCTCTGCGTACAAGGTTTCGGACCACGGACGCTCGGTAAGTGTGGTCGGTTTTCACTAGTACTAACACACGTTCGCCTGCTCAGTGTATCCTTTCGAGTAATCATCATCAATTTGTGCGAGTTTTTACCCATACGCGCTCTCGTTTTTTGTTGGAGTATAATATGTAATACCCGTCTGTAGGTCGTAGGGAGGGAGGGAGGGAGGGAGGGAGGGAGGGAGGGAGGGAGGGAGGGAGGGGAGGGAGGGAGGGAGGGAGGAGGGAGGGAGGAGGGAGGGAGGGAGGGAGGGAGGGAGGGAACGTTGATATTCAGTAGCTACATATCATTATTGTTTTCCCTGTTAAAACAAATGTTGAAGTGATCCGCGCTATGCACAACTCTGTTTTAATAACACCGGCATACTTTAATGGTCATCTTGTTACTGACCTGCAGTAGCGATTCTGATAAATCCTACAGTGAACACTAAATATGCTCTCCTCGGCATTTTTGGCCCAAACAAACCGGATTCTGTCTTCATGCACAGGGGATCTTTCTACCACTGGCACAAAATCCTTCTATCGCAACAAGAAATTTAAGCCTGCGCGCCGCACGTAGTCTGCAAATGTGCATTTTTCCAGGTCACACAACAATTCAATGTGCAAAATCCTCAGTATAAGTTAGCGACTCAAAAAATCACTGGCACATAAAAACCTCGACGAAAAATAGTGATCTTAACCCACAGGCGGCCCGACCAGACCTCCCACAGATATATCGCGTTTCGACTCAGGAGGCGTCACATCAGCCTAGTATCATTGCTACAGTAGATGATATCACGCCGGATACTTCAGCTTTCGCCGATGCGATGACGTCGGCGGCGGCGTCAAAAGCTCTCAGTGACAACTATCACCCTGGATGCGTTATATCGGCTGAACACAATGGTTATATCGGCTGAACACAATGGTTATATTAGCCATTAGTGTAGAATGACAAACCCGGAAAATGGGGTTAACACTTCCCCATCAATTCGGTTTTTTCACTCGTCTCATTTCGGACTTATTTCGCAAAATGTGAAACCTAACGAGGGTGTGCGTAATGTGCAACTTGTGGTATGTTAGATATCGCGTTGTGGTGACAGTGGGCAGAGGTGCCAAGTAACTTAGCACAAAAAGCGGTAGCTAATTGCGAAAGACAAAAAGAGGCTCCTATGGCCTAGACGATATACGAGAGGCCTTAACGGCGATGCGTTCTGGCATGCAGCTAAAGACGGCCTTTGGGGAACATTTCAAAGACCCTATGGGATGGCAAGGTGCTTAACCCCGGCTCCTTCGGTCATTTCGAGCTTGATTTAGAGGGAGTGTGAGAAATGCCTGCTGTGCACTGGGAAACGAGAGGTTACAGGTAGGACATGGGCCGAGGGATTCAACCCGGGACAAGTCTATTTGTTGAATACGTTTGCGTTTGTTGCCAAATCGTTTGCACCCGATCTACAAGGTGCTTCCCTGTGTGTGTTCCGTGATAAATTGTCTGGCTCCGAGTTACTGAACAGCCGCCATCCGAATCGGCAATTGGGATCCGCTTCTGTGTGTCTATGTCTGGTACAGCTTCGCAGAAGATCACGCACGGTGATTATTAATATATACTCACATCACATGACTACAGCACTGGAATATGGTTGAGAGTGGCATCACAAATATCCAGACACCGGCCAAACTGTGGCCAGAGCAGAAACCAATAGTTGCCGTATGACAAGCAGCGAGAGGGCAATCTTGTGCTACCAGCAGTTATAAGGATACTGCCAGCAGTTAAAATGATCATCATTGTTAATTGCATGGGGTTTTTATCATTATCATTACACGAATTTTAATTCGTTTTTAATACCCTTGTCATTATGTAATGAAAGAACACCATCATTATCATATCATTATTATTACAATGACTCCAACCCTGCTGAGGGCATGGTGGCCAACGATTCCGCTGGATCCACTGGTGCGTACACAGATGTACACGGACAATCGGTGGACAGATGTACACGAACAATCGGTGGACAGATGTACACGGACAATCGGTGGACAGATGTACACGGACAATCGGTGGACAGATGTACACGGGCAGTCGGTGGACAGATGTACACGGACAATCGGTGGACAGATGTACACGGATAATTTGTGGACAGATGTACACGGACAGTCGGTGGACAGATGTACACGGACAATCGGTGGACAGATGAACACGGACAGTCGGTGGACATATGTACACGGATAGTCGGTGGACAGATGTACACGGACAATCGGTGAACATATGTACACGGACAATCGGTGGACAGATGTACACGGACAGTCGGTGGACATATGTACACGGACAATCGGTGGACAGCTGTATACGGACAATCGGTGGACATATGTACACGGACAATCGGTGGACAGCTGTACACGGACAATCGGTGGACATATGTACACGGACAATCGGTGGAGAGATGTACACGGACAGTCGGTGGACAGATGCACACGGACAATCGGTGGACATATGTACACGGACAATCGGTGCACATATGTACACGGACAATCGGTGCACATATGTACACGGACAATCGGTGGACAGATGCACACGGACAATCGGCGGACAGATGATACATGAAAGGACGAGGTTATTCGGAAAGCAACTCTGCGAATAACGGCGAAATGTGTTCTTATTCGCAGAGCAGCTATGCGAATTACGGATAAAGGTATTCTACGAATGATGGGACTGATTATGGAAAGAGTTATTGTTATCCGCAGCAGCTCTGCGAAATGCAAAGTTATTATTAGGCCGTGGCTACATGTACGTGAGCCGTACCTTTATAGACCGCTAGGCTAGTCTAACAGTACGGCAGTTATTCTGCACATGCTCTTTGATTTCCTGTTACGTGAACCGTATTTCTTAGTAGCATGGAGGTAGGTTGGAACATTCCTCACTATAATTAGGGAATGTATATGTATGTTTGTGTGTATATATATATATATATATATATATATATATATATATATATTAGTTAATAAAACTCTGCCCTGGTTGTTCACTATACACACGCGCGCACGCACGCACGCACACACACACACACGCACGCACGCACGCACGCACGCACGCACCACACACACACACACACACACACACACACACACACACACACACACACACACACACACACACACGCACGAAACACACACACACACACACACACACACACACACACACACACACACACACACACACACACACACACACACACACACACACACACACACACACACACACACACACACACACACACACACACACACACACACACACACACACACACACACACACACACACACACACACACACACACACACACACACACACACACACACACACACATTGGAACCTCGGTATTATGGTAACCCACGGGACTGAGTCAAATTGACTATAATAGCGAGATGACCTTACTAGTGAATATGGGGGCACTGAAGCATCATGGGCAAGAATATCATGTGTAATGTGGTGGTTGTATTATTGATGTATGTAATTACATGTACACAAAACCATTCCCATGTCACAGTGTCGACCTGCAATAAAACATGTCTTAGCAGCTGTTCAGTCGAAACTGAATAAACGCACACAGAAATTCCCGATGCGAAGTTGTTTTTTCGTAAGCCGTAACTTCGCGTAACACCGTAAGGCATTTACCGTGCTCGACTGTGGCGAAACTATTCATACATAAGATCGACCGATGTTTGCTAGTTGGTTTTGTTACATATCAATAAGTATTAACGTTGGCACGATACATTATTTGCTGACATGACAACTCGTTGAATATTTGCTGTTCAGGATCGAACACGAGTTATCCACCAGAGGCGCCACGGTTTAGTTTTGGGAGCCTATATTATATAATCACACGTGCTACGTATCAGATGATTATTACATTTTGTTCGTTATGCCACTTATTTTTAAAACATTTTGCGACATCCAGGGCCGACTATTTCTACAAGTGCTCACTGGTGTTTAAGCAAACAATAGGGCACCTAGTAATACACGGTGTCCGTGTACATATGTCCCAAGGCGTAATCATTATTGATTGGTGGCGCTGTCGCGCAGTCATGGAGGTAGTTCATTCAAAATGCTGACTCAGTGATAAATAAATTATCCAATATATCGGGTAAGATTGTCAGCCATTGAAAAAGTCTTACAATGCGTATCCATATGTTAGCGTCGATGACTGAGCCGTCGACGGCGCCGTGTTTCTCTACAAAATGTACTCAGCCGCTAAGCTTAGGCCTAAGAATTTGCCTTCAAAGTGTTGATTAAAATGACTGGTGTCTTGCTTCTTGCATTGCTTTCTGAAGTTAACTGTGTAAATACGCAGACGCCAGTGCGTGGCTTCATATTGAGCAGTCAGCAGCCAGAACAGTCCTTGAATTAACACAACATAATTGAACGGGACGAGCCTTCGAATACTCATCTAATGCAGTTTGGAAAGAATTCCAAGTGTCATAGGAAGCGCCTTTTTGCAAAAGAAGGGGCTCCATTGGCCGAAATATTTGCCACGCCATACAACAATACTGCAACAATTGATAAGGCAGTCAATGGAATCCGAATGTGTCGTGTATGGTCATACATGTATGGTCATACATGTCTGGTCATACATGTATGGTCATACATGTCTGGTCATACATGTATGGTCATACATGTCTGGTCATACATGTCTGGTCATACATGTATGGTCATACATGTATGGCCATACATGTATGGTCATACACTAACCACTTCAGCGGCCAAAACACAACCACTACCACAATGGCTGTCGCTGCCACAACCACAAGAGCCACTTCTACCACAGCCACCACTGGTTCGGCCATCACTGCGGCAACTACGACCACAGACAACTGCCCCAACCGCCATCACCATGGCTGTGACCAACACCTCAACAACCACTACTACTTCAGCCCCTACTGCTGGGATCACCACCACAGATGTTATCAACACCACCACCACTTCTACGACAACCACCACCAAAGTCTCCACCGCCAACGCCACCACACTCAGCCAATGCAAGATGCAGTTCGGAGCCCAGCGGTCCACGAAAGCACATCAAAGAAAGAGAAGATGTTGCAAGAGAAAAACAACAGCAAAGGGAAGTAGAGTTGTAATAATACATCGACATATCGCTGCATCGCAACAGTCAATGTGATATAGCAACTATCGATGGTTGTCGTTGATAGTACACTGAACTATCGATAGTTACGATAGTTGGCAGACAATCCAGCAGGGCTACTTGTGTCACTCTAATAACATAAACATACAAAAATAAACATAAATAACATAAACAAATATAGTTGTTTAAACTATATTGGATAATTTATTTATCACTGAGTCAGCATTTTGAAAGAACTACCTCCATGACTGCGCGACAGAGCCACCAATCAATAGTGATTACGCATTGGGACTGTTTTCCTGACTATTCGCTATTCCGTGAAACTATCGCAATACTATCGCGATATTTGTGAAAATATCGCTAAAGGAAATGAAAGGGTAAGAGAATAACACGACAGAAAACATAACCAGTTAGAAAGAAGCGGCAGAATGCAACAACGAAGAACTGTGATAACGAAGATTGGCCGTGTCTGGTTTGAGAGGAGACCACCAGCCATGTGAGACGTAGATTAGATGCAACGTGTCCCACTAATGGGGCCACGGAGCTCGTTGTCTAGGAATGCCATAGTGGATGTGTCAGAATTGTGAATCAGATGATGAGATGCACACCTAACCACGTGTAGATAACAAACGCTATTCTCTAGGACTACCCAGTGCTCAGTTGTTAGGCATCTTACCCGAACTGTGGGATAAAGCGCTGCATCCTCTTAACTTCTTAAGTACTTCGTTAATACAAACAACTTGATCGAGTCTTTGGATTATTACCCGGGAATCAGGTCCTCCACAATAACACTGAAGAACTAAATAGAAGACTATGCGTAACGGGAGAGCCTTTGAAAAAGTCTGAGGCATTATGGAATCCAGCGCAAGCTGGTGAAACTCATCTAGATCTTTTGCGGGAACTTCTCCTGTAGCGTCGGAAACTTCACCATCAAATTCACAGTAAAATCCGCTGTCCGACAAGGATGTCATTTCAACTTTTCTCTTCACCTTCGCCATCGACTGGACAATGAAGAATATGACCATCCAACAGCAGACAGGCATTAGATGTATCATCTTCTCATCACTCGTAGATCTAATATATGCAGATGACCTCGCCTTGTCATCTCACACTCGATACAGAGGAAAACAAGCAAATTGGAACAACAAACCAGTTTAACTGGCATCACCATTAATGCGAAGAAGAGTGCTGAGAAATAGCACCACAACACAGCAACCCACCGTGATCTACAATAACAACCTCGAGCATACCAACGCGTTCTCATAGTCGGGCAGCATTAAACCCTATCAACCTTCAAGGAGGTGCAGAAGAGAACACCAGAACACGATTGGATAAAGCTAAATCTGCAGTTGCAAAGCCACAATTATGGAGGTCAGCCGTGTATTCTTGAAAAACTAATCTCAGATTCTACTAGAACACTGTCTTCTCCGTGCTGGCGCTTGATGCAACAAGATACTAACATAGAGTTACCAAAGCACCTGATTTAGGAAATACTGCAAGCGCATTGGTCTGGATCACCTCCAAACGGCAGACTGCACCAAACGACAAAACATGAGAACGTTTGCCTCATCGTGAAAGCGAAAAAGGGGAAATGGGTCATACAAGATGACCAATGATCTACCAGCGAAAACAGCACTTTTGTACAGCAGAAGCGACGAAGAAAAGGGGAAATTCAAAAAGCAACATGGAGATGAACAACGGAGGAAGACTTGAATACTGCTGCGCTGACATTGACAGAGCTGCAGTGAGAGCCGAGCATAGAGGGAACTGGCGATATATTGTGCTAACCTTATGTGCCACAACAAACAGGATAAATAAGTCAGTAAGTTAACACACATTTCGTCAATTGCTTGCGAGCTACCCAATACTATTCAGAATGTGACATATACTTGCATACTGTTTATATGAAATTGTAACACGACATGTTATTACCTCAGATGGGGTGTTACCAATTCCTCCACACAGACAATTATTTTTGAAATAACTTGTTGTAGATCTCATATTTATACCCATAACTGAAGTATGAACACTTGAAAATATGCAATTGCGCCTGACATGCATATCATATTCAGCCCATGCTCGGAGGATCACAACCTTTTTCTTAGCTGCTGGGAACCAATATGTGCATTAATATTAACTGGTATATACATCCCCTTCGGTTATCAAGAGCGGTATTGGTCTCCGGATATTCTTTATCATTCATATATACACGTGTTACGATCATATCGACCTAGTACCACACAACACATGCACAGCTGTAATATAGGCCTACGTCTATAAGATATTATTTCCAGCTACAGTAATTAAATTTCTGCGGTTTTGTCAAGGTAGTAGACAGAAAGACAGCCCAGTGTACAACGTCAGAGATACACACACGAGACTAATTTGCAGAATCTCAAAATGACGCGGCACACCAATAAATCTTTCTGACAGAGACACAGATCAGACGTCAACGCGGTCTCTGGACGATAACAAGATCTCATAAGTTGGTTGGTGGCTGCGGCTTGCTGGTGCACCCCATCATCTGACCACAGCTAGACTTGCACTGCCTAAACATACGCAAATTAGCCGATTTCAGTTACTCTATTTGTCAAGAATTCACCAGGGCAGCGTTAACATGGCCACCGATGCAATAATGCACTGTGGTCTGACCTCTGTTTCACTGGTTTAATTCATCACAAATGAAGGAAAATAACTAATCACACACATGTATAAAACAACAGTTAGGTTTCATTTAGGATAGTGCATAGTACATAAGAAAGACACAGATAAGCTAGAAAGAATACAGACGTGAACAACTAAATTAATTCCAGAACTAACATATTTTAGTCATAAAAAGCGCCTTTAAGAGACCGCGATGTTGACAGAAGATCAAACATATTTTTTATTATTGAATGGTTATGAAAATATTGATAAAAATGTTTTTCGCAATTAAAGAAAGTAGAAGAACCAGACACGAAGTAGCGTTAATCAATATTGGATATGTTCTTAATCGTTGCTCCCTTTATAAAGGGTGTGGCTAGTTCATGTATTGCTGAAACATCCCAGTTGTTACCCCTCTCCTCGTCTTCCTATCAGCAGCCTTCACCCACCACTTGTAAGTCTCCTCTGTGTTCCGCAGCTATTTACGTAGTCCTCCCATCTCAGCTGCGGCCTAGCTGTTTCATCGCCTCTGCTTTCTTAGGTAGTCAGTCCTCCTCCATCCGCGCCAAGTGACCTGCCCATGTCATTCGGGTTATTGCTATTTTCCCGTTAAGCTGAACAGCATCCCAATCTCTTCCCTCGGGTCAATTCTCCTCCTTCTACATCGGCCTTTGTTCCTGTCCCTATCCGGACCCAGTTGTTCTCGCAAACCTGAAGCTTCTGTTGCCGTACTTCCGTCAGTGCCACCGTTGTCAAGATCATACAGGCGTTAAACACGTTCTCAGAACGTTCCCTTTCAACTTTGTGGATATATTTCTGTCCGTCGTGACTCCTTCTGTCTTCCTCCATGCATTCTCTCCCACTTATACCCGACGTCTCCGAACACCCGTTTTCTGTAACCATTCCGCCTTGATATACAAAGCCATCTCCTTGCTTGATCGCCTTCCCCTCCACCTGATGTTCAACTCCTCTCTCTGCTGTCCAACCCACATCACTTCTGTCTTCTCCAGGCTCATTCTCAGTACATGTTTCTTGAACATCTCCTTCCATTCTTCCAGCGTTCCTGTTTGTTCTCTGTTAATATGACCAGATCGTCTGCGTACATCATGTACACGAGAACACCATGATATTCCTGCTGGATTCGTGCCGATTTTCCTGCTAGAATGGATATTAGACAGGACGATAAATGAACGGAACACAGGACGATAAATGAACGGAACAGTGTATCTACTGATGGTGTAAATACTAGCAACGTTAATGGGTTTAAAACCAAAACTGACAAATATCTCAGACGGGAGGGTTACACGTAAATGACAAATTTTTTACTCTAGATAAGCCAATTATTTCCTTGTACATTTGTCATCTGATATTTTGCTTTCCATGACAACCTTGTCAAATCATTAGAGGGATCTCGTTTATTTCTAGGTTGATGAATAAAGTGCCAATGATTTTGAGACGATACCACCTTTTTTTTGTGCCCTGGAAAATACAGACAAAGGTACACATGTGAAAAAAGTTTCTAGTTGCTTGTTGACAGCATATCCACATGTCACTGACGGAAGGATCCCCGTTGTCCGAAGACAGAATCCGGTCGGTTTGGCAATTATTAACAGGGAACATCCAACACGTAGGATTAGACGACAATGTTACTGTAGATTGGTGACAGGAAACAAGTCAAAGTGTACAGTTGTAATTATAAAACAATTGTACTTTTACAGGTAGGTGACTGGAAACAAGTCAAAGTGTACAGTTAGCATTATAAAGCAATTGTACTTTTACAGGTCGATGACAGGAAACAAATCAAAGTGTACAGTTGTTATAAAAAAAAACAATTGTAATTTTACAAGTCGGTGACAGGAAACAAATCAAAGTGTACAGTTGTTATTTAAAAACAATTGTAATTTTACAGGTTGGCGACAGGAAACAAATCAAAGTGTACAGTTGTTATTAAAAAAAATATTTTAGTTTATTTTACAGGTCGGTGACAGGAAACAAATCAAAGTGTACAATTGTTATTTAAAAACAATTGTAATTTTACACTCAGTTATGAAGAGCCTTGGTCCTTCATAATGTAACATCAATGCAAATATGAATTCGCGTGAGACAGAAGTACACCAGGTATTTAGTGTTATCAGTCTCTTGTTGATGTTCAAGGGCAGAAATCATGTCTCGGGCTCGGCTCGGGCTCTGCAGGAATGCTAGTGGACTTGGCCGAGTCAATATTCAATTCCAGCTATGTCCTGTAAGAATTCACAATATTTACTCCAAATATAATGAGGAGTAAACGACAGCGTAAAGTCATCTGCGACGTGATTGAAATACATTAAGCACAATACCAGTCTATAGAGGCGGTTTTCTTAAGTTCACGACAAAAATTTACCGTGGCGCTGCCATTTTGTATGTCAAGTGACGCAAGCGAGCGCTCTGATTGGTCTAGATTCATCATTACTACTCTCGATGCAAAACGAAATTGCTCGACATAAACGCGGAGTTAAACATTTAAAGTGCCACGCAATATCAGAGTCAGCGCGTCCGACTATTAATTGTTATATCTTAGTCTCCCTGACCTCGGAACGGCACTGATCGAAACACGGTGTCAGCTTGCAGCCTATGTCGGGATAAAAATCAAAGTGTACAGTTGTTATTAAAAAGAAATTGTAATTTTACACCCAGTGTGGAATAGAGCCTTCCCGAAATTAACCTTGGCCCCTCATAATATTACACTAATATAAATGTGAATTCGCGCGAGATTGTCGACGGAAGTACAACAGGTAATTCGCGCGAATATTTTGCCGTGCGTTGAAACAATCGCGTTTCTGTACCAACGCATGTTCAGTCGCGTTTGAAAAGTATTCAACGTCACATCAGCTGATTTTTGTGTTCTAATGCCAGCGTTGTGATTTCTGTTTAATATCAGTAAGCATTGTTGTCGACCAGTACGATGTACTCTTTGCTGAAACAATAATTCTTTAACTATGTGTGTTCTTGTCGTTGTCATGGATACATAATTTAATTTGTACTTCCGACGACACTTCATCCAACGATGCATTGCGTCCGCCGCATAACGATCAAAACATGCTATTCCAGGCACCGACTATTGCACCAACTATCATTAACAAACGACGCGAATTAGACCTAGGGGATTCCCAGACAGTAATAACGAAGAGCAGTTACAGAAAATCAGTGAATCAAGATTTTCCTATTTGCCAAGGTTGTATTTGGTATGACGAGATCAAAACCGGTTGTCACAACACCGCTGTTAGTAAATCAACTTGTTTTAGTGTCACAATGAATGTATTAATAACCGGATCAAGACAAGATAAAAACGCAAGGGAACCGAAAAATACATAAGTGCACCAAGAATCTTCAGAGTGGTTAACTAAGTTGTTCAAATGTTGTAGCTAGTTAGATAAACGGCGGCATGTTCACGGTTCGTTTTCTGAATCCGTCGCTAGATTTGTCGGCAGAGAGATCGTGGACACCTGCTCCGTAATCGATGGTCGTCTGCTGTGTCCGTCTGCCATCGACTGTGATACAGACGCATTCGTCACGCTCTCCAGACAAGAGTCGACCGAGCACCGCCGATTGGCCTCCGTATAACCACCTGTCTGTATCTGGCACAGTGCCACCGATGCAGTGACGTGACGTCTTTATTGGGCCTCCGATCAGAGATCGACGCACCATCGTCTTCCGGCGCTTTCTACACAACGGCTTCCCAAACTGGGTGTTCTCGGCATTGAGCTAAATAGTTTTAAAATTCTTGTTCTGCACAATTACGGTGTTCCCTACAAGCTAACTTTGCAATTACAACAGTAGTTTGAAAACGTATGTACCTGACGTGGCATATTGTCCACATAACTGCCCAAGCCGTTCCGTTCTTCAAACTCTAAGATATACCTGTCTGCATGCAAATGGAAGCATCGAGCCACGCTACATGGAATTCCGCGCGAAATGTATTGGCGTAATACCATTATCACACCACTAGACTCCCACGCAAACGATGGCACGGGGACTGTTTCGGTGATGCTCAATACGCGAACAATCCAGTAACAAGACAAGACAAGATTCAAGGATTATCGGAATCAGCTGTGTTTGTCCTTAGTTACAACACCAAGGTTTTACACAGGTCATAACATAGATTAATATGTGAAACCGAATTTTCTTAAACCGTTTTCTGTTACTGTTGCCTGACAATATTCACCCTGTGTAAGTGTGGTACCAAAATCAAGTTAGGAAGCTGCATGCCTTACAGGTGAGACCTTAGATCCACCTTTGGAATAATATGGTGGAGCAAGACTTACTCAAAAGAACACACATTCAGAACATGGAACAACTTCTAATGCAAGTCATTCTCAGACGGACAGGTCATGGATGACAACATACGTCGTAAACAAATGTTATACTCTCTCAAAACTGAGACCAAGCGAGTCGTCATAGTCACAACCGCGACAGACAGTAAGAGGATATATATATATATATATATATATATATATATATATATATATATATATATATATATATATATATATATATATATATATATATATATATATAGAGAGAGAGAGAGAGAGAGAGAGAGAGAGAGAGAGAGAGAGAGAGAGAGAGAGAGAGAGAGAGAGAGAGAGAGAGAGAGAGAGAGAGAGAGATAGAGAGAAAGAGAGAGAGAGAGAGACAGAGAGGGAGAGAGAGAGAGAGAGAGAGAGAGAGAGAGAGAGAGAGAGAGAGACAGAGAGAGAGAGAGAGAGAGAGAGAGACAGAGACAGAGAGAGAGAGAAACAGAGTCAGAGAGACAGAGAGAGAGAGTGTGTGTGTGTGCGTGCGTGCGTGCGTGCGTGCGTGCGTGCGTGCGTGCGTGCGTGCGTGCGTGCGTGCGTGCATGTATATCAGGTGTTAGTGGTCAGAAAGAATTATTTTAATTCATAGCGTTGTTTTAGAAATCATCCCGCCGAACCCCCTTTTCAAAACGATGAGGACGGGCCTTAATACTCGTCATGAAAGTATTCATTTATCTTCACACAAGGTGCGTCAAACTAGTAGGCCTAGTTGAACTGTCTGTGGATGCAATACCATGCAAACAAAACTGAGTAATACCAAATTTATAGTTACTTAATAACAATATTATGTTTCCATGCATAGTTGTATATTTTACTTTTGTTTTGTATAAGTGGCTGTTTGAATATCAAAGTCGGAAACCTCACCTTGAGCGGAATATTCTTCACCGCAGCGACGCCGAGTGTACGGGAGCAGAATGAACGCAAGCAGCCCTCTCGTGGAGAATTTATGCGCAAGACTGAGGGGATCATGCATTAATTAATCATCGCCCTCAGCGACCAATGACGATAACGCGAGTTAATGCTTTCGTGACAACTCTAACCAAGGCGCGCGTCTTAAGTTCTAATATCCGAGGTTTTAATTAGCAGGAAATATGTGTTGTTTCTTATCTGTGGCCAGTTCGCCGTAATGTGTAGCAACGGGACGGGCAGCTGTGTTTGAGGTGCGTTGGTGACGACAGTTTGTCAAACGGTAGCGTCAACATCGGTATTCTTAGCATATGTTTATGAATAATACGGGATAGATCTGTTGATTACACCAGCTTTCTTGATTACTTATCACCGCCCAAAAATGCTGCCAACGACCTAGGGGGGTCAAGGCAATACAGACGGTGTACGATATACATGACTTTATGAGTGTACGACAGATATATAGGTTATTTACTCATTCGTTTCGTTGGCGTGGTGCTCGCCATAAGACAGATGCTGTGCAGTTTTTAAAACTTCTTTGATAATATTTAGCAAGATTGCCATTCAAGGCAAAGTTCCAGATAACAAGGAAGTTCGCCATATGGTCTTTCATTAAACTTTCTAATAATTTATAAATCACCGATGTTAAATTCACTGGTCTGTAATTTTCTTAATTATTTCTCGAACCCCTTTTAAATAATAGTATGATGTTTGCTTCTTTCCATTCAAAAGGAACTACTCCCTCTTTTAATAACAAGTTGAACACTCTTGCAAGTAGTGTACTCATTCGTTCTACTCTTTCCATTAATAGTTTTGGCGGAATTCCATCCACTCGAGATGATTTATTGACCTTCACTGCCTTTAGTTTTTAGCTACCATTTATGTAGTTACAATTAACTGCCCTAAGTATTCAGATTTAACCTCCAGCACATGGAACTGGTAATGAACTAATATCAAATTCTGTCTATCTGTCACTAATTCTGGTGACAGATAGACAGATTCCAGTATTCCAGTGGGCGATGACAGCTAGACAGATTCCAGTATTCCAGTGGGCGAACATACCAAATCTGGAAGTTCATCTAGCCTTAAACCAAATGTATTCACCTGCGTTTGGATGCGGGCGAGTGTGTGTGGTGGCGTAGCGGTTAGAATATCGACTCTCAATCGCAAAAATCCGGCTTCGAATCCTCTTACTGCCGTTTCGAAGCTTGCGCCATTTCGCTCACCCCACGTTGCTCCAGCTCAGCGGTATACATGAGTACTTGGCTGTAGATAGCGGTGATTATGTGAACGAATATTCTTCGCGCAGTAATTGAAGTGTGGCTGAATGCTTCCTGTAGAAGTCGAGTTGGCGTTGGAACTAAAAGGTAAAGTGTAGAGCGTTTTGAACAGTCCCGGTGGCTGGATACCGCGCTATATAAGAACGTTTTTACGTTTGCCGTTTACGTGCGTGTGTGGGTTGAACACCGATATATTTGTATCACGAATCTGCAGTCAATTCTCCGTTTTTAATCTTCATGGAATTTATTCTTTTTGCTGCATCATTCATTTACTCAGTCAGTCCTCTTCTCTCCCACTGGAACACAAGGCGCCAATGAATCTTCTCTCCCACTGGAACACAAGGCGCCAATGAATCTTCTCTCCCACTGGAGCACAAGGCGCCAATGAATCTTCTCTCCCACTGGAGCACAAGGCGCCAATGAATCTTCTCTCCCACTGGAACACAAGGCGCCAATGAATCTTCTCTCCCACTGGAGCACAAGGCGCCAATGAATCTTCTCTCCCACTGGAGCACAAGGCGCCAATGAATCTTCTCTCCCACTGGAACACAAGGCGCCAATGAATCTTCTCTCCCACTGGAGCACAAGGCGCCAATGAATCTTCTCTCCCACTGGAACACAAGGCGCCAATGAATCTTCTCTCCCACTGGAACACAAGGCGCCAATGAATCTTCTCTCCCACTGGAACACAAGGCGCCAATGAATCTTCTCTCCCACTGGAACACAAGGCGCCAATGAATCTTCTCTCCCACTGGAACACAAGGCGCCAATGAATCTTCTCTCCCACTGGAACACAAGGCGCCAATGAATCTTCTCTCCCACTGGAGCACAAGGCGCCAATGAATCTTCTCTCCCACTGGAACACAAGGCGCCAATGAATCTTCTCTCCCACTGGAACACAAGGCGCCAATGAATCTTCTCTCCCACTGGAACACAAGGCGCCAATGAATCTTCTCTCCCACTGGAACACAAGGCGCCAATGAATCTTCTCTCCCACTGGAGCACAAGGCGCCAATGAATCTTCTCTCCCACTGGAACACAAGGCGCCAATGAATCTTCTCTCCCACTGGAGCACAAGGCGCCAATGAATCTTCTCTCCCACTGGAGCACAAGGCGCCAATGAATCTTCTCTCCCACTGGAACACAAGGCGCCAATGAATCTTCTCTCCCACTGGAACACAAGGCGCCAATGAATCTTCTCTCCCACTGGAACACAAGTCGCCAATGAATCTTCTCTCCCACTGGAGCACAAGGCGCCAATGAATCTTCTCTCCCACTGGAGCACAAGGCGCCAATGAATCTTCTCTCCCACTGGAACACAAGGCGCCAATGAATCTTCTCTCCCACTGGAGCACAAGGCGCCAATGAATCTTCTCTCCCACTGGAACACAAGGCCCCAGTGAATCTTCTCTCCCACTGGAACACAAGGCGCCAATGAATCTTCTCTCCCACTGGAACACAAGGCGCCAATGAATCTTCTCTCCCACTGGAACACAAGGCGCCAATGAATCTTCTCTCCCACTGGAGCACAAGGCGCCAATGAATCTTCTCTCCCACTGGAGCACAAGGCGCCAATGAATCTTCTCTCCCACTGGAACACAAGGCGCCAATGAATCTTCTCTCCCACTGGAACACAAGGCGCCAATGAATCTTCTCTCCCACTGGAGCACAAGGCGCCAATGAATCTTCTCTCCCACTGGAACACAAGGCGCCAATGAATCTTCTCTCCCACTGGAGCACAAGGCGCCAATGAATCTTCTCTCCCACTGGAGCACAAGGCGCCAATGAATCTTCTCTCCCACTGGAACACAAGGCGCCAATGAATCTTCTCTCCCACTGGAACACAAGGCGCCAATGAATCTTCTCTCCCACTGGAGCACAAGGCGCCAATGAATCTTCTCTCCCACTGGAACACAAGGCGCCAATGAATCTTCTCTCCCACTGGAGCACAAGGCGCCAATGAATCTTCTCTCCCACTGGAACACAAGGCGCCAATGAATCTTCTCTCCCACTGGAGCACAAGGCGCCAATGAATCTTCTCTCCCACTGGAACACAAGGCGCCAATGAATCTTCTCTCCCACTGGAACACAAGGCGCCAATGAATCTTCTCTCCCACTGGAGCACAAGGCGCCAATGAATCTTCTCTCCCACTGGAACACAAGGCGCCAATGAATCTTCTCTCCCACTGGAGCACAAGGCGCCAATGAATCTTCTCTCCCACTGGAGCACAAGGCGCCAATGAATCTTCTTCGGGCAGCGCGGTCTTTGCTGCAGGCTCACGCGTAGATATTTCTTAGTATAATTCTGATAATTGTTTATTTTTTATTTTCTTCTTTTTTGTGTGCATACATTGCTGTTGCTATATTTTCTTGCTATATTTTATTGTTTTGTGTTTCTTATTTTGTCTTGTTTTTTCTATTTACTCAGCTTCTCAAGTTATCGATTCTGTGGATGCCGTTTTTGTTGCTTATTGTGTGATGATTTTTATATCTTTGAAAACGATTTTCATATCTTTCATCATCAATAAAAACACATATTTTTGGGCGATGCCTTCAAATCTGTTCTATAGATTTTTGTGAAACGTGACGTTGCCTGGCATCATTTCGAGTGTGCAATTTTTGTATTCCACAAATGGTGGGCATATTCTGCCGTGCCAAGGCAAAAGGCAGTAACTGCAGAATTGGTGAACATCTGAATATTAAACCATTGACTTGTCTGCTCTATTCTTTTTCAAAGTTTGGTGGTTCCAGTGCATCATATTTCCGAGATCAAGCAGTTTAAAATATGCACTAACTGCAACATGTAGACAGAGCAAAAACTTTAGTAGCCAATTATCTCATTTAGATTTTTTGCAGATTTTGTCTTTGTAGGGCAGATATATCCATCACCGTCGGACTGGTCACGCGTAGGCTACGCCCCCCCGCACACACAAAGCATGCGTTCGCTTGTGCAGTGTATCCTTTAGAGTAATCATCATCAGTCTGTGCCAGTTTTTACCCTTACGCACTCGCTCTCGTTTTTTGTTGGAGTATAATATGTAATACTCGTCTGTAGGTCTCAGAACCAATGAAGCGTCCATCCTATTTTCACATTAGGGAGAAAAGAGAGAGAGAGAGAGAGGGGGGGAGAGACAGAGAGGGGGGAGAGAGGGGGGAGAGGGAGACGGAGACGGAGTGCGTCGATTGCTGGACGTGTCAAGAAAAGGCAGAAATACACAAGGTGGGGGTTGAGGAACAGTCAAACATAGGCAGACGGTACACATGATTGACATACAGAAGGACAACAGATGGGCAGCTGGGGGATTTCACACGAGGACTACACGGCTGAAATCAATGTCCACCTAGCTGGAGAAAACCGTTTAGGGCCTCAATAAGAAGCTGGGGTAGAGCAAAAGGTCAAGAATACTAGCTGAGTCCACGACAGGTTACACACGACCCCCAGTGTGGGATTTTGAATTCTCCTGGAATCGACACCATGGATAAGGGACCAACGGCTTTCAATGTTTCATCCAAAAGACAAGCGCAAAGTAGGATGAATGAAATCTAAGTTTCATAAGTTTCATAACGGCAGCGGTTGGGCTCGAAACCCGGTTCTCTCGATCGATATGAAAACACATTTGCATGTCATTATAAAAAGTGTGACAGCCACTATGTCAGTAAAGCACGCTATGCCGACTATTTTGCCTAGAGACACGAAAACACATGTCATCAGTTAGCAGTCCATCTTTTTCCAAATCCATCGTCTTCTCTGCTGTGTCTGGTGGCGTTAGCTATCATGGCCGTCCACACAATTCTCTCATTTATATTTGTCTTCAGCTATTCTTAAGCGCTGAACACTTCACCCCATGGCATACCTGTTAGTTCGAACAACGACTAAACACATTTTGGAATTATTCACCCTTGCAGTAATCAGTGCGAAGTGTGGCACTCGGGACTTGACAGAGTTGCCCTAGGTTCGTTATAAATTGACATTTTACCGACGCTATTGCTCAAAATCACAGTATGCAATGGGCTCCGATTAGGGGTTGATCATAAAATACACCCCCTAAAACTACGTTTGTTTTGAGAAAGACCCCCCCCCCCGACATACTATGTATACATCTGTTTTGCATTAGTTGCATGTCTGCATTGATGCGTAGTTCACATGTATAATATAGGTCTGTATGACTAAAAATAAATCTAATGTATATGTGTTGTAGAGTCCCATTCTTTTCCCGTTGGAAGAGAACGCAACGATCGTCCAAGATACCCTCACCCCATTTAACGCTCCGTAACGCTTACCCGGACACCCCATCCATGAGAGTGACGGACTTCATGGGTGGCCCCTTAACAGAACAGTTTGATTCTCTTAAGCGGCGAGCTTTAATATACTGCTTAATATAATATATTTGATTCCCGCGGGTGATTCTCTTAAGCTATACGGGCGTTTTCACACTGGAACAACACGTTGCAGGCTAGCAGACAGGCTAGCAGACAGAGTAGCAGACAGGCTGGCAGACAGGCTAGCAGACAGACTAGCAGACAGACTAGTAGACAGGTTAGCAGACAGACTAGCAAACAGACTAGTAGACAGGCTAGCAGACAGACTAGCAGACAGACTAGCAGACATGCTGGCAGACAGGCTAGCAGACAGACTAGCAGACAGACTAGTAGACAGGCTAGTAGACAGGCTAGCAGACAGACTAGCAGACAGGTTGGCAGACAGGCTAGCAGACAGACTAGCAGACAGGTTGGCAGACAGGCTAGCAGACAGACTAGCAGACAGACTAGCAGACAGGCTAGCAGACAGACTAGCAGACAGGCAGGCAGACAGGCTAGCAGACAGGCTAGCAGACAAACTAGCAGACAGGCTGGCAGACAGGCTAGCAGACAGACTAGCAGACAGACTGGCAGATAGGCTGGCAGACAGGCTAGCAGACAGGCTAGCAGACAGGCTAGCAGACAGGCTGGCAGACAGGCTGGCAGACAGGCTGGCAGACAGGCTAGCAGACAGACTAGCAGCTGGCAGACAGACTAGCAGACAGGCTAGCAGACAGGCTGGCAGACAGACTAGCAGACAGACTAGCAGACAGGCTAACAGACAGACTAGCAGACAGACTGGCAGACAGACTGGCAGACAGACTGGCAGACGGACTAGCAGACAGCCTAGCAGACAGGCAATTGGTGCGGATAGAGGAAAGTCTAAGGAGAATCGAGGGACAACATTTAACAAGATTTAACAAGATTTGCCATCCAAGGCAAAAAGAGCCAGATGATACGTGGACAAGGAAGCCATTGGCTTATCGAGAATCCGACCAGTTGTGAACTATGTCTAACCCGCCCCTTTGATATATTTGCAGCTTTGTTTTTAAACATATTTACACAATTTGTAGATAACCAGTTCCATTAATTTATTGTCCTCTGTGAGAATGAGAACTTTCTGATATCCAATCAACACTGATCCGTCACTGATGTTACTTCATGTCCTCTAGTTCTACTATCATTCTTAAGTGATACCAAATATTTCTCTCAATATTTTCATACACATTCATTATTTTAAAATGTTCAATTTTATCTCTTCATTGTTTCTAGGGTTGTTTAAACACATTCTTTCAGGCGTTCTTCATAACAAAATTTTCTCCGTTCTGGAATAACTTTAGTTGTTCTCCCCTGTAATCGTCCTAGTGTATATATTTCCTTCATATGTTATGGTCTCCAAGCTTATATACAGTATTCGAAATGAAGCCTATTGCTTTATGCATAGGTATAATTATATTGTTCCTAATCAACCCAACAATGTGATTACCCATTGAAGTTGCAATATGACACTGCTTTGAAACTGTCATATCAGCACTTATTGTCTTTTGGGTGACCCCGGTTTAATCTCGCGAGACTTTAACGTAGTTTGAATTTCACAAGCGATGTTGTAATTGTCAAATCGAGACAACCATCATTATACACCGACATATATCTTTTTACCTTAACACAGCTAACATGTGCATGCGTAATAACACTTATCATTTCAATAACACTTAATTACACGTGGCCTCACCTAATTAAGAGTCCAGAAAGTCGCGCGCCTCCATAAACCACAACCCCTCGAAACACGTCACAGAACATCATGCACGCTCCGACGGCCAAGACGTTGTTTACGAGTCAACATGATCGCGGTCATCCGTCATCTGACAGAATATCCTGCTTCTGTGGCAGTACCTCACAACAAATGGCTTGCTTGGCTTTCTTCAGGGTTCGCACGTGCGTGTGTGCGTGCGTGCGCGCGTTCGTGCGGGTGTGAACTCAACCTAGGAAAGCGTGTTTTCTCTGTAGCTCTTACGAATATCTAGAACGAACTCACTATCACTTTCAAGTATTTGAAAATGTTGAGTGTTTTGTAGTAAAGCGCACGCCTATCTCAACAGTTACTATTTTTTTCGTCGTCACTTCCGGTAGATGATGTCACAAAAAAGATCGCGCATATCTAAACAACGGCGCAGTCAAAGTCTACCACTTCCTGCTGCGAACTATCACTTAATTGACAACAAACAACACGTCATGGCTGCCGAGAATGGGACTGTGGCATTCACCCCCTCCATCCCCCTCCACCCCCTTCAGTTGGCAACTCAACTATAGTCGTTAATCGTGTATGTTCTCCGCCAGCAGTTGGCAATACTTTTTGTGGACATCTGGCATCTGAAAAATCGGTCGGCCGATGACACGGTGGAACGGTGTGCGTGCCACATGCATTACACATTAAGTAGCGTGATGTTATCGCAGTTATCCAAATCTTTCTTTAAGTTCCATTGTAATACACCAGGCGGCGTGGTGGACACAGGAAGAGTATGTTGCTTAAAACAATATGTAAAAGAGTAATGCTAAGTTCGAATCAAGAAGGTTGTAGATCTATTTGCACTGCCAGTCTTATGGCCTTTGATGTCAGGTGTTATGTAATAAAATATCGCACTTAACCAGGCTTATGGTCAGTGAAATTCTTACAAAACATACCTGTTGATATGGCGACCCGCTTCAAGATCTACTGTTGATGGCAAACTTTCAAGAAGCAGGCCCTATATCCACTTAAAGAAACCACAACATGTTATGTTATGTTATGTTATGTTATGTTATGTTATGTTATGTTATGCTGCCAGACGTAGGTTCTCGGTCTAGCACCGACACTTCCTTTACAGTGCATGTCATTCTGGAGACTTGAGTGTGGGCTGATTAGTGTGTTTAGCGAAATTTCATCTGACTATTCAATATGGGCTTCAGCCTTCAATCATGAGAAATGCGCTGCTTGGAATGCAGAATACCAGTGTCATAAATATGTGTTGAATGCTAGTTAAACTGTAGATAAGCGTTCGCAAAAGCAGAACGTTTGTAAACCAAGATATTTATTGTACTTATACTCACAAAATACACCTTTGAATTCATCAAATGTAGTACTAAATTGCCAACAATTATCATATTTTCATGAACCAAACTCCACTGCGGAGGTTTCACCGTGGGCTGACAGAAACCACCCACTGGGCACACATATCAGTGGGATCAGAATCAAATATTATGCTTACAAACATATGGGGTAAAATGTCTAGGTCGGGTCATCTAGGTCGGGTTGCAGCCGCTACAAGTGATGCACCGCAAATGACCTCGGGTAGGTTTTAACTTATCATTCAAGAGAAACTGAGTTAGTTTTCTTTGTTGTCAGAGTCGCTAGTCCAGGTCTTGTGACGTTTTTGTTCGTATATATAACGCGGTATCCAGGATTCGAATCCCGGTTCGACGTTATGAAGGAATCCACTAACCACTGTGATACTGTTCCCAGTGTGCAGGACTCTTCCATCAGCCCACGAAGTAAAACCAGATAGTTGCCGCTAGTGATTACATATACAAGCCACAACTTTGCCACCAAGCAATGAATTGCAAGGTATCCTGAAATCGTGACTACCTCTGCTACGATTCGTCATTCGGCAACACGTTTATTGACGCGCCAAATGACACGTGCGACGCGAAGTTAGACGTCAAACGTCACAAGCACCGACGTCAAACGCCAATTAGCCGACAGATGGTGAAAGCTGGTGGAAGCGGCTCAGTAAAATTTATGTACACTATCCAGCGACAGGGTGTGGTTGGACGGAATGATGCACACTTCCACTTTATGTCAAGGAATCACGCAAGCGAATTTCTGGTATTTTATGTCCAGGCTCGTAAGGAAGTGGAACTTCTTCAAGTGCCGTGTCTGGTGGCGTTGACCTCCATGCAATTCTGCTATTTGCAGTTGTCAGCGGTTGGATGTCACTGGCTGGTCTTTCAACACTTTGATGTGTTTGATTCTTTGCCTGCCCCTAGTTAAGTGTCCTTTGTTTTTCCTTCAATTATGTTTTTTTATTTTTGCATCTTTAAAATATATGTTCTATAAATTGTAACTGTTCTCTTTTGATCGCTTCCAGTTATTGTCTTTGCTGTCCTGCTCTTTGTAGAAATGCTTCGTTTGAGATATTTGGTATATCTGTAATCTAAATTGGTTAGGTAATCAAGCATGATTCCGCGAGGAGTAGATTTTGTCTTGTACTGAACAGGTCAGCTAGTGGTGTAGCATGACGCACCTAGATTTGTCATCGCGAGGAGTGGATTTTGTCTTGTACTGAACAGGTCAGCTAGTGGTGTAGCATGACGCACCTAGATGTGTCATCGCGAGGAGTGGATTTTGTCTTGTACTGAACAGGTCAGCTAGTGGTGTAGCATGACGCACCTAGATTTGTCATCGCGAGGAGTGGATTTTGTCTTGTACTGAACAGGTCAGCTAGTGGTGTAGCATGACGCACCTAGATTTGTCATCGCGAGGAGTGGATTTTGTCTTGTACTGAACAGGTCAGCTAGTGGTGTAGCATGACGCACCTAGATTTGTCATCGCGAGGAGTGGATTTTGTCTTGTACTGAACAGGTCAGCTAGTGGTGTAGCATGACGCACCTAGATTTGTCATCGCGAGGAGTGGATTTTGTCTTGTACTGGACAGGTCAGCTAGTGGTGTAGCATGACGCACCTAGATTTGTCATCGCGAGGAGTGGATTTTGTCTTGTACTGGACAGGTCAGCTAGTGGTGTAGCATGACGCACCTAGATTTGTCATCGCGAGGAGTGGATTTTGTCTTGTACTGGACAGGTCAGCTAGTGGTGTAGCATGACGCACCTAGATTTGTCATCGCGAGGAGTGGATTTTGTCTTGTACTGGACAGGTCAGCTAGTGGTGTAGCATGACGCACCTAGGTTTGTCATCACCGCTTAGATAAGCGCTATAGATGAACCGTACTTTTACCGATACATTTCAAAGTTGCTTCTTCAAATAATTATACCAGACAAATCTGATGTAGCGAGATACACCTTTCGGTTCTATATGTACTAGCAAATTTCGGTTTAACTACAAAAAATACTTTTATGATTCAGAATGCATGATATTGTGATTACATGGATTCTCCTCGTATAGTGTAGTCAGATATCGGGTATGTTTTATTGTAATCAATTACTGATTTTATGTAATTATGAACAAAATAGTAATCGTGATTTGCCTACAATGCCAAGTAATTGTAATCAATAACACTACGTAATTGCTTTCACTAATTACTTTCATGATTACATTGACATTTACGAAATACAAATAATTACATTACGTAATCATATATGCTGATTACTTTTAAGATTACATCATTATCAGTCACGAAACACATTGCTTTTAATTGCCGCAAGATCCCCTTTCAGAAAGACAAGGAATTAAACTGAACTTATATATTAAGTGTATATCACAGGATGTAATTTGTAATATGACTGATCGACGTGTGGCTTTCACGGATGACCATAGAGGCTTAGTAAATGTGCAGGCGGACAGCTTATAAATGGCGGTGGTAGACGCATCTCAAACAATGACCGAATGAAGAAGTTATCTTGCCACATGTTAGCTATTAATACGCAATAAGTGTGACCACGTCTTCATCACCTATCCTCTTGCGCCAAAGGCGGCGCACAGGGCGGAAAATGTCGCACGCCACCTTCGTGTCTAACGTTTCGGTATTTACAAATGCTTCTTCTCTTACGAAGGTTCGTTTTAGGATGCGTTGTCATCTTGCGATTTTGCAGTTTGTATATTTGCGATTTTGCAGTTTGAATTCTCGGTGACAAATCAAATAACTGACCCGATAAATTATTAAAATGCTCATTAAATGAGAAATCCAGTTAATCATGACATGAGTATAACTTAGGGATAGTCTCAAAACGGCGTAAGACACTACGCGAGTCTGTTGTTATTTACCATCCTCCTCCGCTACACGAAATGTTTAATTACATTGACCTTTGCACAAATTCGTCAACGTTGTAATCGCCAGGTGGCACTTCAGTCGTCCCCTCCCTCCCTCTCTCTTCAGTCGTCCCCTCCCTCTCTCCCTCCCCCTCCCTCCGTCCTTCCCTCCCACCTCCCTGTCTCCCCATCTCCCTCCCTCCCACCCTCCCTTCCTCCCTCCCTCCCTATCTCCCTCCCTCCCTATCTCCCTCGTTCCCTTCCTCACACCTCCCTATCTCTCTCGCTCGCTCGCTCCCTCCCTCCGCCCTCGCCCAATCCCTTCTCCCCATCTCCCTCCCCTTATGGCCACGTGTATTTATGTTTGGCCGATGGACATGTAATCATCTGTGACACGCGCCATGACTCAGGTGATGCGATGGCAGGTTTGAATAATGTCAGTAATTACGTGATAGTGATTAATTCATAGATATGCTTACACGAATAACGCAAATCCAACTACGCACTATCACGATATCCTGAAATAGCCAAACGCTCACGCGATCTTAGAACTAAGGTGGGAATAGACACTGCAATCATTGCCGGGTCCACACACTTAGTCAATAACATGTCAATGTCGTCCTCGTAAACTAATGCTGATGTCTTTACTTGTGATTATCGCTGGTGGAACATTCAAACAAACACTGATTTCAAATATATTTCTCCAGTAGCACCATCAAATCATTTAGATTAGATTACATTTTTAATTGTGAGAACTTATGAGAACCTGCGAGAACCTTCACCAGAATGTTGCGGTCTGCTTCCGTTTCTTGTACCGTTGTGGTGCTTTGAGTGACAGTACTTTTGTCATTATGACTTTTCGATCAGTCTACATGTTCGCACCACGGACGCGTCTTTCTTTTCGCAATGACGGCTGACATATGAACCCAGATGCCGTTTTCGAATTTAACGGTGTAAATCGTCATGTTTCCCTGCTTATTTCTTTTTACTTCGAAGACTGGCACACGCACGCACGCACGCACGCACGCACGCACGTAAAACGTTAACTTTGCACCTTATCAAGTTTACATTGCTTTTTTAATCTTCAAATTTACAATACTCTTTTAATCTACATCACATTCTCACTGTATCCAAATGTGGCCTTTGAAATATGTTTGTTATTTATACTTCATGTATATTATTAAACGTAATTTCTGAACTTAAGGCGAAAGCATTCATGGTTTTGGGCCTATGCACCTGTAATATTTATTAAAACATAATCATTTGCAACTACAATTAAGAATATCATGCTAGACTTCGCGAGTGCCGTAGTCTGGCAATATCATGTTAGACTTCACGAGTGTCGTAGTCTGGCAATATCATGTTAGACTTCACGAGTGTCGTAGTCTGGCAATATCATGCTAGACTTCGCGAGTGCCGTAGTCTGGCAATATCATGTTAGACTTCACGAGTGTCGTAGTCTGGCAATATCATGTTAGACTTCACGAGTGTCGTAGTCTGGCAATATCATGCTAGACTTCGCGAGTGCCGTAGTCTGGCAATATCATGTTAGACTTCACGAGTGTCGTAGTCTGGCAATATCATGTTAGACTTCACGAGTGTCGTAGTCTGGCAATATCATGCTAGACTTCACGAGTGTCGTAGTCTGGCAATATCATGTTAGACTTCACGAGTGTCGTAGTCTGGCAATATCATGTTAGACTTCACGAGTGTCGTAGTCTGGCAATATCATGTTAGACTTCACGAGTGTCGTAGTCTGGCAATATCATGTTAGACTTCACGAGTGTCGTAGTCTGGCAATATCATGTTAGACTTCACGAGTGCCGTAGTCTGGCAATATCATGTTAGACTTTACGAGTGTCGTAGTCTGGCAATATCATGTTAGACTTCACGAGTGCCGTAGTCTGGCAATATCATGTTAGACTTTACGAGTGTCGTAGTCTGGCAATATCATGTTAGACTTCACGAGTGTCGTAGTCTGGCAATATCATGTTAGACTTCACGAGTGCCGTACGTAGTCTGGCAATATTCGCTCGCCAAATGAAGATAAATGTGTAAACACCTATTCCCGTGCTTGCCAATATTATGATATATAATTATATAAACTCAACTTATGCTATATATGTTGGCCGTGGTTTACTAAATTATCGCCCTTTTCTGATATAACAACCCGTTTGAACGAGACTGCGTTTGTTGTATGCTCTTAATACGTCACGCGGTAGTCGAGGTTACCCGATTTCATAGTACCGCGCAAGCGCTTTATGCTGGTAGCGCTGGACAAGAATATCCCAGTTTTAGAACACATTCTGAGTAAACTATTCTTGATTTTAGTTGCACGTGGTTAGTTTTTATTATCTCTTTAAAGTGCATAGCCACAAACCATGAATTCTTCATACTCACAGAGGTGACAAATGTAGAGAACTATCTATATTCTGCTTTATCTAATACTGCGTACCAGAAGAAGAACTAAGTCGCCGCAGAATTCAGTTTAACAAGATTTAACGAGAGTTACCATCTAAACAAAAGGCCCAGATGGCAAGTGGACAAGGAAGCCATTGGCTTATCGAGAGTCCAACAATTTTCAGAGATATGTGTCATAGTGGCGGATCAACCAATAGGCACTATATGCACGTGCCTAGGGCCCATGAAGGCAAGGGGCCCACGAAAATAGCCGAGCATATTTTTGTAGACTGAATGTTCCCGAAAACCAGCTATGTTTTGGCATATCCTGATGTAGGCCTTACATGTTTTAATGTTTTTACATACATTATAGAGGTGTTATTAAGGAGCGATCATTATTTATCGTGGAGCGAGTGAGGGGGACGTATTGGCTGGATTTGAAATCCAACTCATTACCAAATCCTGTGCACTAAAACCTGAGCCCTCCCTTCATTCCTTGGTTCCCCTGCTGATAAGTTATGGCCACTCCCTGTTTTCAGCAGTGTTTTCCGAAATGGCGGCCGAGCGATCTTTCTCGGTACTGAAACGTATCAAAGACTACCAGCGTTCCACGGTCAATCGCGCTTGTTGGCACTGTCAGTTTTAACCATAGAGTCGGAAATGATGCGTTCTCTCTCGGTTGATAACATTATTAGGTCGTTTGCCATCAAGAAAATACGCAAGGTAAAACTGTAGACTACGCATCGTAAAGCCTTAGGTGTGAGATGGTGTTAGTCGGCTTCGACAATCGCTACCAGCCTACCGTACACGACGACAATATCTGCGATCTGTAACTTGCAATGGTTGACTTTTAAAAGACGAACTGTTCTTGTATTAGCTTTATTGATGATTCAGTCATGTACATTATGCTGTGTAAATATAAATAGTGAAATGCTAACTTAAAAATCTTGTGGTGGGTTTACTTGGGGCCCACGAAAGTGCCGGGTGCCTAGGGCCCACGATTGTCTTAATCCGCCACTGTGTGTCAACCTTGTTTCTAAACATGTTCACGCTGCCAGCAGTTACACTATCCGTAGACAATTTGTTCTATCCATTTATAGTCCTCTGTGAGAACGAGTACTTCCTGATATCCAATATACACTTATCCTTTACTAATTTTACCTCATATCCTCTAGTTCTGCTACCTTTCTTGAGTGAGAAAACATACTTCTATCAATATTTTCATACCCATTCAATATCTTAAAAAAATTTAATCTGATCTCTTCTTAACCTCCTTGTCTCTATAATTGTTAAAACATATTCTTTCAGGCGTTCTTCATAGTTAAGGTATCTCAGTTCTGGAATAAGTTTAGTTGCTCTCCTATGTATGCGTTCGATGGTATCTATATCCTTCTTACGATATGATATCCACGCTTATATACAGTATTCTAAATGAGGTCAAAATTACCTAGAGCAGTATCTCCCATATTACAGTTTATAAGTTCCTGTGTCCTGTATATAGGCATTTAAATTTCCCAAAATTGAATAACTTCTGCCATTTTTCAGACCATTTAAGTTATTTGTCTAGATAGTTTTGTAAATGTTGTTTATTACCATCAGTGTTAACCTTTCTAAGCACTTTTGCGTCATCCGCAAAATTCAGTACGTTGCTTGTTATATTATCGTCCAAGTCATTGATATATAAATATATATATATATATACACATATATATATATATATATTTATATGTACATATATATATATATATATATATATATATATATATATATATATATATATATATATATATATATATATATATATATATATATAATATATATATATGTATATATATACGTATGTATATATACGTATATATATATATACATATATATATATATATATATATATATATATATATATATACACACATATAAATATATATATATATATATATATATATATATATATATATATATATATATATATATATATATAAATAAAGATAAAGGTCATAATAATGATCCTTGTGGTACCCCACTCAAAACTGATTTCCGATACCATTGTTCTATCCAGTCAATTATGCCATCTCCGATACCATGGGCTTTTAGTTTAAGTAGTAATCTTTGATGTGGCACTTTATCAAAAGCTTTCTGAAAATCTAAGTAGATAATATCTACTGGCGATCCCTCGTATATCCACTTAGTGATTTCTTCCAAAAAAACATATTTGTAAAGCATGACCAAGGAATCCATGTTGCAATGAATTTAATAATTATGCCTAAAAAGGAAGTCCACCATGTGGTATTTAATGAACCTTTCTAATAATTTACAAATCATTGACGTAAAACTCACTGGTCTGTAATTCTCGGACTTATTTCTCGAACCCGTTTTAAATAATGGTATGATGTTTGCTTCTTTCCATTCAAAAGGAACAAGTTCCTTTTTCAATGATAAGTTGAACACTCTTGCAAGGGGTATACTGATTTGTTCTACTGTTTCCATGAGTAGTTTTGGAGGAATTCCATCCACTCCAGATGATTTATTATCTTTCATTGCCTTTATTTTCTTAACTACTATTTCGGGAGTTACAATTAACTGCCCTAAATAGTCAGATTTAGCCTCCTGAAATTTAGCATCTAGAACTGGTAATGAACTAATATCCTCTCTGGTAAACACTGAACTGAAGTAACCATTAAGTTTTCCGCCACTAAAAAACCTTGTGATATTATATTTCCAGCATTTCTAGAGGTTCGACCTTGTCTCGTACGTTTTGTTTACTCCTGACATATGCATAAAAACTCTTGCTACCATATTTATGTTACATGCTTGTTTTTGTTCATATCATCTTTTAGATTGTCTAATTTCAGTCGTAGCTGCAAGTTCCTCTTTGTAATTTGCATAGTCTTCATCCTTTCTGGTACGCATATAAACCATCTACATAGTTTGCTCGAATACTATTTTAATAGCTTCTTTTTTTCCTTGTTTTTTTAAGGGAACAAATTTATCAGTGATACTCACAGTTTCATATTTTAGAATGTTCCAACATTTAGTTGCGGTCTTATTCCTCAGCATGTTATTCCAATCTAGATTTGCTAAGCATTTTCTCTTATCTTTGTATTTACATTTGTGGAAATTTCTCCTGTACTTTTTTATTTTTACTTTCTGATTTTACATTGATGTCAAAATGTATTTGATTATGATCACTGTTACCCAATGGTTCATGTGTTTTTACATTGTCCACTAATTCTTTTTGTGATGACAAAACTATATACACTATATAAACTAATACATTTTCTCCCCTGGTTGGTTCTAGTACGTGCTGAGTAAAGAAGCTATCCTGAATTAAAAATATAAATTGTTGGTCCTCACCCCCTGTACTCTCTAGAGATTTACATTGTTTGTGTCCATGGTTAAAATCTCCTATTATGATACATTCCCCTTTACTAACTTCCTTTATAGCATTTTGTATTTTTGCGTTATCCTCTTCGTTTATGTTTGGACTTCGGTAAACTAATCCAATAGTTAATTTTTAATTTCCTGAAACGGTTTTGCATCAAACAGCTTCATCGTAATCTACTTCGCTTTCTAATTTTATTCCATAAGTATTAATAGATTCCTTAACATATAAAATAACTCCCCCTCCCCTTCTTCCTATTCGATCTCTCCTAAACATTACGTATCCTGTCAATCCTAATTCAGCATCTGTAATGTCTGTGTTGGCCCATGATTCGGTTATACCAATTATTCTTACCGAATTAGTAGCCACATCGCAGTGAGTGAACCTAGCAGTTGTGTTTAAACGAAAATCTATAGTAAATCTATCTAGTTATTATACAAAATATGCTAACGGTGTGAATATATTTAAAACAATATATATATATATATATATATATATATATATATATATATATATATATATATATATATATATATATATATATATATATATATATATATATATATATATATATATATATATATATATGGCAAGAGTCTGGGCATACACGTGTGAACAATTATGCGACTGTCGTTAAGCGAATTGCGTCCTTGTCCACTCGCCACCCGAAATGTCTTGCTTTTGTATGACAATCTTGTTAAATCTACTCCCAACTCTTGTGCTAAGTGGCAGGTGTTCGGCTTGTTTTGCTTTCTCTTTGTCCTGTCACTGGGTGAATCATCTGACAACTGACACGCCAATCTCGTACGCACAACATTAAAGCGAAACAAAAACTAACCACATGCAACTAAAATCAAGAATATCACGCAAGTGGTTTACTCAAAATGTATTTTAAAATTTGGATAATCCAGTCATTTCTACGAATGACCGAGCGCTGAAATGTTAACCAGGGCGACGGAGAAGCGCATGCGCAGTTCTGTAAAATCGGGGTGACCCAGAGGAAGGGACGTATTAAGAGAGGCTGGCATACACAGAACCAATGCAAAGTTTCAAACAAACATGTTATTTTGCCAGGCTAGTTAAGTAAACAAAGGTCAAAATCTGTTACATAAATTGAGTTTGGACGCAAATAGCATGGCCATATCCTAATGGCAAGATTAAGAATAACTGTATACGAATATATGTTCATTTGTTGAGCGATTATTGCCAGGATACGGCATTCGTGACTTAGTGTTATCTGAATGGCGGACCACGAAATTAAGATATTGTGCGTTCAACAAGGTTTTTCTAGTAAATCACTGGAGTTATATTCTTTATTTAGTTCTAAACGGTTATGTTTTAGTAACTGTTATATGTACTTAGGCCAAAAACCATGAATTTTGTTTCGCTTTAAGCACAACATTGCATCGTGTTGCAATGTTGCACTGCGTAAATTAAAACAGCCAAATGCCACGTCGGTGCGGTTAGGCTGACAGTTATTCAAGTCTTCGCTAACAGCGCAGGTGACAATGATTGCCTATATTTTACCCAATGGTCGCTCTTTTGATTTAACCGTGCAATTATTAGGTACTATATTTTGCTGTGCAAACATACGTTCGTGGCTGGCGGAATACCATCTTAGATCAGCCTAGATAAAAGCCAGTTGCTGACCGCAAGACGGATCTGCCCTTTATGTGCATAGAGATAATCTTAACTTTTGATGATTGATGAGGTCGTGTCCCCTAGATTAATCGATGTGTATTTTTTTGCTCAAAATGGTACTACACAATCTAAAATATACCATGTAACAGTTTATAAATAAGCGTGGATACATACATCAACAATAACGACCAGCTTATACATGGCCGCAGAGGTGCCAGGTAACATTGCACAAAAAGCGGTACATCTACCGCTTTTTAAAATGTGACAGCGGTAGATCTGGCGTCGCGAGCCTTGCGCCGCGGTCGCTAGGGGGAGTATGAGAGGGGTTCCCCGCCTGGCGGAACGGTTTTTCAGTTTTAGAGTATAGTTACTTAATTTTGGTGCATCTTCTACGTGACGTGTTGGTATGTTTGAATTCGGAATGAGTGTATTTAACTTTTACCCGTGAAATTACGGTTTGGAAGTAGATTTGGGCTCGGTAGCAGTAGAGCGGTAGATTCTATGAAAATTTAATAAGAAGCGGTTGTTCTACCGCCAAAGCGGTAGACTTGGAACCTCTGCATCATGATTGATGGGCCAAGCGGCGTAGTCTTTGATGCCATCAGTTGATCAGTGTTATATGCGTATTTGCGTATTTGCGTATATGCGTATATGTGTGCGTGTGCGTGTGCGTGTGCGTGTGCGTGTGCGTGTGCGTGTGCGTGTGCGTGTGCGTGTGCGTGTTTTACCTTATTTTGGGCGATAACAGCAGCTCGCGACCGTTTGTCTACGCTCAAAAATGGACGGGTTAGTGTTACAAACACCCCAAAAGTAATGTTTGCAGCATATTAGTAAAGCGCAGTATATTACTTAAATGCAGTAAATACCTAAAATCGCCGTAAATGGGATAATCGTAGCATGGGAATGGGCTAAATACTTGTAATTATCAAGCAACAAAAATTGTTCGCAAGAAGGCGCCACGGCAAAAAATTGCTACCCATTTTCGTAAGCCTCACAGTATCTTAACCTGTGTTTGACAAGACGCAACGTATTGAATACATCTAGGTATACCACGGCCGTTGTTGACCTTTCTGGGACGATATTACAAATTGCAATAATTGTAAATTAATTTCGATAGTTGTTTATGTTGTTGGATTTTAGACGATATTACAAATTGCAATAATTGTAAATTAATTTCGATAGTTGTTTATGACTGTTGTTGGATTTTAGACGATATTACAAATTGCAATAATTGTAAATTCATTCCGATAGTTGTTTATGTTGTTGGATTTTAGACGATATTACAAATTGCAATAATTGTAAATTAATTTCGATAGTTGTTTATGTTGTTGGATTTTAGACGATATTACAAATTGCAATAATTGTAAATTCATTTCGATAGTTGTTTATGTTGTTGGATTTTAGACGATATTACAAATTGCAATAATTGTAAATTAATTTCGATAGTTGTTTATGTTGTTGGATTTTAGACGATATTACAAATTGCAATAATTGTAAATTCATTTCGATAGTTGTTTATGTTGTTGGATTTTAGACGATATTACAAATTGCAATAATTGTAAATTAATTTCGATAGTTGTTTATGTTGTTGGATTTTAGACGATATTACAAATTGCAATAATTGTAAATTAATTTCGATAGTTGTTTATGTTGTTGGATTTTAGACGATATTACAAATTGCAATAATTGTAAATTAATTTCGATAGTTGTTTATGTTGTTGGATTTTAGACGATATTACAAATTGCAATAATTGTAAATTCATTTCGATAGTTGTTTATGTTGTTGGATTTTAGACGATATTACAAATTGCAATAATTGTAAATTAATTTCGATAGTTGTTTATGTTGTTGGATTTTAGACGATATTACAAATTGCAATAATTGTAAATTCATTTCCATAGTTGTTTATGTTGTTGGATTTTAGATGATATTACAAATTGCAATAATTGTAAATTCATTTTGATAGTTGTTTATGTTGTTGGATTTTAGACGATATTACAAATTGCAATAATTGTAAATTAATTTCGATAGTTGTTTATGTTGTTGGATTTTAGACGATATTACAAATTGCAATAATTGTAAATTAATTTCGATAGTTGTTTATGTTGTTGGATTTTAGACGATATTACAAATTGCAATAATTGTAAATTCATTTCGATAGTTGTTTATGTTGTTGGATTTTAGACGATATTACAAATTGCAATAATTGTAAATTCATTTTGATAGTTGTTTATGTTGTTGGATTTTAGACGATATTACAAATTGCAATAATTGTAAATTCATTTCGATAGTTGTTTATGTTGTTGGATTTTAGACGATATTACAAATTGCAATAATTGTAAATTCATTTCGATAGTTGTTTATGTTGTTGGATTTTAGACGATATTACAAATTGTAATAATTGTAAATTAATTTCGATAGTTGTTTTATGTTGTTGGATTTTAGACGATATTACAAATTGCAATAATTGTAAATTAATTTCGATAGTTGTTTATGTTGTTGGATTTTAGTCGATATTATAAATTGCCATAATTGTAAATTCATTTCGATAGTTGTTTATGTTGTTGGATTTTAGAACCCTGAGTGAGACAGCGTGGCATATGTACTGTGAGGCATTTGAAATGTGGCTATGAGGGAGAGGAAGAGGGAGGGGAGAGACCCGAAGCAGTGGCAGGAAACCATTAAAGCTGTCTTGAAAATACTGCTTGAAAACACCACCTACGCTTGTGGCTCTTCGGGACCAGATGCTAGAATTCAAGAAATCCCTTGAGGATATCCCACCAGCGGTATTCTTGTTGACCTTTTTGGAGATGCCAAGGAAGAGAGTGGTCTAGATGGCAATGCTTTGTTGCTGCTGGGACAAAGTGGGTGTACACCAAACATGTAACTGCAGTTGTCTCCTCACAACTCATTAAAGTGGTGGCAGCAATCGAAACAAACTCATTGAGAATATGCAGCGCCAACACGTGACCAATGTGAAGGTGGAGGTGAATGAGCTGTATAGAGTTCCTGATCCACAGGATTTTTCTCTGTGATGACCAACACGGCGGGACTTCTGATCTTTCTCTGTGAGACATGGAGCAAGGTAGAGCAACTGGCACCAACCATGGGTTGGAGTCGTCTGTATCTGGGCGGTGGCTTCAAGGAGGAAAGTAGGAGTGTGCTGATTACACAGGGTTCAGTCACAGATGTGTCTGACCTGGGGTCCACTCAACAGTAAACTGACACCAGAGTAATTCTTCACAATGTATTCAGTGTCCACAATGAAGGCGAGTGATAATCATTGTCATATGCATGTATTATGCTTCCAAGCTGTTGACAGATCTGCTGGAACTGTGGGTTCGAACCGCACCAAATATCTACCTACACATCCAAGAGATGTGTGCTGCACTGGGACATGCACAATGTCTTTCACTTTCCCTTCCTTCACAGCCTTAGTGGATAACATACAACCAGCCATCCTTACTTTACTGGTAAGAAGGTGTGGCTGAATCGTAACAAGACAACGGACATCTCTGCATTGAAGAACTTCGCCGACCAAGACCAGAATCACATCAAATCAGATGTCATCAACCAGATAAGGCAGCTTGTCATAGCCGTGTACACCAACTGAGGCGACGAATTCGAAGCCTCCGATCTCGGAAAGCTCATGGTGTACACGTTTCTGAACAACAAGTCAACGCTGCTTTCCTTTTGCGTTGGAGACGTGCGGTTTTGGGGACTATGATAGATACGAGTGATCATGCCTGCAAGCACATCATGCCTGCAAGCACATCATGCCTGCAAGCACATCATGCCTGCAGGCACATCATGCCTGCAAGCACATCATGCCTGCAAGCACATCATGCCTGCAAGCACATCATGCCTGCAGGCACATCATGCCTGCAGGCACATCATGCCTGCAAACACATCATGCCTGCAAGCACATCATGTCTGCAAGCGCATCATGCCTGCAGGCACATCATGCCTGCAAGCACATCATGCCTGCAAGCACATCATGCCTGCAAGCACATCATGCCTGCAAGCACATCATCCCAACGTATAAAGAATATGGGTGGCTTCTGGATAATGGCTTGTCCCAGTGTCATCGACACAATCTGCCTGCCTACAGCAGAAGACCGAGACCACATTCTGTGGATGTACCAAAGGATGTAACAGGAACTGTTGAAGCACCAAGAATAGCACTGCTTGTTAGATAGGCTGCCGCTACCAGGGATCGGTGAAAAATGCAGCATGTATACTGCAAAGTTTGACAGTAGCGATAGCAATGAACCAGACGTTGATCATTAACTGAAACTGACAACACTTTGTTCAAGTGTTTCAACTGTCAACATTATAGTAATAATGCACAAACTGTACATAGACTAAACAATTTGGACAGATACAACTACTTTGATGTTTGTTAATTAGTTTGCTCTGCAACCATTAGTACCTACATGGGGAAAACCTTTCGATCCCTGCTATGGTCACGGGATGGTTCTTTGTGCCTACCTGACGTAGTGATGACAAGACATTCTCTGTGTCCTGTTAATTTGCTTGGAGTCGAATATACAATCAAAGTATTCATAAATGAGGGCTATGTGAATCAGTGTTATTCCATAGCATACAAATGTGCTAAAATAAAATTAAACGTAGTCAAACTTGAACATGACTAATTCCCTATATTTAGCTCGACTTTCGTGTTGTGACTCAATGTAACAGCAGTGGGACACCTGTGACTCAATGTAACAAATCTTCTATACGCCTTTTTGCAGATGATAGTATTATATATCGTAAAATTTCTTCCAAAACCGACCACGAAATTCTCCAAACTGACCTAAGCCAACTACAAACATGGTCAGACAAATGGCAAATGGAATTTAATGTATCTAAATGCGTCCACCTTCCAATAACAAACAAAACTAAACCCAGCACACACAAGTACTCGCTTTCTGGCCAGCCATTATCCACCGTATCCAGCCACTCATACCTCGGAGTAAAATTGGATTCTAAATTAACCTGGACAAATCACGTCACCGACATAACTTCAAAATCTTCGAAATGTTTAGGCATGATTAAACGAACTCTTGGCCCATGTAAACCCGAAGTTAAACAAACAGCCTACAACATGCTAATCCGGCCAAAACTTGAGTACTCTTCACCCATATGGAATCCCCACACCTTTTCACAAGTTAAAAGCCTTGAAAGAGTGCAACACTCTGCTGCCAGATTTGTTAAAAATGATTACAGACGGAACACAAATCCAGCAGATCTAATTACTGCATTTGGATGGCCAACCCTCGAACGAAGGCGCATTATCAAACAAGCCACAACCTTCTACAAAATTCTAAACAACATTATTGAGATCACCCCCCCCCCCTCCAGGCCTACTAACTCGCTCTCGAACCCGTGGACAATACATAGCCCCATAGTGTCGTATAAATGCAATGGTCTTTTCATTTTATCCCAGAGCCATTCGCATATGGAATATGATTCCACCAAAAATTACCAACATAAAAAACCCAAAATCATTTCACGAAGCTATTATGGAACTCCCTTTCACCACACCTCACCTAAACTGCCTTTAAAACACAGTGCTCAGTGTAAACTTATCCAAGGTGTGGGTATGGAGACTGTCTATGTGTGCATGTGGCAAGGCAGCAACAGTATCCATACACATAACCAACCTATTAAAAATTTTCGTTAAACATCCTATACATAAAATAAATAAAACTATCAGATAAAAACCATTTCAACAACATTAATGATACTAGTCTTTTAATCGAATATACCACCCACAGCGCATGCGCACAGTCCACCACAAACTCCTGCGTTAGCCCAAGTTTGGGCTGTTTGTAGTAAACCACTTGAGACTTGAAACAGCAGTGGGACACCTGTGACTCATTTAACAAACATACGTGAATTATATTCGCAAATTCCTAAATAAGGACACAATCTAATCCATTTTGAACCAATATTTTATAACTGGTCACGTATATTTACCTTTTATTCGGCTCAGTTTGGTTGCATTAGTGACAATAACTTAATTGACACACATATATGTTGTATAAACTAACCTAGGTCTTCATGGGAAGTAGAAAAACCATAGTTTATGATGGCCGCGAAAAACACCTTTTCGCGTATAGGGTCCTGTGAGTGACAATGTGATGTCTGCTGTAGCGTTGTCTTGTCCACGTGATACATAAACGCGTGTTTTGCTGTTGTTATATAATTCTAGTCAGTGTAGTATGTATCGCGATATGTATCGTATCGTGACCTCTGTATCGCGATACGTATCGTAACGTGAAGTAATGTATCGTTCCGGCCCTACTAATTGCTACTGATGACACATAGTCTACGGTGCTATACGCTGGCTTGCGCGGTGTGGCGTCCAGTGCAATAAAAACCGATGTCGCACTGTCAGGCACGCGCAACTAAGAATAAATTCAAACGGCCCGCACCGTGTATTGCGTAAATTACCGGTTTTTTTAATGTTAGTTATGAACCTATATAATAAATATCTCATCGAGCAACAATGGGTTATATATGCAATCGTTGCATCAGAATGTTGTATTGGCTTCTTAAGCTCACGCAATATCGCTCAATAAGTATATATTCCTAAAAAAGTATTGTAAATACAATTTACAATACTCCGCTTTGTAATGTAATATATTGTAATGTTAAATAATAGTAAGACTAGGTATGTGCTATATAAGTGTGCTTTATTTTCAACACATACACATTTTCTATTATTCAGGCAAATCATACAATTCTTGACAGTTCTCAACACTATTAAATATATAAGCTTATCTAATGATCACATCAAATTATTATGGCTAACGGGCTTGCAAATAGAAGTTGCTTTTTGTAGATGCAATTGATTAGTTGTTATTGTCTGTCAATGCTGTTATTGTCTGTCAATGAAGTAATATCGTTTAGTACATTTGTATGTTATGTTTTATATTGTTAATTGCAAAGACGTGGTGAATACGTGTATGGTGCCACAAACGCCAGTTGCATCGTCGCCGGCATCGTCCGTCGGCCCATTTATGCTACCCGATACGACCCGTGGCGCCTCTGGCGGATACCTTAACAAGCATTTGTCGACAAACTGTTTGCAGAACCGTCGCGTGTCGACGACAACGTATTACCGATTCTGGTAAAAAGCATCGTGTCAGCAATTAATACTGCGCCATTGAGCATTATAACCGTTGACACAACTGGATGTAGTTAATAAAAGCGAACGTTATTGGGTTTTTCTGCAAATGTTCAATACTCACACTCTATGCACAATTGTATGCAACTGAAATTGAAACGTTTCTTGACAAAAGTTGCAGCAGTGGTGAAACATTATGGTGAGTGGCGCCAATGGTAAGTGGCGCCAATGGTGAGTGGCGCCAATGGTGTGGAGTTTGTGACGGAGTAACACAAATAATCGCACAAGGTCGTAAGCCGCGACATATTATTTGGTAATGGACATTTAGTCAATACTAGCCAGTTAACACTAACCGAGTCTTTACATTGACGCTAATAATTATAAAGCTAATTATTATTATATAACATTTTTATTGCGTTAAAATCCTCGGGTGACCCAAACTCGGCAGCGCACCAAAATAAAAGGGGTTAAGCAGTTCATAATCGATAACCAGTTCCAGTTGTAAACAGTTGGATTGGTACGCTGCTGGGGAGCTATGGGGGATAAGCAAGTTTAAACTGGTGGGGATTTAGTTTACGGCGAAATGTTGTTACAGTGTATATTTCCTATAGACGTAACAGTAACAGGGAGTGAGTGTCACAGAGTCGGTGCAACAACCGAACAAGCTCTAGCTCCGACATTTGTCCTAACATTGGGAACAAAAAGTATATTAGAATTAGATGATCAAAGCTGTCTTGCAGGAGTGACCAGTGAATGTAAATATGCTGGTTGCTAATGATTTAAGACGTGGTACTGAGTGAGAGAAGCGACGAGACCGGGTAACTACCCTTGCCAAACAATTAGCACACGTTCAAATTTGAGGAACTCCTTGAGAGTAATATTATGATAAGGATAATTGCAACAGTCAAGTCTACCGCTAATCGCGTATTTCTAGACAATATTCCAAAAATAGAATTTCCTCCCAAATTTATAAAAATAAATACACAAAGTGAAGAAGCCATGCAGAAAGTTCAAATTGAAATAGATTCATATAACTGTTACAACAAACTACATAAACATCAAAATGAGGACCCCAATTTAAATTATAACATAATGCATGAAGAAATTATGCGCGCAAAAAATAAGTACATGCCAATTAAAATAATGAAATTTAATAAATACAAACATAAAAATTCGACATGGATCACTCAAGGTCTGTTAAAATCTATTAGATATCGGGACACACTTTATAAACAATTAAAAATGTCTGACTCTAATTCACCAGATTATGAGACCACAAACGCTATCCTCAAAACGTACAACTCCATATTAAAAAGAAATATTCGTGCAGTTAAAAAACAAAATTTTGAATCACGATTTAACCGATTCAAAAATGACATAAGAAGTACTCGGAAAACCATCAATGAAATTCTTTCAAAAAATAAAGGAAAGAAAACATCCTCGACAATTTTTAAAGAAAACGGTACTAGTATTACTGATAAAACTGATATAGCAAAGAAATTCAATAACTATTTTACAAACATTGGTCAAACTATTGCAGAAAGCATTCAGTATAAAGGAAATAAAAACTATGACTACTATTTAACTACACAAGTTAAATCTGTTCTCAAATTTAAGAATGTTAATGAAGAAACTGTAAGGAAAACAATAAATGATCTTCCTACAAAAAACAGTAGTGGATTCGACGGCATTTCTTCAAAATTGCTGAAAATAATTGAACCCGCAATCATTAAATCCTTAACCTTAGTAATTAACCAAGTCATAAATACAGGCATATTTCCTGATAAACTTAAAATTGCAAAAGTAATTCCAATTTTCAAGAACGATGACCCAACATTATTCAAAAACTATAGGCCTATTTCTCTCCTTCCAACTATTTCTAAAGTCTTAGAGAAAATCATCCACAATCAGTTATCTGCATATTTTATTGATTCTAAGCTATTTTTTGATAATCAGTACGGATTTAGACCTAATCATTCAACCGAATATGCATCACTTGAATTAGTAGATAGAATCATTACTAAAATGGATAGAAATTACTTACCAATTAGTATTTTTCTTGACCTTTCCAAGGCATTTGATACTATTGACCATTCAATATTACTAAATAAATTAAGACACTATGGCTTAGATGGTAAAACTCTTCTTTTATTTAAAAGCTATTTAAACAACCGTAAACAGTACACCAAATTTGATGATACCACATCTGAAACTTCACTCATTAAAGTTGGAGTACCACAAGGGTTCATCCTAGGACCACTATTATTTACTATATATATAAATGATTTCTCACAAGCCAGCCAAATGTTTAACTTTATAATATATGCTGATGATACCACTTTATTTAGCACTATTGAAACTTTCAGAGATAGTGTCCAAAATAAAAGTACAGAATCAGTAATAAATGAAGAACTCAAAAATAGTTGAGTGGCTTAATATAAATAAGCTATCACTAAATAAAAGTAAATCTAAATATATGACCTTCCAAATGCCAAACAAAACTACACTGACATTATCTCTCAAAATATATAATATAGATATTGAGAAAGTGGAAGAATTTAACTACCTAGGCTTAACTATAGATACTAACTTAAATTGGAAAAAAACACAGAGAAAAATCTCAAATAAGTGTTCCAAAACTATAGGAATACTAAACAGATTAAACATGTATTACCTTTAGAAATAAAAATTATTTTATACAATGCATTGATATTACCTCATATTAATTACTGAATTACGACATGGGGATATCAAAGAAACAGATTAGTGAAAATACAAAAGAAAGCAGTACGAATTATAACATTAAGCAAATACAATTCACACACAGAACCACTTTTTAAAAAACTCAACGCACTAAAAGTAGAAGACTTACTAAAACTACAAGAACTTAAATTTTATTACAAATATAGACATCAAAATCTACCTGTCTACTTTTTAAAGTGGCAAATAACCCCAAATACATACATTCACAACTATAATACTAGGAGAACAACTGAACTACATACTTACAGAACTAAACATGAATTTGCCAAAAAAATTCTTAAATACAACTTGCCACATGTTATAAACAATATCCCTGATTTAGTTATAGACAAGATAGTGACTCATAGTTTGAAAGGCTTTTCAAGTTATGCCAAAAATTACATGCTACAAAAATATAATGACACATGCACTCTCCTAATTTGCTATATATGCCAACTAAATTAAATAAATTATGAATGAGCATAACACAGTTCATGCAATCACAATTAAACTTTTCAATTTGTATACTTGCACACAGGCTTACACACGTACAGGCGAAAACAACACATAAAACACACCAGTACAACACATCATCACACACTTAAATTGATTGTATGTAAGACACATACAAACAACCAAACATGCTCTCTACTTTTTTAATGTAGAAATATATGTATAGGGAATAGATGTTTATTGTTATTGTTAGTTTGGGTGGCTCCTACGATAGCGACCATTGTTGATCTTAGTAGGAGTCTCCCTTCCCACAGCAAATATGTTTTTTTTTGTTGTCTTGGTGTTTCATAATGTATTACTTTTATTGATGATTTATTAGTTGCTATTATATATTGTACAGTTCTATATGTACATGTATCATATGTATTTATATAATTTATATTGCCACTCAATATAATTTATCTATGTTTTTTGCTGTTGGGACAAATAAAATTTATCCTTATCCTTATCCTTATCCAGTAGCTTGTCTCAGACTCTTTCGTCCAGAACACTCGACACTAGGTGGTCACGGTAAATTTCATCCGTCGTGATCACATCGAACGCACAGTTTGTTCCGATTCTACGCAGCTCGTTGTACCAGGTCATCACATCTTCACCGGCTGTTTTCTAGAATGAAATGTGTGTCGCTCATACGATACATTCACTCTGGGCGTACAGTAATCCTCGTACATTTGAGGAACTGGTTCTACTTTGTACCGATCCTCCACATCAGTCCATAGGTGATTTTGTCAGATGTCCTTCGCATCTTTGGAGTTGGAAGAGCTGAAGCTGCTCGTTGTGGCAATGGTGGGAAGGGAACAGGGGAGTTGTGCCAGTAGTTCCGGTGGGGGAACTGTAGACGATAAAGTGGGGAAAGACACAAGAGGTGCTAGGGAGAGCTCACCTCAGCCTGGGAGGAAGCTGAGGTGACAGGTCATAGGGAGACAGGACGTAAGGAGACGGATAGGAAAGGAACGGGAGGGAAGACAACCAGAGTGAAGGAGAGGGGAGTAGGGGAGACAGGAGGGAAGGAGAAGGGAGTGGGGGAGACGGGATGGAAGACAACCGGAGTGAAGGAGAGGGGAGTAGCGGAGACAGGAGGGAAGGAGAAGTGAGTGGGGGAGACGGGAAGGAAAACAACCGTAGTGAAGGAGAGGGGAGTAGGGGAGACAGGAGGGAAGGAGAAGGGAGTGGGGGAGACGGAAGGGAAAACAACCGGAGTGAAGGAGAGGGGAGTGGGAGAGACAAGAGCAAAGGAGTGGGAAGTGGGGGAGACAGGAGGGAAGGGGTCAGGACAGAATGTGATGGAGGGGATCGAAAGGAAGAGTTATTCTGCAGCAGTGATAGAGCGAGGGTGTTTGTGGGGGATTCGATAGTTAGGAAGACCGACAGAGTCTTAAAGAAGGGAGATGATGTGGTAGTCTGCTTGCCTGGAGCCAAAATAGAGGCGATAACTGAGAGGGTAAAAAACATCGTAGGCTCGGGTAAGGGTGGATCTGTTTTAGTACACGTAGGGACAAATAAGTTGTTTTGTTGGGAGGGCAGATATGTACATGAAGGATGGGCTTCATTTAAGTGGAAAGGGGGCGGCAGTATTCGCGGACAAACTTTCAGCAGCAGTAGATAGCGACTTGGGTACAATGACAAATATTTTTGGAAGTAAACATTCTTTAAACTAGAAGTGCAGGGGGGTTACCTAGAGGTGTCTCAAGCAGAACAAGAGGCCACTAGCACAGATAAACCAATATCAAATCATCCGAAAAACATCTCTGAAAAAGGTTATAGATGCGTATGTTTAAATGCAAGGAGCATAGTAAATAAGAAAAACGAATTAAACATTATGGTAGAAGATATTGACCCTCACATAATTGGTATAACTGAATCATGGGCCAACATAGATATAACAGATGCTGAATTAGGACTGACAGGATACGTAATGTTTAGGAAAGATCGAATAGGAAGAAGGGGTGGGGGAGTTATTTTATATGTTAAAGAATCTATTCAGGCTTATGAAATAAAACTAAAAAGGGAAGCAGATTGCGATGAAGCTGTTTGGTGCAAAATTGTTTCAGGAAATTCAAAATTAACTATTGGATTAGTTTACCGAATCTTGTTAAATCTTGGCCGATCACTGACAACAACATATACTCACTCGTTTCCGCTGTGTCTTTTCGTCCAAATCTGTGGCGACCTCATATTCAATCCAGGCGCTTTTCCGGGACACCATCACCAAATGGGCTGCAGACAGACAGCAGTGGCGCTCTCTTGTTGAAGTCTTGTGTAACACCTGACACTAAGAGGATTGAGTGAGTAAGTAAGATCATATGATTTTTTCAAATTTCAGAAAATGTAAATTTACTCTGCGCTACATTCGTAATGTAATACACCGGGATGTCTAACTGAGGCATGGCCTTTGGAGTAATTGTGCCCTAAACAGCCCAATCTTAATTGGGTTAACGCAAGAGATTGTGGTGGTTTGTGAGCATGCGTTATGTTTAGTTGATCCAATAACTACAGCCAGCCACGAACCAGGTTCGTTGATGCTCCAATGTTCAGTGTATGAATATTTAAAATAATATTTTAAATAATATTTTAAATAATATTTTAAATAATATTTTTTATAGTATTTTTAATAATATTTTTAATAATATTTTTTATAATATTTTAAATAATATTTTAAATAATATTTTTTATTATATCTTAAATTATATTTTATATAATTTTTCGCAGTCGGTTGAATAAAAGAGTGCATACTTTTTGTAAAAAAAGACTAGTATGTTGAGGCGGACCAGTTTTGTAATTTTTTCGCTTAATTTTGACCTGACTAGGTCAAAAATAATGTCATTTGTTTGTCTGACGATTTCACCAAAACTGAATATAACATTTGGCTTTGTACGACGAACTAGCATATCATAACGGGGGCTAAATAGGTTCAGTTTTCCGCGAAATGAGTGCGAAACGAGACAAGTGAAAAATCGGTTTGAAGGGGAACCTTTAATCGTTAACATGCAAAGTTAGTATTACCTTAACTGAAATAGTTCAAAATACAAGTTATCTTAATTTAACAGAAACAAGATTTAAATTACAAAGACTAGAGTAATATTAACTTTCGCTTTCACTTTCAAAATACAAGTTAACAGTCATCATGTAAGCAAATTATTTGTTAAGATTTTTCTGCCATGTTGGTGATAGTGGAGTATTTAGGGATGCGGTGTTTTACCCCCTTTGGCTTAATTTTTTTATTTTTCGTATATAACCTACTGCGCCACTACATGTTAGCATGGTAAACTAATGGGTAACTAAGCTTGCCCCCCCTGGCCTCCCCTTTGCGAGATCCAGGATTTGCCACTGGCTAGTTATATAACATTAATGGCGACAAAAAAACACAGTTCCTAGAAGAAAATCAAACAACTAATTACCAAAAGTGATGAGGCGCCACAGTATGTTGTGTCTTTGAGTGCTACATACTTGACACATCAGCCACAGTATATTGTATCTTTGAGTGCTACATACTTGACACATCAGCCACAGTATGTTGTATCTTTGAGTGCTACATACTTGACACATCAGCCACAGTATGTTGTATCTTTGAGTGCTACATATTTGACACATCAGCCACAGTATGTTGTGTCTTTGATTGTGACACACACTTGATACATAAGCCACAGTATGTTGTGTCTTTGAAGGTCACACACTTGACACATCAGCATACATCCTAATCAAAGGTTGTAAGATCACACGTGTGTCTGCATCTGGGATTCACACAGTTGTAGATGGACCATTCATTAAGCGATGACGGAATCTGTTCGCTGAAGATTTTGGAAAAGAACATTGATTGTCTAACTACTGATGCATATGATGGAAAACTGTGGATTTAAGCAGATGTACACTGTTGCCAACTGTACATTTGTAATTAAATAATAATTAATGTTTTGAACATTCAGTAAACAAACAATAAATATATGGTGTGTTAGCCAGACGGTGTTTTCTTTTTTATAACGTTAATACAATAATAAACATTGGACGCCAGATAATTATAAAGGCACTATTAAATAAACATACTTGTTATTTGCCTGCTGCCCGGCGGGGGGAAGGGGGTTAATTTGGAGGCGTCATCCGCGATGAACTCAGGGTGCCCTACGGGTACATAATGTGATATACTGCGAACGCCAGTGTGGTGGTCGTTCCCACGAGCCCTGGACGTGGCTAAGTGTAGTGGTAGGTCGAGAGTACTTCTGTTTTACAAGTTACGATAGCGTCGTCGTGTATGTACGCTATAGACAACTGTAGGACAGCAGACAACCACTAGGTAGGGACGTCGTTTGTGTAGGTGCGTGCGTGCTTGTGGGTGTGCGTGCGCATGATCGCTCTTTCGCGTTACTGCCTCATGGCAACAGTTTTGCTTGTGTCGCTTTCAAGATGTTCTGACTTGTGACACATAGGGTGGTACTGTTTATAGTGTGAACATAGCATGTTACAAATAGTTCTCTAGCATATGTAAATAAGTAAGTAAGTAAGTAAGTAAGTAAGTTATTTCCTCCTCGCCATCAACATGTACAATATAAGGCAAACAAAAGCAATGAAGATGAGGTGGCTACCAGAGAAGTATAAACTTATATATGGATAGTAGCCAGTGACGATGACACCAGGAACCAGTTAACTTGAAGATTTGTCGTTGTCATTTGTTCTTAATGGGGCGTGGCCACCAGACTGAATAATAATTTGGGTGAGGGTGGTCCCAGCAGTTGTGTTATAAGTGTGCTCAGTTGGGTTGTTCATATACGTGCATTAGTGTTAAACTCTTCAAGACAAAGAGTTTGGAGGCTTGCTGTTGTGGGACAACGAATATGGTTATTTCCTTTGAGGCTTACAGCTGTACGAATCGACAGAAGACAGGATCTAACATCTCGTTATTTTCAGGTAATTTATGTCGCAAATGTTTGTGTTGTGTTAGTGTATATGTGAATGAATGTAAAAGTTTCGAAAATGTTCTGAACTATATTACGTTCGTTTTTTTGTGTAGGTAACGTACATTCAGTGTTTCCCAGTAGTCACACTGATTGGGTGCAACATAAAATGTTACAGGGGTAGGATTCAGTTTCATAAATAATGTGTGCGTGCGTGTATGCATATTTGTAACTTTTTTAAAACTCTACTAGATGTCAGCTCATTAATAAAAGTTTTGTCCTTTATTTAGTCATCTGCATTTAATGAGGCTCTCTCCTTTTTGGTCGTCGTTTGCCTTTTCATCGTTGTACGAACCACTATCATGTCACTCATTCTGTACACATTGCAACATTCATTGTATTATATGCATTTGTTTGACAAACCATGTGAAAGGTTGCCTACTAAAACAATTGACAGCTTAAATGAGAGAGCACATTTCTTTACATGAGGCGTGTCTTTGGGCAAGTTGGCCAGATCACATTCGAGAAAGATGGTGGAAATGGCTGTGGTGGATCAGCTGGGGAATGTGTTGGAAGAAGGGAAAAGAATATTTTGGGGACCTTAGAGAAGAATGTCCAACAGGGCTTAATGAGATTTTGACCACTTGCAGTCATTAGCTAATACGTTGTGTAGAGCACTTCAGAAAGTTCAGTTTCGATCATGTTTAGTGGTGCTACTGTTATAGTTAATGTTATGATATTTGATATACAAGGTGCATGGATAGACTGTGCACGTAATAAGGTATTAGGTATATATAACTATACAGTAATAATCTCTTATTAGTACTGTACATCTATAGATATATGATGAAGACTGGGTGCTGTACAGTATAAACACTGGGCCTCCAGTGGGTTCTTGTCGTGCAAGCAGCATCAATGTCACAGGTCAATGCCTGCATCGCTTTATCATGTTGTAAAGTATAGGCCAGTTTGATTTAATTAGATTTTATGCGCTAATGTTTAGTAAGCCATTTGGAGGTTTATTCGATGTATTAAGCCTAGATTAGCAACAGAAAAACAGTTTTCTAAAAGTTTATAGTTAAACCGCCCAAGTGGATATGGACAAAATCCATATGGTATCAAAGATTGATGGTACTGTTTAGACGCTTCAGTCTTCCCTTTAATCCTGACATTTGCTAAATTGCTCTGACTTCGGAGGTCAACGTAATTGGAACCGAGAAGGAGCCCTGGGAACCCTGGATTTGGCGCACCTCCAAGAGTTCAAAAGTTTAACTTGCAAAATTGGGAAAGGAAGACTGGCAGACGTCATTATCAACTGGTTGAGAGGGTGGGTGGATTTAACAAGTTGACCAATAGTAAAGCGTATTGGGTATTTCAGCAATCACAGCGCCTCTAGTGACGGCGTCTGATTTTGGAAAACTGGGAGTATAAATACCCCGGAGGAGGCATTGCAAGGGCCGGCACAAGCTACATTTTTAGGCATCTAAATTATCGATAACGGTGGTCCTGGCGGGCCATACCTGCTTTAGCATTAGGCTTCAAAACCGGTCAGATTTAACCATATTTTGTTTTAATCTTCTAGACATTAAGTGTCTAAGTGATGTTTACATTCACTACTCTTCTTTACGGTTTACAGTGATAGATGTCTTCACTGTTATTTTTACTTGTCATCGTGAGTGATTATATTGCTACTATATACGTAGCCGTCTGATGTACAAGATTAAAATCGTTTCGAACCTGGAGAACAATGCGTTGACTACACTTCTGTAGTACTCTATGTACTCATTGGTCGAGTGAGTGAAAATTCAGTTATAAATCTCGACCTGGCGAGCGCAAAAACGACGGAGAATCAAAATATCTTTCGTTGTGAGAAATGCCTCCTGAACCATTGCGTGCGGCCCCGTAGAAGACAAGAAGAGGGAGGCATGTATCTTACAATGTGTCAACTGATAAGGGCTCAGCGGTCCTGTTTTTCTACCGGGTGTTCTATTTATGTATGTGGACCTCCCATTGACTTCGGTCGTGCGATCTAAGCCAGTCTATTTAAGAATCTTCTCTTGGATGCCGAAGGTGTTCGTGTTACTTACATGGTCATTCATACGTCAGCAAACATTAATCGTTGAGTTAAAAAGTCAAGTTAACTTAATAAATTAACTTGACTAGTTAACTTTAAAAATAAAAGTTAGCTTAGTTGAACAAATTCAAGATTAACTTAACTAGTTAATCTGGTAGATTAATCGGTCCATACCTGTTGCAGTAGTGTTTAAATTTACGTTAAGTTGTCGATAAGATCCCACTCAATTTGATCTTGATTTCTCATCTTTTTCAATTTATGCGAGCCTGTACAAATGCTAATACAAAACTTAGAATAATAATCTCTTAGGCAAAAGGTTGTTCAGATTGTTCTCGAGAACTGCGTGTTCTAACCTTAACGGGCCTACATCGTTGCGTTGCATGTATACATACATACATACATACATACATAATATGCATACATGCATGCATGCATGCATGCATGCATACATACATACATACATACATACATACATACATACATACATACATACATACATACATACATACATACATACATACATACACAAATACATACATACATATGGTGGCTTTTCCTATGTTTAAATAATAAATATTACCACATTTATCATTCCCGTACCTTTTTGGCAATGTTAATTAAACTACTGCAAGACTACTGCAAAACCTATAATTATTGAAGTGTATGAATGGCCTCTACTTTACCTCTACTTTGAATGTGTCACGAACAAGACATGTCACTCCACCACCCCTACCTGGCTATCGGTGATGATGGTACAGAGGAAAATCAGATGGAGAAATATCAGCAAGACATAAACAGTATGGAATCCAGTAAGTAGGACCGCTCAAAGTGCTTTATACTCCACCCCTATGTATTAAAACACAAAACTCGACGTATATGGGAAGCATTCAGCCACTCTGCAATTACTGCGTGATGATTATTTATAGCCAGGTACTCATTTATACAACTGAGTGAACTAATGCTCATGTTTCAACCATAGCTAAAGTCGGAAAGGGGCAGCAGATTTCGGGCGGACAGACCTAAGAATAGTAGTAGCGAAGCGAATGCTGCTCAATGTTTTTGGTCCAGGATTAATTGAGACATCATACGCGAGAAGGATGATAAAACTAACGAATCACTAAATGATGCAGTCTTAACACGAAACGGTCGGACGTTTGTGATTGCACAGCTCAGTCACGTTACGATTGGCAATAGGCCCAAGATTGAGACCTTAGGCCCACGTCTCTTTCCAGCAGAAGTATTGGATTCTAAAACTAAAAGTACTGGACTCTAAAACTAAAAGTATTGGACTCTAAAATTCCATCCTCAACTGATTTAGCCTATCGCGAATCCGGTTCATTAATGTACAAATATGTAGTGTGTGAATAGTCCCGTAGTCGATATGTAAAATGGTAATCGCTCTGTGGGTCAGTGCCAATCTTGGACCTGACTTCCATCCTCTCGCCAATCACATAACAAATTTACGTAATTTTACCAAGGGTGAAATTCGTGAGTTTTCAGCATTTCAACTTTCACTTTGATTAATGTTTGACCAAACGTTAAGTAATGTAAAACATATAGTTTGTCTGATGATTTTACACAAAAACCTACACACAAAGTTGCACAAACGAGCAAACATGTTGCAGTTGGATACTAGGTAGGTTTGATGTTTAGCAAAATGAATTTGAAATTATACCAAAAAAAATCGAATCGAATTGAGGAGGGACTTTTAATTTAATGTTGTCATTAAACGAGGTATTGGTGGTAACTTGCGGTTATCCGTAAGACACGTTATACGCCTACATGTTCGCGGATTTGCTCTACTAAAACTTAAAATGACCTGGGATGATGCTATATCACAAAGCATTGGATTTGTTTATGCCACGGAAAATGTTTGCGATTTATTGGAAAACGCAAAAATCACAACGGTTTGTTAATTTGGGCACATGCGTTTAGTCAGTTGTCGGTCCAAGGGGTGTTTTATGTGATATACGTAATGTCGGTTAAATGTTGATACTCAACCAATGTATTGGATATATTTTATTATTGTTTCTGGATTTCAAAAGCACGGTTTAGTAAAGTTTCCAATAAAACTTATTATAACGTAACAATTTGGGCGTTGTGTCCTCTGTGGGTGAATATACAGTCACGCAAAACAGGTTGTAAAAATCGTGAAATTAATTTACTTTTTTACAACATTGTTGCTTGATAATCCAGGAGGGGATTATGTACGGGTGATTCTTGTGGAATGTTGTCTTATGTCCCTCAACATTCCACAAAAGAAAGAAATGTGTGAAATGTAGGTAGAGCTTGCAAATGTTAAAACTTGTAACCTTTGACAACAGTATATGTTGATGCTGGAGAGGCGGAATAAATATGCGAGCGATGCGACAGTTTCATTTATAACGATTACGTTTTGTAACCTAAGGTTACAAATTGTTTAATCGCCTGGGCTATCATTATTTACAAATTAAATATGTTTGCTCTGAAAGTGATGACAGTTAGTGACGTAGAGAACATGATGTGACGTAGAGGACTAAACGTGACGTATAGGACGGTTTGCCCGTCCGTATATTTATAATTTTATATACACATGTAGTACACATCCGTGTAGGTGTACATATAATTAATATTTATGCATGTAGTCTTATCGTTCAATCTGCTACATTATTTATATATTTTTCAACGATTTAAAAACACTGTGTCCTCTATTTCATAAGTGTGACGTAAAAGACCATGACGTAATATACTGCCTTTGCATTAATGATGAATGATTGCCACCTTTGTATTAATGCTGAATGATTGCCACCTTTGCATTAATGATGAATGACTGCCACCTTTGCATTAATGATGAATGATTGCCACCTTTGCCACGCTTGTTGGAGTGGCATAAAATACATTTCTACACCAAGACTAAAAGTAGGGGAAAGAAAAAATAGGTGAACAATTCAAGTAATGGCTATATTGCAATCTAAACACGAGTGACACAACTCTGCGATACTATAAATTCACACATATATGTATATAATAAATGTGGTAAATAATGACAATAAATAATACCATTTGGGAGCGAGGTTATAAGTGTCGCATTTTGATTAATAAACAAAAGGGTGTTGTCGTTTTGATTTATACCTTGTCGACGTTTTGACTTATGCAATGTTGGTTTCTGACTAGACGGTAATTGCCGCGGGAACTACTGTAGTATTTACCATGTCGTCAAAAATACGATGAGAAATACCTTTCTGGCGCCTAAAACGTCAGAAACAGTGAAAAACCACCAGAAACTGTGAGAAACCTCCAGAAACCATTGGAAACTGTCTGAAACCGCCAGAAGCCGTCAGAAACACCTTTCCGACGTATAGCCTAACTATAAAGCATCAGAAACGAAACAAGATGTGCCATTTTATTTAATGTGTAAACTGTAATTTAAAATCAATACATTATCCTGTCACCATTCATTTGCAAGGACAAATTTTACTCTGTGTATTACATTGTGTTCAACTGTGTTTGATTTGTTAGCACACAGTAAGGCTTATTGTATTCAGCGTGGCACGTTGGCGCGTTGAACACAGTAGGTGCGCTGGCTGTTGGGGTAAGCAAATGTGAAGTGATCGACTAGTTTTGAAAATACGTTTTGCTAAAAGACGCCACTGCACAACATTGCTACGGCGTGTTCGGAAGCCTGTGTGACAAAACGCAACACATTAAATGTATAGACTTCACGGAGCCGGTCGACTGCTTGGTTATTATAAGAATAGTTGTTTATATATAGTTCATTTTCATCCGATAAAGTTAAAATATGTTGTATGTTTACAGTCACCGATGTGTCCCACTATGCACTGCTGTGTGTGTGACTTGTTTCATACTGTATTATAAGGGCGGTTTAATTATTGATGTAAACAATATGTATGTATGTATGTTATGTATGTATGTATGTATGTATGTATATGTATGTATGTAGTGGTAGGTAGGTGGTAGGAGAGGTAGGTAGTGTAGTGGAGGTGGGGTAGGTCAGGTGGGGTGGGGGAGGGGGGGGGGGGGGGGGGGGGGTGGGGGGGGTGGGGGGGGGGGTGGGGGGTGGGTGGTGGGTGGTGGTGGGGGTGTGGTGGGGGGGTGGGTGGGTGGGGGGGGGGTAGGGTGGGGGTGGGGGGGTGGGTATGGGTGGGGGAGGTAGGGTGGGGTGGGTGGGTGGGTGGTGGGTGGGTAGGTAGGTAGGTAGGTAGGTAGGTAGGTAGGTAGGTAGGTAGGTAGGTAGGTAGGTAGATAGATAGATAGATAGATAGATAGATAGATAGATAGATAGATAGATAGATAGATGTATGTATGTATGTATCTATATATGTATGTATGTATGTATGTATGTATGTATGTATGTATGTATGTATGTATGTATGTATGTATGTATGTATGTATGTATGTATGTATGTATGTATGTATGTATGTATGTATGTATGTATGTATGTATATATATATATATATATATATATATATATATATATATATATATATATATATATGTCAGTCAAGCAGTGGATGCTGTTATACGAATGTGAGCTCACTGTGTACACACACTTTCACCATCATACTAAATAAGTCATCGTGTAGTAATCTTGGATTTGAATGAGAGTGTGAGTAAAAGCACATATTGGGAAAAAGGGAGAGAACAATCAGATAGCGAGAGAGAGAGTGGACACATGGTTTTACAGCAAGTATCGGCGGACTGTGGGCAGGGTCTTTGTTAAGACTTGAATAAACTGGTGAAAAAGGCATCAGCGTGTTCTCCTGCATGCATGCATGCTGACATGTATACATGCATACATACATACATATAATAGACTACTCTAGAATACACCAGATGCTACGATTTGCCAGATTTACAATCTCACTCTCTGCTCACTGGTCAGCTCTAAATATGGAGATCTCCATTGTTGTGTCAAGTTGTCCTGAATAATGCTGCGATTGTGAAAACAGGCGTGTGTCACCATACACCAGTTATAAACACATTACTATTATAAACACCGATTACAGGGCACCACGCGGAGGGTGAATGCAATAGTAAGCGATCTGGGCACGCCGTTTGCCTGAAGTGATCGATTGGTTTTGTTGGTGACGTATGAATATGACTGTGAGCGTCACAAAGTTCCTAGACGCACAATAATGACGGCGAACGCCTCAGGCATTTTGTAGGTACAGTTTTGGTATGTATGGTATGATATCAGGTAAGAATTACAAACAAACTAATCGATCACTTCACACGCACCTACTGTATTCAGCGCGCCAACGCGCCAACACGGCAACCCGCCGCGCGCCAGCGCGCTGAAGACAGTATATAATTGTGGCACCATGGTTTCACTAGGCAGGTAGCTTTTAAAATAACAGGACAGGTGTCAGTCACAATTGGGAAACCATTAAGGAAAGTGGCTGGGAAGTGCATACCAGCAATAACATTGGAGAGGACATCAATTAACTGAAGTAGGACTGTGGACAGGTGTCAGTGACAATTGGGAAGGCAATAAAAGGCTAGGCAAAGATTTCTTTGTACAGTTCTTGGAGTCAAGATTAAGCAATACAAAATGTAGTTACAAGCAGGATTGGCCAGTAAAAGGCCCCCATTGTTGTATAATCATTATGCAGGCTGTGGCTCAATATCAAAGTATATTTCAACTCAGCTCCAATACTGCCCAAAATAAAAATCAGATTACTGCTTTGAACTGATAGAGAGCCACATCCCTGCTGACTGGACTTGCTTTCTAAACAATGACTATGGACTTGAAGTGAGAGTGCATAACAAGCCAATAGTATTATGCTAAATTGTTGTGTACAGATTGTCCAATTGCTGGATAATGCATAATGATGGAAATTGGCATAATAATTCATTTATTTCCAACAGTACATATATGTAGTAGATACACAGATACATTGTTATAATGCAGAACATTTATGTATAAATCATTTATATTTAAAAGATGAATAGTTACAATAATAATGTGCTACAATCTTATGCTGGAAACAGAAAGAATTGAAGTGTAAACGTATGTGTACTCTCCTCTGTTGCATTATTTTGTTATAGTATTATGCATACATACATATTTATCTATATTATTCCTCTTTTATGTAGAAATTCCTTGCATCATGTTGATAAAACACATATAATTAATACATAAATATACCAAAAGCTAATACAGTAAACATATTAATACGTCTCAGAATAAAATATGACTGAAGACAATTCTTTTGATGATTTGAACAAAAATAGGCATTTTTTATTAAATCAACTGCAGATATTACATTAACTATTCACACACTACATATTCCACCAATGAACCAGATTTGTGATAGGCTAAATCAGTTGAGGAAACAGTTTTAGAAAACCCTTCGTAGCTCTTATTAACATCATTCTGTTTCGTGATATGACCCCAGTCCTGAACAGATAGTGCAGCACCAAATGCCTCTATTCTTTGCACTCGCGTATTTAAAACACCTTTCTTTTGGCCAGTCAATATCTATATAATTACATAATGCAAAAGCAGGTAGATGATCACTAACATCTGTGATTAACAGTCCACTGCTGATATCATTAACTACTTCCTTCAATGGATAGGTGATCCGATTTCTCAGTTATTAATATTAAACATTATTACCTCTCAAGAAGTAATTATGTTTAACATTAACTACTTTATTTATAAAAATAATGTCAATTAAGGTAGCACTAACATCAGAAATTCAATTTGGTTTGACAATTAATGGATAGAGTCCGAAGCTGTACATGACATCTAGAAAATTCTTTGTTCCTGTATGAGTATCGTGTTTCAGAAGGTCTAAATTATAATCGCCACATAAATGATAATTATATTGATTTTTTTGGCATTTTTTACGTTAGGTAGTAACAACTCTAAGGTGTCATTAAATATGTCCACTTTTGATCCAGGAGTTCTACATATACATCGATTACATGTTTTCCTTAATTTTATTTCAGCTCTACTGCAACACATTCCATAATGGTGTCTGTTATTGATGACATGCTTTTAATTTCTATAGATTCAATGGATTTTTAAATATTAACGTGTACAGCTTAACACCCCTGTAATGGAAAACAATTGACATTTAGGTCAGTGATCCACATTACACTGATGATGATGCCATCACATGGATGTCTCAGTACATATAATCTTTAATATTTTCAAAGTTTGTGTTTAAGCTTCTTGCATTGAAGTGAATCATAGATAATGATGACGTAAAGGTGCTTAATCAATAAATTTTTTTGCTAGTCTCATTTGAAATTAATTTTGCAAAAAAAACCTAACTAGTATCCACAGCAACATGCTAGTTCGTTTGTGTAACTTTTATATGTTGTTTTTGTGAAATCATCAGACAAATAATTAAATTAGTTAGTGCTTGTTCAAGCATTAACTGAAGTGAAAATCAAAATGCTGAAAAATCACAATTTTCTTCCTTTGTGAAATTTCGCAACTTTGTCATGTGATCATCGAGAGGATGGAGGTCACGCCCATGATCAGCATTGACCCAACTATTTACCATTTTGGATATCCACTATTTTGATCCTTACCAGATGTAACGACTAATGTCAATTCTTTCGATGATTTGAAGAAAAATAGGCATTTTATTAAACAGAGTGCACACATTAAACTAGTCACATATTACACATCTAGACATAAGTGAACTGGATTCACAATGGGCTGAACCATATGAGGAAGCAGCTTTAATGTTTTTTATTTGAAACCAAATTGCGATTCTGTATAGTAAGAACAGTCTACATTAATTGCATTGTAAAAGTTTTTATCAAGATTGATGTATTATCATAATCATTGTGTGAATATTCTGAATGGGAAAACTGTTGAAGTCGAATTCAGTGGTTTGTTCGTTCAATTCAAGCAATGACTTATACCTTTCAAATTTACTAGTAGTCAGTAAGAATTCATAATCATTTATATCATGAAACAAAGGTATTTCCATTATTTTAGTTAGGTGTGTATAAATATTTCTATCCAATAGGCCATATATAATGAGCAATAATCATAAAAAATCATAAGAGAGATTATACCAACAGTATCTGATAGTTTCTGACGTCAGAAACCTGTCAGAAAGTAGTTTCTGACATTGTCTCGTCAGAAATACTTTTCTGACAGTCAGAAACCCAACCCTGGTCCCTGGTCCTGGAGTCTGGACTTAGGCCTTTTTGAGTTATGCCTAATTGTTGCCGTTTTAGTTTTCTCGTCGTTTTGACCTTTATTACCACCGTCTTGAACGCATTTATCGATTACTGTGCGATGCAATAAACGTCTACACAGTTTGTAGTAACATGCTTTCTCTTTGACCTTCTCTTCTGACCTCATCTATAATTCGTGTATTCAGTTGTTTACGTTCGTATCGCACATAGTCGCCAGATGGCACGGCCAATAGGTTTGCAAAATGGCGTAAATTTCATAAAGTAGGTGCTAGATGTGTCTTACATTTATATCTTTGCAGCGTACGCGTCTCATATGATGTTAAGCATATTGGTTAAGTTGGAATAATGGCTCAGCCACAGCCATGTGTTATCAGTGTATCAAGTTCTTCCAGCAACAGTGACGTGATTATTTTGGACGACGTCGCCGAGACCGCCAACAATGTACAGAACTCTGGCGCTGCGCGTGAAAGTGACGTTACAGCTGACGCGGCTGTGTTTGAAACGGAATCGTGCCTTGCTTTACGCCTGAGCTTAATGCATTATGGTGAAAATAAAGACTGGCAGAAATTCGCGGCATCATATAAAGGTGTCAAGGTGAGTTTTTAGAAACATGACAAACAACCGATGCAATAACTATCGGCTCACTGTAAGTGTAAGCCGGTAGACGCCGGAGGCAGGGGCGTAGTACTGGTAGTAGTACTTGTAGGTTACTGTTCGCATTAATTTATGACATTCATGTAGTAATCTCTCGTTGGGTGGAACACCATTCGTTATTATGAAATAATAGTGAATAATTGAAGAAGAATAGTAATTTCAATGGCTCAAATAGGCTGAATTAAAAGTGTGATTCAGTTTCGTTTTCGTTGTCATACATCGTCACATTGTCCATGACGGCAGAATATATCAACGTTATAATAAATTTATGAATATATGATTAGGAAGTGCCATCATAAGAACATCTTTTACAGTTGGGCCTTTTTTTATTCGTATTTTTTATTAGCTGATTTATGGATTTTCTTTAAAACTTCTTTTGGACAAAAACAAAAAAAATAATGATTGTAAACTTAACAATTTTATTACAACATAATATAATGGAATTCTATAGCAGTATGATTGCTTATCATCCTTTGTTTTATTCATGGCCAGCAAAAACAAAGAATGGCGAGTTTCTGTATCTTTGATATTTCAAATGCATTGGAAATCAGCAGACAAGCGCTCACTGCATACCGCTTCTACTGTTATTGCAAAAGCTGACGTGAAATTTGATAACTGGGCAGTTGTTTCATGATTAAATTTATAAGGCTAGAGAGAAGTTTTTTTTCATACTTTGTTAAGGCTTTTTTTTTTATTGTACGGTGAACATTCTTGGATACGTAATCTTACTAGGCTAATAAAATTTTGCTAGTCTTGAACATTCAAATCGCTTCCTTGGAAGCTGTTCCCATCTATGACAGCTATTATTGGCCCAATTAAGATTTTTTCAATGGCAAGTCAATGCTGGTTGACATAGTGACAGCCATTATTGGCCTATTTTGTTTTTGCACTGGTAAAGCCAGTGCTAGTTGAGCAAATGTCAAATGACAGCCATTATTGGACGAATTAGGTTTTTTCAATGGCAGGCAATGTCCGGTTTAACCATTATTAGCCCAGTCGAGTGTTACTAGCTGTGCAGCGAGGTTGGCGTTGACACCTGCACAGTAATACTAATAGAAGAAGAGCCAACTCATGAAGGTTCATGAAAAAGTAACTTGAAAATTTATAAACATGGAAGTAATGTTTGAAAAATGAAGCATCTTAAGATTGTAAGTACATGCATGCAAATGTGCCTAATATGAACAAATATGATTACAATCACACTTAAAATCAAATGCTTGACACTAAAAGTAAAACAAGACAACAAATAAAAATAGGATAAAAAACTGGGTTAAGATATGGGCAAACTATAAAAAGCTTATATCTAGCATTACCAAATTTTTACTCATTATGTGTAAGTGTAAGACATAGCACTTAGTAACATAATTGGTTTTGAAAGTAATACATAGAAATATTACTTCTTTGAAAAAAAACAGCAACCATCCAGATCCAGTATTGCCTGGCTATTGCCAGTATTGGAAAAAAAATATGAATTTACTACACTGAGCACAGCCTAATCGTTCATGGTTTTCCTGCCGCTTGAGTTGAGGAAGCAGGAAACTGCTGCCGATAGTAGTGCCTACACGCCGGTTATGTAAGTGAATCGAAGCACGAATCGGACTTGATTTTGAATTTTACCACGATCGCGCTTGGCGACTGCAGAGTGCCAGCAGTGGGCGACAATACAGTAGCGTCTCGGCTACTAGCGACAGGCACACCAACATTATGGATCTCCACCAACATAACAAAGGATGCTGACTCAGACTGTTTATGGACAATCTCAGGAAAGCTGCTTTTATTCACGTTTACAAAAAAGGCATCGATTGTCGTGAAATCTGACGTTGACATATTGCATCTTTTCACTCGCTTGGCAGGTGCCATTTTGAACTTGCCCCACGACATCCAGGTCACGGGATTGTTTCTTCTAATGAGGGCGCCAATGGATATGCACTGAGAAAGTCCACAGAAACGCGTTTCCCAACCAGTGACATACACGATTACAACAAATAGATCAAACGCAGTATCATTATTTTCCAACGATGTCAAGGTTAAAAATATGTAGTCTTATATATCAGCGGTATTCACTATTCTGCCGCCGACAACATTCGTCAAATCACAACCACGTGCGCTAAGCCTAAGAGTCAATAAAACCATTCATACAATTTTATTATAAAAAATCTCATCTTGTAAAAAGAAAAACCCATCTTTTATTTTTGTATTACCTGTCGTGGTAAGACATTTGCCCGTCTTCAAGACAGGCAGATGGGTCCCTGGCTAAGGGCCTGGGCTAGTGCCACCAGTGGCCATTTGGGCTATAGGCCACATGACATTGGATTTGGCTAAACAAATTATCCATTTGGGCCAATTTTGGCATTGAAAAGCATGCATGATACATGAGCGTTTGTTATTGTCTTGAAGTACATTAAGCAAATTTGGCTAAAGCAATTTGTATTTGGCAAACAAATGGAGGGCTTTAGCCAAAATGGCTTTAGAAACAGTTTACAACATCAGAGCTAGCCCAGTCTTATTAGTAGACGTACCACTGGGCCACCGGCTGCCTCTTAATGAGAACACTTGTTATTGTATTACAAGAAAGCAATATTGTAATTATTTTCATACGTTATTACTATATTATTACAGTGGTATTGTATATATATATATATATATATATATATATATATATATATATATATATATTATATTTATATATATATATATATATATATATATACATATACATATACATATACATATACATATACATATACATATGTTTGTGTGTGTTACAGTTCACTAAGTGCACAAGTTGATTGGCTAGTGATCTTGCTCTAATAATCTTTGTTTCTCTCAGTCTTTCTGTTTACTTTCTTTCAACTCAGCAATAATAGCAATTGTCATTTGATTACTATTTAAATAGGAAAATAGGCAATTGTTTACCTGAAGTTTGCCCACTACTCAGGGTTGTTCACTTGCAGGCTTACACAGCACAGTTGCTCAAGGGACAACTGCTTGAACGAAGTGGAAAACGAGCATTTGCTCACATTGCCTAACATATCTTTGTTTTGGTGTTAGATGATAGCGTTTTGTATTGTGAACTAGAAACAAAAGCAGATTAGTTGTCCGTGTCCATTAAAGGTGCCAACTTACAAAGCTCGCCAATTAGAAAATATGATCATTGTACATATAAACAGTCTGTCACAGTACCTCTTGTACCCTGTGAGCAATCATCCATGAGATCTATTTTACCTGCAGTCAGCCGCTGGTGTACATATGTATGTCATATATCAGAACATATGTACAGCGTGTATACAACGGCCAGTTGTAGTTAGGTTCTCCTTTCCTTTCATGCCTGGCTAATTTGTTTCACAGATCCACAAACTTGTACTTTGTACCAAATGACTCCCCAGTCACGAAGAATACTTGTTATAGAAGTGTGGCTCATAAAATGGCTGCAGTATTGGTACGTGGCATGCTGTTGTGGTGTGCCTCAATTACCAGTGGGCCTTTTGTGACATTCAGTGACAGCAGAGCATAACACCAGATCAGTTGATCATATCTCCTTGGACTCCTGTGGTACACAGAGTGGAACCACGGGGTCATGCCAAGAATAGAAGTTGTAGTTATGCTAACATTGTGCGTGTGTGCCTGTGATAAGTCATGGCTGCATAGACCAACATTTATTTTGGCATTACCGTAGATTTTGGATTGCTTCACTTTTTTGTGAAACAGTTATAAAAAAGAATTAATGACCACAATTTTTTTTATACACATTGCCTTGGTGACATTTGTCCAAATTGCATGCCTTCTGGTAAAATAACATGCCTGAAGTTAAGATATCACACCTATAACATGCGTGATGCCTTGCTGGTAAGATAGCACACCAATAACATGCCTGATGCCTGCTGGTAAGATACCACACCTATAACATGCATGATGCCTGCTGGTAAGATAGCACACCTATAACATGCGTGATGCCTGCTGGTTAAATAACCCACCTATAACATGCCAGATGCCTGCTGGTAAGATAGCTCACCTATAACATGCGTGATGCCTGCTGGTAAGATAGCACACCTATAACATGCCTGATGCCTGCTGGTAAGATAGCACACCTATAACATGCCTGATGCCTGCTGGTAAGATAGCACTGGCACACCTATAAAGTGTATGATGCCTGCTGGTAAGATAGCACACCTATAACGTGCATGATGCCTGCTGGTAAGATAGCACACCTATAACATGCCTGATGCCTGCTGGTAAGATAGCACTGGCACACCTATAACGTGTATGATGCCTGCTGGTAAGATAGCACACCTATAACATGCCTGATGCCTGCTGGTTTCAACCATTTTATAACTGAATTGGTGCAGTTTGGGAGATCAGATTTGACCCAAATTTAAACAAAAACATGTTCAGTCGTAGAAGTGCTTTTTGGATTTAGTAAATGTTTATAAAAAATAAATCTGAGCACTATTGTTTCAATGTTTGTGTGAGTTGATAACACGTCTGCTCTCTGTGTCCTATAGGCATTTATGACCATTAAATATTTTTACTAACTCTGGGGAAAAGTGTGAAGTCTCCGTGCTGTTGCAGTAAATCAGTGACATAGTTTTTACAGTGTTTAATAATTACAGTGTTTAATAAATAAATTTACTGTATGCAGAGATTGCCTAATACAACATAAAACAAACATTGTTAATTGGTTATGGATGATTTTTATTTATTTATTTATTCATATGCAGCTGTAAACTGACATCATCTAAAAAGGAGGCAATGTTGAAGGAAAATGTTGTTATTTATTTAATTATATATAGTTCATGTTTCAGATTTTAATTAGAACGTTTGCATGTATGGATTTTGCAAAGCACGGACAGATTCTGAATACAAAGCCAGTTCCAGTGAGATTTGTAACACTAGCAATGTGGCACAGCGTAACCAGTAACTAATAAATTATTAAATTCATCTCAACATGGATTCCTTAAAGCGAGGTCATGCTTAACAAATATGTTATTTTTTTGGAAGAAATCACTAAGTGGATAGACGTGGGATCGCCAGTAGATATTATCTACTTAGATTTTCAGAAAGCTTTTGACAAAGTGCCACATCAAAGATTGCTACTTAAATTAAAAGCCCATGGTATTGGGGATAGCGTAACTGACTGGATAGAACAATGGCTGACTGACAGAAGACAACGAGTTGTAGTAGATGGAGAAGTTTCAAATTGGAAATCGGTTTTGAGTGGGGTACCTCAAGGATCAGTATTAGGACCTATATTATTCTTAATTTATATCAATGACTTGGACGACAGTATAACAAGTAACGTACTGAAATTTGCAGATGACACAAAACTGTTTAGAAAGGTTAATACTGATGGTGATAAACAACATTTACAAAACGATCTAGACAGATTAGTGAAATGGTCTGAGAAATGGCAGATGCTGTTCAATTTTGGGAAATGTAAATGCCTACATACAGGACATGGGAACTTGAATGTAAACTATAAAATGGGATATACTGTTCTGGGTACTACTGTAAAAGAAAAGGACTTAGGAGTTACAATAAGCGCTGATTTGAAAGTTTCAGAGCAGTGTGGTATTGCAGCTTCAAAGGGTAATCGAATTCTTGGATTGATTAGAAGAAACATAACATACAAGGGAAAAAAGTTAATTATACCTCTTTATAAAGCAATAGTTAGACCTCATTTAGAATACTGTATACAAGCATGGAGACCATATCGTAAGAAGGATACAGATACGCTTGAATGCATACAAAGGAGAGCAACTAAAATGATTCCAGAACTTAGAGACCTTAGTTATGAAGAACGCCTGAAAGAATGTGGTTTAACAACTCTAGAGACAAAGAGGTTAAGAGGAGATCAGATTGAAGTTTTTAAGATATTGCATGGGTATGAAAATATTGATAGAAATATGTTTTTCTCACTCAACAAGGATATCAGAACTAGAGGACATGAGGTAAAATTAGTAAAGGATCAATGTAGATTGGACATCAGGAAGCACTCGTTCTCACAGAGGACAATAAATGAATGGAACAAATTGTCTACAGATTGTGTAACTGCTAGCAGCATGAATATGTTTATAAACAAGGTTGACACATATATCAGGAGGGCGGGTTATAAGCAGGTGAACATTGTTGGACTCTCGATAAGCCAATGGCTTCCTTGTCCACTTGCCATCTGGGCCTTTGGCTTGGATGGCAAATCTTGTTAAATCTTGTTAATTATCTTCCATTGACTATTAATGGTGAGCTACAACCTGAGAATGCATAGCTTAGTTTGCTTTCAGTGACAGGAGATTAACTAGTTGATTAGTGCTGTTACTGAGTTCAGATTCTGTTGTGTAGTACCTTACATGAATGTTCTAATCAACTAGTCAGGTCTTTGGTGATACCTCTCCACTTGTGCCATCCAGCCAACAAAGGCATTAGACTGGAGCAGCACACAGAACCCTAAGCATGCATGCACACACGCACGTAGCACACACACAAGGATGCACCCCCTGGCGGATTGTGACATTCCACTGGGGAAGAGGTGAAACACCCCCATGGCCCTTGTCAGCTTCTGTCTCAGATATTAATGTGTATTTAATTCTTCCCTGAATAAAACTAGTGTTTACACCCTTCCTGGCAACTCACATCTGTAGGGACACTGATTTGCTGTGACGGACAGACTTCGTGGAATCGGTGGTATGAAACGGAATTCATCTTTTTCGAATGGAAATTCAACGATCGCTGAAAATGGGCAGAATCCATGGAGTCGATGTTTTATATTTTTGTAATGGAGACTCCAATTTGTGTAGACAACAACATTAAACAATAAGGTTGAATTCTAGCATCTAAACGTCTTGAAATTGAACCAAGCATGACGTGCCACCACCATACAGTGCATGCGGTAGCAGTTGGTTCAGCCTTCAGGCCTCCGGCTCTGCTCGTCCAAAATTACGATGTCGTTCATCTAAGGTGTTTATAAATTTTAAGACTCACTGAAATTGTGATATAGCGTTCTTTATACTGATGTAAAATTTAGCAAAGGTGTGCGTTTATTTGTAGGATCAAATCGTTGTCCTGTCCAGCATTGTCATTGACAAGTTATCGTTTTCACAGCCAATCGATGCAGAATTCAAAGTGCACTGAAAAACTTTAGTTGATCATCAAGATTTTTTTATTTTCATTATGCTATGTGGTATATTTTAAATAGTATTTAGAAGTGCGAAAAGTACATTTTGTGTGATCATATCATGTCATTTGTTGGAGTGCAACCGTAAACAACTGACGCTTGCACAACCAAAATTGCCTCCCATTCGTAGTCTGAACGTCCGCTAGGCGGACAACGTGCAGTTCATTGGCAAAGTAATAATGCATTTTTTTATACTAAAATAAATTTTTATACACATTTCGAACAGAATTTGCCTTTTAAAAATGGAAAATCCATCAAAATTTACCTTTTTTGAGATGCTTGTTGCCTTTTTTAAATGGAAAATCTGTCCCTACATCTGTTCATCATTTTGATGAACAGATGTAGTAGAAGTAGTTCAGAACTATCCACAAGGTGGCATTACCATTCAGACTGCCCAGTAAATCACTGTCTCAGTAGTTCATGATCACCCACAAGGTGGCACTACCATTTCCAAGCATTTTTATGAACTTGCCTGGCCATGTATTGTTCATGAACCCATATTATAAGATATGCTAATCGTTGCAAAAAACGTTAGGTTTCACGTGGACTGCATCAATTTCCTGTGAACATCAATGTCTGCTCAATTACAGTTGTTTCGACAGATGCATTGAGTTTAATTTTGCATCATAAAGGAGGAATCTGCACATTTTAACGTTTGCTGTTGTTGATGAAAGTGCTAGTCTTGTTTCTATGCACTGGTAAGGGTAGTTACCCGGTATGTACACAGAGTTCTGTAAGTTGTTGTTTAGTGAGGGCTTCAACCAAGATGACCTGTTTCTTCTGTGTTCTTCCACCGTTGATCCGTGTAGCCCAGTGCTGTCAATTGTAGGATTATATAACTGTTTTACATAATTATGACATATTATTAATTTATTATGAAAATTTTAATAATGTGGGCATAATTATAAAATTAAAATCTAGAATGGAATTAATTGGTTTCTGATCATAAGAGTTAAGTTCATAGAAGGCCCTACAGACTAGAGTAATTGCAGTTTCATTGGTTCTCATAAGCTGACATGACCATTAGTCTAGAAGGAATGGAAAGTGAAATAGGAGCTGAGTTGAGTGGTCTTCCGGAAAATGTAACTAGGTTTATCAGGCATAGTCACGGCTGAGTGAACTTCAAAGGCTATCTGGTGAATGATGCACCTTTCTTTATGAACTTCCTGGCATTATTTTTTCATAGTAATAACAGTGGGATGATCTTTTTCATGGATTTAAAAATAATCTAATATAAAGACAATCAAGATGAGCACTTAGTTAGTAATAATAGGTTAACTTTGTAGCGTTGTAAATTTCACTGATGTACCAGGGCGGTGTATTGGTGTGATAATTGTCTGTCACCCTTCTGATAGTCTTCTACAAATGATCTGCTATCTTCTTCTTTTACTGGATATGAGTCAACCCTCTCTACAAGGCTTATAGACTCGGTGTGTGCACACATGCTAAAGTGATGATATGAGTCAACCCTCTCTGCAAGGCTTATAGACTCGGTGTGTGCACACATGCTAAAGTGATGATATGAGTCAACCCTCTCTACAAGGCTTATAGACTCGGTGTGTGCACACATGCTAAAGTGATGATATGAGTCAACCCCCTCTACAAGGCTTATAGACTCGGTGTGTGCACACATGCTAAAGTGATGATATGAGTCAACCCCCTCTACAAGGCTTATAGACTCGGTGTGTGCACACATGCTAAAGTGATGATATGAGTCAACCCTCTCTGCAAGGCTTATAGACTCGGTGTGTGCACACATGCTAAAGTGATGATATGAGTCAACCCTCTCTACAAGGCTTATAGACTCGGTGTGTGCACACATGCTAAAGTGATGATATGAGTCAACCCTCTCTACAAGGCTTATAGACTCGGTGTGTGCACACATGCTAAAGTGATGATATGAGTCAACCCTCTCTGCAAGGCTTATAGACTCGGTGTGTGCACACATGCTAAAGTGATGATATGAGTCAACCCTCTCTACAAGGCTTATAGACTCGGTGTGTGCACACATGCTAAAGTGATGATATGAGTCAACCCCCTCTACAAGGCTTATAGACTCGGTGTGTGCACACATGCTAAAGTGATGATATGAGTCAACCCCCTCTACAAGGCTTATAGACTCGGTGTGTGCAAACATGCTAAAGTGATGATATGAGTCAACCCTCTCTACAAGGCTTATAGACTCGGTGTGTGCACACATGCTAAAGTGATGATATGAGTCAACCCTCTCTACAAGGCTTATAGACTCGGTGTGTGCAAACATGCTAAAGTGATGTAAGAGAAAAGCAATAAGAAAATTGGAAAAAAGAGTAAAGATGATATGTGCATGTAGAACTGCAATTTAAGGAGAGGAAAAATTTATATCATGAAAGATGCAATATGAATTAATGTTGCAAGCTGGAGATCCTCTGTCTGAAGATCTCCAAACTTGGTGCAATAGCTGTGGTGGCTGGCTGGTTGTTCCAGTTGGCTGTTGTACGGGGTAAGAAGCTGTATTGGATGAATTGCTTAGTGATTAGGGGTAGTTGAAAGGCTTTGGAATGCGTGTGTCAGAGGGTCTCGCAAGGGGCATGAGTTGGGGGGGTGAGGTCCAGGGTGACTATGCTGTGTAAGGTCTTATACAACATGATAAGTCGGATGTCAGCTCTCCTTTGTTGGAGGCTGCTCCAGTTTAGGTTGAATGGGATTAAGAGCATGCCAGCTAATAGGAATGACTACATTATGTAATACTTGTGCTGCTGTCAGCAGTTGTCTGCTGTTTCACAGCATACCGGAAACGAACAAAGACACCCACAGAGCAGTCCTGGCCACATGCAACAACAAGGTTGGGCTGTAATTAACACACGACTGCATTGACAGAAGCAACCGTCTAGGGGGTAACCGTCCAGACCTCAACATCAGTGACGCAACTCGAAAACCACGCCCAATCATCGTCAAATTCACAAGCTACGAATCAAGAAGAAAAACATTCACATCCAAATGCAAGCTGAAAGGCACAAAGTTGATCATTACTGAACATCTGCACTCGACGTAAGAGCTGCATGGACGACCAACGGTCGAATCGTGTGTCTCCTCCAAAATGACGTGACCGTCCAGACAGATGAAGAATTGCGAGAACTCTCACGACGTTAGCCATGGACACTCACGGTGAATCTAATCTTTCCAAATTTTATATTACATTCGTGTTATGGTCATTGCTCATGCGTTATACTATAATTTGATAGAAATCATATGTATTTGGAACTTCATTACTCTAACTATGTGCCGACATGTAGGAACGACAATACAAGTGACATTTATGTCCCTAGATGTTATTCTAGAGTGTATAATCATTCACATTTATGGGTTTCATATACCTGACTGGTGTCTGGGCTTTTGACTTTGGTATATATAAGATGCATACTACACTTTATGACAGTATCTTTATCAGCGCTTAGCATGTTTACCATAGAGTATAATCCGACAGTTGATTTGTACGACAGCATGAGTCAAGAAATTATGAATTATGTTTTAAGAAATTATTTGGAACTAGAAATTTGTTTGATACACATATCTTAAAAAAAAATGTAAATACAAATCCTTTTAATTTAGCCAACATAAATAGTAATTATTACAACGTTCATGATATGATGCCTGATCAATTTAGAAATACACATTTTCGATATAGTGTACTTCATCTAAATATACAAGATCTGACATCTAAATTTGATAAACTTAAAAATTTGTTGTCACATATCTGAGGAACATGTTGAAATTGATTATATTTTATTGTGTGAAACATTCTTAAATGACGATAGTGCTCATCTTTTTGAGCTGCCCAATTACAACCTGGTTTATAAAAACATAACTACTAAATCTAAAGGTGGTGTTGCAATATGTATTTGTGACAATATTCAGTATATTCTCCGAGGAGACCTTAGCAATTTTGTAGAAGGTGAATTTGAATCCATTTTTTATTGAATCCAGTAGAAATGGCTTAACTACCGTTGTTGGCGAGATGTACTGCACTCCAAATTCAAATGTAGCTTTATCCACACAACGTTATGAATCAGTAATAAATAAACTTCGACGATGAAACCACCAGGTTATAATTGGTACACTGTACAGACAAAAATTTCGATTATCTTAAGATTGATTCATGCAAACCGTCAGGTGACCTGCTAGATAGATATATATCTTGCTGCTAACATCATTCCCATGATTACAAAACCAACACGTATTACCCACTCATCTGCAACCCTTACAGATAACATGTGAGACATACCAATTCACATGTTCACTCCATGGTAATCCACAGTGACATATCTGACCATTTGCCTTTATTTTGTTTGATTGATAACCAGAAACCTCACAAAAAACAAAGGAACCACTAATTTTCAAACACAGACCTATATCCGAAACAGCCATTCATCATATAACCTCAGCTCTTCGGAACAATGATTGGACATATTTATACCAGTTAGACGTAAATAACGCGTTTAAAGAATTTACGAAGCAACTTAACGGTGTTATTAATTTATTCGCCCCTGAGAAGACTGTAAACGTTAAATCCAAATATGTAGTCTGGAATGAGTGGATGACCAAAGGTCTAATGAAATCTTCCATAACATGCAATAAATTTTATCGAAAATGTATTGGTAAGTCAAGGTGCATCCTTCTTATATTTGTTATGTTAACTACAGAAATATTTATAATAAATTAAAACATACTGCTAAGAAAACTTACTATGCAAACCTGCTTAAGAATGACTCTAAGAAGACGTGGCATTTGCTTAGAACTGTGATAGGGAAACACAATGACAAATCCTGTATTCCTACATGTTTTAAATATAACAATTGACTTAACTCATGATCCTGATCAAATTTCGAATACATTTTGTAATGTCTTCACAAATGTTGGTCCTAATTATGCTAATGCAATCCCTGCTCCCAAAAACCAGTTCACCAGACGCTTACAAAAAAGTCCAGCAAAAAATCCAAGAAGTATGTTTATGAGTCCCACTGATGCAAACAAAATTAAATAAATAATATGGTCTCTTCATCCTAAGAAAAGTTCTGGTCACGATAACCTCAGTCCCCATCTGTTTAAATTACTTGCCGAGCAAATATCCCTACCCATAGCTATTTTGATAAACAAATCCTTAAGTGAAGGTATTGTACTAGATGAAATAAAAATTGCAAAAATTATACCTGTCTACAAGTCAAAAGCCAAAATAAAATTTTCAAACTATATACCTATATCATTGGTACCCACTGTTTCTGATATTAAAAAAGGTGGCACATGGTAGGACTTATGACTTTCTACAGAAAAATAATATATTCAATGAGAATCGGTATGGTTTCCTCACGAAACACTCTACCACCAATACCGCAACATCCCTTATTATTGACGTTGGTAACGCCTTAGAAAAAAAGATTCAGTCCCCAATGTTTTCCTTGATCTAAGCAACGCATTCGATATAATAGACCACCAAATCCTTTTGCATAAACTTGATTTCTATGGGATAAGGTGTCCTCTACTCAAATAAGGGGTCCTCCACTCAAATAAGGGGTCCTCCACTCAAATAAGGGGTCCTCCACTCAAATGGTTCAAAAGCTATCTCACAAATAGGAAACAATATGTTAGTTGTAATAACAGTACTTCGCTTCCTCGTGATATTACGTATGGTGTCTCACAGGGGTCTATCCTTGGTCCGCTCTTGTTTATTTTATATACAAACGATCTACCTTTGTGTCTAAACACGAGTAAATCCATATTATTTGTGGATGGTACCACTGCGTACATGAGTGGAAAACTAATTAATGATCTCTACAGAAACATTAACAAAGAACTCAAAGTTTTAGCTGATTGGTTTCATGCAAACAAGCTATCTTTAAATGTATCTAAGACAAAATATATGTTATTTTCTAGATCCCATCCTGTCCAAATGGAAGAAACAGCTTTAATGATGTCTGATACGATAATTAAGCCCACACATTGTATTAAATTTCTAGGCCTCTAATAGTGACGAAACACTGGATTGGCAGGAACACATAAATTCATGGAGAAAAAACCTAACAAGTGTTTTATATGCAATAAATAAAGTGAACCACTTTCTTCCAGTTGCCTCACTAAAACTAATTTATTACACTTTAGTTTAATGACGTACGGAATAATTCTGTGGGGATCTACATATAAAGTCCACACTACAAAATTGTTTAGCATGCAAACAAAAATGTTCGTGCTATTCTTCAAACAAGCTCCCGTGAACACTCATCCCCTCTTTACACACTTAAATTTAATAAAATTGCAGGATTTCTATCAAATTGAAATTGCAAAATTTATGTACATTTATATTCATAGCAGCCTACCAGTTTCATTTTCAAACACCTTTTTATTTACACATGACATTCACAATCATGATACAAGGCAACTTAGATATATTCGTCCGATAAGTAGTTCTACTGTTAGATCTTCGAGCAGTATATTATGTAAAGGTCCACTGATCTGGAGTAAAGTTCCATATGATATTAAAAGTAAACCTAATATAAAAAGTTTTGCATCTGCATTAAAGGCATGTGTTTTAAGTGGTTATGACATTTTCTTATTATCTCTTCTACCGTTTTTTCTGTTATTTTCTATTAATATGATTCATTGGTATTACCTGTTATCTTAGACTTGGTAAGTTCACCTATTTGTTTCACTTTATTTGTAATTTAGCCTGATTGCTGCTTGTTGCACAACTTATTATTTATCATTATGATGATATAATTATCATTGGTTGACAGCGACCAGTTATATTTATATATATTCAACCGTAATTGTTTTTCCTATTTTGTGCTTGCCTAACTGGTTACAGCCATAAAGCTCGGCTGTTTAACCTGAAACTGTATTACAAAATACCTGTTTATACTTGTTTCGTTTGTTTACTTTGTATACAGTTTCGAAAAATAAACTCACTAACTCACTCACTCACACAGTACTAGATAGTGTGCTTGGTAAGCTGACGCACAGTGTGGGACAAGTTTTATATGTCCTAGACATAAGAATACCACAAAAAGTGTCAAGCGATGGTTTCACCGAACTGTAAACACCACGTGGTTCTCACCACACATACAGTACTTAAGTATATTTTGAACAATAATTAGCAGTTTGCCTTTTGTAAGTGTTAGATTATTGTATAAGGCCTAGTAAAAAATAAACTAGTTTTTCGTCTGGACTTTTTTTTAAGGAAGAGGGAGGCCCTTATTATTTACTATTTATGGATGTTTTGCTATTTGTTTCGAAGATGGCTACCATGTCTTAGATGCTCACTGTGGTTGACTAAAAGACAAGCTGTAGTTTTTTCGATGCAATATTGAACATGCCAGTAATGTATATTACTGCAAATTAGCAAAGACAATATTTTTTTAGTGGGAATGGCAGAAGAATAGAAACATTTATGTAAATGGAATATGGCACATATGTGTTACACCAGAAAATTACTTAAAACTGCTTCCTCAACTGATTTAGCCTATCACAAATCCGGTTCATTGGTGTCCAAATATGTAGTGTGTGAATAGTTTGTGTAACATCCGCAGTCGATTTCATTAAAAAAATGCCGATTTTTGTTCAAATCATCAAAAGAATTTACTTCAGTTGTTAGATCTGGTAAGGATCAAAATAGTGGATATCCAAGATGGTAAACACTGTGTGGATCAATGGTGATCATGGGCGTGACTGCCATCCTCTTTCTGATCACATGACAGTTAAACAGATTTCACCAAGGAAGAAAATCGTGATTTTTCAGCATTTTGATTTTCACTTCAGTTAATGCTTGAACAAGCATTAGCTTATTTAACAGTTTGTCTAAAAATTTCACAAAAACTACATACAAAAGTTGCACAAACGAGCTAGCATGTTGCAGTGGTAGGTAGGTTTGTTTTTTCACAAAATTAATTTGAAATGAGGCTACAAAAAATCAAATTGATTAAGCACCTTTAAATTGACTAGAAACAGACAGGAAGCAAAATCTCTTTTTTCAATGGTATGGTTTCTTTTTTACTAGGCCTTATTGTACCTAAAAACTGCAGTCTTTGATATGGTTTATATCTTCAGTCAGTCCTGCATGCATATTGCAGAATACAATTGTCCGTGTTAACAACTAGCAATTGTGACAAGTGGTTTAGGTAGTGAAATGTTCCCTTTAAGTATACATTGCCATCATTATTATTCGAAGGTATGCTGGTAGCATTCTTATGCCAGCCATAGACACTTTTTTCTGCTACTTGGTAGGCATGCCACACTATTTCACTTTTTTGTGGTTTATATTTATATACATCAGTACCCCTGGCAGATCAATCCTCGCCACCAGGGGCTGGCTACATCAGTACCCCCTGGCAGATCAACCCTCACCACCAGGAGCTTCTGACTACATCAGTACCCCTGGCAGATCAACCTGTTGAAAAGCTGATTTTTCAGTTGCTTTGTTAGCCAATAATAATAATTGCTGAAAAAGAAATCTATGGAGCTCGCATACAGGAAATTAACTGTAATTGGTTGTGGACCCACTGTCACTGGTCAGACACAGGTAATGATAAGAATTTCTTGGAAACTTATGTGCAGTGCTCTCATCCATTTATTGTGGCCAATGTTTAATTAAATATAATTTGTTATTCAATTGCATCTTGCCCTTTTTGTTGTTATAATGCCAGTTCTCGTGTTATGTATATAGTTCAGGTTGTCAAGCTGCTGGTCTGAATAAGTTATATCCTGGGCCACTATTAAAAGAAATGGGTGCAAATTTAGAGCTGTGAGAAAATTATCTCTATTATTTTCTTGTGTTACCTGTATGTGTTTAGGTTGTCTAGGTCTTAATAAATTACTACCACTGCATCCAGTAATACTGTCAAAAGAAATGGGACATGCTAAAATTAGCCACAGGTGCAACTTGAAAGCACTGTCTTTGTCATGTAGATCTGCGCTGTACGTATTGTCAGACTGAATACAAAGCCATTAAAATGTCAACACAAACTTATGTTTATTAGGTATGTGTGTACCTTCTGTTTGATAGAATAAATTACTGCAACCTTGAGAAGCAGTGCATAGAAAATAGAAGCAGGATGGTACAGTGTACAAATCCAACTGTTTACAACTGGAACTGCCTATCGATTATTATGAACTGCTTAGCCCCTTTTGTTTTGGTGCGCTGCCGAGTTTGGGTCTCCCCAGGATTTTAATGCAATAGAAGTATATTATATTATTATTATTAGTGCAGAAGATATCGGTACAGGGGAACCATTTATTGCCGTGAGTACTCTTTACATTCAGGTACAAGAGGTAATGTAAACTAGACATATCTAAGTTGATTGTGGCATATTCCTCCAAGTTTTTAAAGGGAGCCACATCTCAATAAGATTTTTTTGCATTTTTTCTGCTCAAGCTGTACAGTGAGTCTTGCTTTTCTTCCAGATTCTCCGTCTCCATGGTAACAACAGAACATCAAGTATAAAGTAGTTTGTGATTCTGTATGTCTGTATGTTCCCTCATGTCTGCATCAGTTTGACATGTATGGGGCTGAAACACTTTGTGTAACCGACAGTTGTACATGATTTTGATTTTTGGGGCATAAGGTTGACATTACCATTGGCACTACCCTACCAAAGCTAGACTGGGGAGTGCAAGGAGTCGTGTAATGGCTGCCATTTCTCCCATGCAACGCCGGGCAACTCAGCTAGTAATTAATATTACAGTCTGAATCCAATACTATATTGAACACCTGCCAGCCCGTTCCATAAGACATCTTGGCTTGTTCTTTGCGAGGCCTGTGACTGCTGCTGTCTTGTCAGAACTCACATAGCAACAGTGGTAACCTGGCTTAGACTGGTCACAGTCTGTTTAGTGAGAACACAACTTAGTGCATCATTACATATAAATAGATAACATAGACACATGCCAGCCAATGCTGTTCCAACACCCAACCATTCACAATGAACATTTCTTGTGTGCCATCTTTATTTTGTGTGAGTGTCAACTTGTGTGCATGTTGATTCCCTCATGGCCAGTTACAAAACCAGCAGAGGCCTGTGGGATAAGTTAGAGGAAGAGTTCAATCAGCAACGATTCAGCGATGCAGCTATAAAGGTGAAGTAGTTGATGTGACCAGGTGATTTAATGGTATCTAGGCATGAAGGTTAAACATAATTGTTAGGTTATAATGTACGACCAATACAGTCAAAGGGCCACAACGTTTAAAAGCATGCTTAGCTATAGCTACCGGCCCCATATGCACATATCAGTGACGGTAGGATCCCCTGAGTGGGACATGACACTGTAGTTGGTTTGGAAGGGGTTTGGATGCCATTGGCTGGGAGCATCTTGTCTTTTGAATTTGGTTGATGAAAGAATAAATATTAAGATTCAAAATACTGATTGCAAACAATATTAAAATGTTAACATTGTCATCAATAGAAAAAAGTTATCTGTCCCCTATTACGGAGGTTCAGTGCATTGCCATTTGACCTGTATTTTGGTTTGTAAAAACATGCCTTTGTTGATATGAGGCTGCCACTATCAGATAGGGTACATCTGTTTGAATTTATAAACAGAATAGATAGAAATATGTATCATTACAAATGCAGATGCAAGAGCTCTGTTGTGGGGAAATGTAAACGTTACAAATGGCCATAAAATTTTTTTTAAATGGGTTAGTGAAAAACATCAGTAAAAAATGTCATATTTCAGGCATGAGACATGTTTGTTGACATTTCTGTTATCAGTAGCAACCTGGAAATGATTTTATAAAAACTACAACACCTGCGAAATTGGGCAGATGAATGTGGGTAAAAAAAAGTTATTTTAGTTTGGTGACATTTCAGTGCATGAGAGATTGAATAAATGTGTAGTTTGAGAACGTCATTGCTGTTCTGTTATTAGATGTTTACAGTCATCATACCTACTTAGGTTTGTAACGTCATCGCTGCTCTGTTATTGGATGTTTACAGTCATCATACCTACTTAGGTTTGTAACGTCATTGCTGTTCTGTTATTGGATGTTTACAGTCATCATACCTACTTAGGTTTGTAACGTCTTTGCTGCTCTGTTATTGGATGTTTACAGTCATCATACCTACTTAGGTTTGTAACGTCTTTGCTGTTCTGTTATTGGATGTTTACAGTCATCATACCTACTTAGGTTTGTACCGTCATTGCTGTTCTGTTATTGGATGTTTACAGTCATCATACCTACTTAGGTTTGTACCGTCATCGCTGCTCTGTTATTGGATGTTTACAGTCATCATACCTACTTAGGTTTGTACCGTCATCGCTGTTCTGTTATTGGATGTTTACAGTCATCATACCTACTTAGGTTTGTACCGTCATCGCTGCTCTGTTATTGGATGTTTACAGTCATCATACCTACTTAGGTTTGTAACGTCTTTGCTGTTCTGTTATTGGATGTTTACAGTCATCATACCTACTTAGGTTTGTACCGTCATTGCTGTTCTGTTATTGGATGTTTACAGTCATCATACCTACTTAGGTTTGTACCGTCATCGCTGTTCTGTTATTGGATGTTTACAGTCATCATACCTACTTAGGTTTGTACCGTCATCGCTGCTCTGTGATTGGATGTTTACAGTCATCATGCCTGCTTATGTTTGTAACATCATCGCTGTTCTGTTATTAGATGTTTACAGTCATCATGCCTGCTTATGTTTGTAACGTCATCGCTGTTCTGTTGTTAGATGTTTACAGTCATCATGCCTACTTAGGTTTGTAACGTCATCGCTGTTTTGTTATTGGATGTTTACAGTCATCATGCCTACTTAGGTTTGTACCGTCATCACTGTTCTGTTATTGGATGTTTACAGTCATCGTACCTGCTTAGGTTTGTAACGTCATCGCTGCTCTGTTATTGGATGTTTACAGTCATCATACCTACTTAGGTTTGTAACGTCATCGCTGTTCTGTTATTAGATGTTTACAGTCATCATACCTGCTTAGGTTTGTAACGTCATCGCTGTTCTGTTATTGGATGTTTACAGTCATCATACCTGCTTAGGTTTGTACCATCATCGCTGTTCTGTTATTGGATGTTTACAGTCATCATACCTGCTTAGGTTTGTACCGTCATCGCTGCTCTGTTATTGGATGTTTACAGTCATCATACCTAATTAGGTTTGTAACATCATTGCTGTTCTGTTATTAGATGTTTACAGTCATCATACCTGCTTAGGTTTGTAACGTCATCGCTGTTCTGTTATTAGATGTTTACAGTCATCATACCTACTTAGGTTTGTACCGTCATTGCTGTTCTGTTATTGGATGTTTACAGTCATTGTACCTGCTTAGGTTTGTAACGTCATCGCTGCTCTGTTATTGGATGTTTACAGTCATCGTACCTGCTTAGGTTTGTAATGTCATCGCTGCTCTGTTATTGGATGTTTACAGTCATCGTACCTGCTTAGGTTTGTAACGTCATTGTTGTTCTGTTATTAGATATTTACAGTCATCATACCTACTTAGGTTTGTACCGTCTTTGCTGTTCTGTTATTAGATGTTTACAGTCATCATACCTACTTAGGTTTGTAACGTCATTGCTGTTCTGTTATTAGATGTTTACAGTCATCATACCTAATTAGGTTTGTACCGTCATTGCTGTTCTGTTATTAGATATTTACAGTCATCATACCTACTTAGGTTTGTACCGTTATCTAATTAGAAGTTTTCCATATGTGTAACACTTTGATTTTGCTGGAGTTGATGAGTCCGAGACTCCTTGTTTCATGCTCTGGAGTACTTGTAGTACACTGTAGTTGGAAGAAACCAGGAGTCCAATTGTCACCTTTCTTTAAAAGGTTATAAGTCCAGTGTAAAACTGGCCGATGTTAATGCTGACAATGTTCTATCATGTTGTATCAGCTTCGAGCTGTTCCGAATGGTCATACTCCTGTTTGTATGAAAATACTAGGCATATGCAATCTGACATGGGCACTATTTTAGATTATGTAGCCACCTAATGGATGGTCAGTTCCAGGTATCACCATATGTTTCATAGTAAATTGTGATGTATGAAATTTGAAAAAAATTCTATGAAGTGACATTATTAAAGTCATACATGTAGGCCTACATCTAAGTGTATCAAACTAATTGTTAGCAACAAATTTATAAATTTTTATGTCACCATTGCAGATATATATATTATATTCATAGATTCCGTTTAAGTCGAACGTTAATGCATATTCCGCTGCCTACAACAGACCGCCACTTTTTAAAAGCGAACTAAAGCCGGTCTACTTAAAAGTTTTGATGTGTCATTGCTGAACAAATCGGTTTAAATTTAAATTTAATTTAATCATTGATTGTACACACAGTTTAACCGAAAATGAAATAATAAAACAATACAGTATATGTGGGCTGTAAACTTAGTTGGTGAAAATGTCATTAATCACACAGCTTTACTGCATTCTAGTGCACGGAAACCAGGTGGTGTATGGGGCCAGTGATCGGTCCAGTCACAATTTCTTTGACCTCTCTACCACCAAAACTGCCCAGTGATGTAATTGAAACAGTTGTACATGGTTTACTGCTGTCAGGCAAATAGTAACATTGACGAATTTCTCCTTGATCATTCACTTTGGTTGGAGCTTGGCTTCTTAGAGTCTTTGTCAAAACAAAGCAGGGTTGGGGTTATAGAAAGGCAAGCTGAAATGGCTTTGAAGTCCAAGAGAAGCCAAGGGATGAAAGTTACCACAGTTGGCAGTGGCCTAGGCTAGGGCTAGGCTAGGGCTAGGCAAGAGGTTCGCCTTATTAGGAGCACATTTCTTAAATTTGTTGACGACAGTATACAGATGGTATGACACAGAATACATACTTAGTGAAGTTAGTGGGTATCAATGGTGGCTCAGCTAGATTGACTCGCACCACGATTGTCAATGCACTTTGACCTGTCCGCAAGCGACAGGGTGACTATGAATGGTTGGGTCCAATTTCCCTGTCAGTTGTCCACATTGGCCAGGTGGCCGCTATGGACAGTTAGCAGACAGTGCAAACTAATAACAAGTAATTTGGGACTTTCAAAAGTGTCCATTATGGACAGGTGTCTGCTAAGGCAGGTTTTATACACACGGGCACGTGCGTGCACACGCGCACGCACGCACGCACGCATGCACGCACGCACGCACGCACACACACACATCAAATGTGTAGTTAAGTTTCCTCTTAATAAACTTTAGTAATCTTTTATCCAACACTAGCATCAGAAAGAAAAAAAATTGGTCAATCTGACCTTTGAATATTTTCGCATACAACAGCACACGTTGACATAGAGTATAGATGGCGCTGGTGAGGTGGCACATGTTTGAATAGTTGCTCTGAGTTGTTCCAACGGATACTCCTGTTTCTAAAAGTGGAACTGACGCCAAAGTGTATGTATACCACAAATGAAGTGTTCACAACAGGATACTGACATTGAATGGACTAACTGTTAGAAATTGGTGGCATAAATCGAGGGTCAACTTGTCTTGGCTGGTCGAACTGACCCACGGCTGCGCAGCTTGACCTACATTACGATTAAGACCATTGTCCATTGCTGTCATTGTTTACATTCGAGTGACGCAGACAGCCGCATTGATGGGCAAGCGTGGCAAGAAAGGACAAGAGCCAGTTTTGCCAGTGCTACTAAACCTGGTGCTAAGAAAAATACAGAACCGGATTCTGATTCAGATTCCGACAGTGACCAACAGCAGGCAACTGTTAAGAAGATTGTCTCTAAAAGCCTGACACATGTGACTAGCGGCAGCAGCGGCTTAGGCGTGAGCACCCAGGAAAATATTGATGTACAGGCTCTGATACAGCAGCTGATGCCAGTGATAGTGGGTGCTGTCACGGCGGCAGTGACCGAGGCGGTTAGCAGAGCAATGGAAAAATCAGTATCAATGATGGAGAAACGATTTGAAAATGCCCAGAAACAGGTATTACTGCTACGATTCCAACACAATGAAATGGAACAGTATTCCAGGAGAGAATCAATCAGAGTCTTCGGAGTTGAAGGTGATACAGCCGAAGAATCCGAGGTCGATCTGATAAGAAAAATCATATCGATCGCAAAGAGTATCGATGTCATTGTACAATCAAGTGATATATCTGTGGCCCACAGAGTGGGAAAGTCGGGAGGTCGAGCAAGACCCGTGCTGGTGAAGTTTGTGTCCAGGCAATTGATAAAACAACTGATGATGAACAAAAAGAAACTTAAGACTGTAAGCGCCAACACTGATGCAAAGGTGTTCATTACGGAAGACCTAATGCCGCTAAGATACAAACTTCTGATGATAGCCAAGCACGCAGACGCGGTTGACTATGCATACACACGCGACGGGCGCATCATCTGTAGCATCAAAGGCAACAAGATCACAATCCAGTCGCCTGATGATCTGTTTAAAGTTGGAATTGATCAACCAGATCTCAAGGCACTGGGACTTGGGTCCTACGTTCTCGGTGTAGAATAGGACGGGGAAGGAAGATCCTCTTGTGAAGACGGAGGAACTAAGAGTTTAATTACAGAACAGAACTCTGCTTTGCAACCTGCTGTAACTAATATCAAATGTGTTCTACTTAATGTTTGTGGCTTAATGACCAGGCTGAGATCGCCTGACTTTGATTTCTTTATTTCAGAATATGATTTAATATTTCTAACAGAAACAAAACTGGATGATCTTGACATAATTGATATAGATGGCTTTGATTGCCATACAATGAATAGAACAAAATTTAAATCTAAACCGGAGGAGTAGCATTACTGATTAAGAACTCTCTGTCTAACACTATTGAAATTGTACATGGAGATACAAATTGTGTACTATGGTTCAAATCAAATGTTAATTTGCTTGGGTATGAAGCATTATGGGGAATAGTTTATATTCCGCCAGAGAATTCTATTTATTCATCAGCTAGCCTGTTTGATGATATAGAAAATGACACTGTAAACCTGAGGAATGACTTAAACAGCCCATTGTATTTAGTTGGTGACTTTAATGCCCGAACTGGTAATTTATGTGATTTTATTGAGTTTAACGATCGAAATATGATGTTGAATGACTTTGACGAAGATATAATGCAACAGTTAATGGGAAAAATAATTCAGATAATGTAGGCATACCACTGGATAGAAATTCAATAGATAAAAAGACAAATAATTATGGACACAGGTTAATCACATTGTGTAAAAGTCTAAATGTCCATATTGTTAATGGCAGGATTGGTGTCGATAGGGACAGAGGTGCAACTACATGCAAAAATGTAAGCACTGTTTATTATATTCTTGTTTCTCCTCAATCATTTAATAATATAATGGAATTTGAGGTTTTGGAATTTGATGAATTGTTATCTGATGCTCACAACCCTGTTAAAATGGGCTTTAAATGTACCATGCAACACCCAATTGTTCCAACAATAAGGGAGGATGAGATGACTGAGAATGATGATACTGCCCAATTTAACAAACCAAAATGGGTTAAGGATTGTGAATCGAGCTTTAAAAGTAGTATTAATTTGAAGGATGTTGTAGATATAGAGAAAGATCTTGACACTTTAATGTGTAATGATATTGATGAGGCTTCAGTAAATGATATAGTAAATCGCATTAATGATATATTAAAAAGTGCTGCTAAAATGGTTGGTTGTATGAAGGATAACTATAGACCTACAATGAAGGGTAAAAGCATTGACAAAAAAGCTAACGATAAACCATGGTTTAATCAAGCCTGTAAAGAAAGGAGAAAACATTACTTTCAAGCCAAGGCAGTGTACTGTAAAGATAAAACTGATGTTAATAGAAATGCCAAACATATTGCAAGTAGGAACTATAAAAAGGAAATTAACAAGCAGCACAAATTGTATTTTAAGGATTTTGCAAATAAATTAAGAAATATGAAGAGTAAGAATCCAAAGGACTACTGGAAAATTATTAATGAGTCGAAAGGTGACAAAGGTAAAGAAATCAATACAGTTAATACTAACACTTTTTTTGAACACTTTAAGAAGTTAAGTTTTAGTGAGGAGGAGGATCAGAATGACTATGATTATGAAAATTTTGCAAACAATAATAATAATATTTTTTTAAATAGTATGTTTACAGCTGAGGAAGTAAGAAATGGTATACATAAGTTAAAAAACAACAAAGCGTGTGGGTTGGACCTAATCCTAAATGAGTTCCTAAAACATTCTGAGGATTGTATGATCTCTGTATATGTTAAATTGTTTAATGTCATACTAAAATCTGGCCATATTCCTAAAGATTGGGCCATGGGTATTATTTTGCCAATTTATAAAAATAAGGGTCCTGTAACTAACCCAGATAACTACAGAGGGATCACACTGCTCAGTTGCTTTTGCAAATTATTCACCTCTGTTTTGAATAATAGGTTAACTGAATATATTGATGAATTGGGAATAATGGGGGAGGAACAAACTGGATTTCGGCATGATTATTCCACAATGGATCATGTATTTGTCTTGAAAAATTTAATCGATTTATACTTAAATAAAAGGAAGCGCTTATACTGTGCCTTTGTAGACTACAGAAAGGCTTTTGACACTGTAAACAGAACATTCCTATGGTTGAAATTATTATCAAATAATATTGATGGAAACATTTCACTGTGATATTTAACTTATATAAGGAAGCCAAATCATGTATTATGAATACATTTACAAAACATTTGTCACCTTTCTTCCCATGCAATATTGGAGTTCGACAAGGCGAAAATTTGTCACCACTAATGTTTCCATTATTTTTGAATGATCTTGAAACACATCTGTCAAATGCATATGGGGGTTTAACCTACATTTCTAGTCTAATGGAAAATTGTTTTGAAAAAGAGGACATTGTTGTGTATCTAAAGCTTTTTGTGTTGCTGTATGCTGATGATACAATTGTATTAGCAGAGTCACCTACTCAGTTACAATCTGCACTTGACGCCCTATTTAACTATTGCAAAACTTGGAAATTGCATGTTAATACTGCCAAAACTAAGGTGTTAGTATTCTCAAGGGGGAAGATTAGAAAATTGCCAGAATTTAAATTTGGACCAAATAAGCTTGCCATTGTAGATAAGTATAACTATCTAGGAATTAATTTTAACTATAATGGTAGATTCTCTAAAGCAATCAGACATTTATATGAACAGGCAAACCGAGCAATGTTATGTTTAATTTCTAAAGCTAGGAAGCTAAAACTTCCTGTTGATATCCAGTTAGAACTATTTGATTCCCTTATATGCCCAGTATTGTTATATGGATGTGAAGTATGGGGATGTGAAAATATTATGTTAACTGAAAAGCTACATAGGAAATTTTGTAAAATTTTACTTGGGGTAAACAATAGAACACATACTTCCATGGTTTATGGAGAACTTGGGCAATTTCCACTAAATATTAAAATAAACAGTAGATTGTTGAATTTTTGGGGGAAACTATTGATGGGAAAGGAATCTAAACTGTCTTGCATTATGTATAAATTATTATATCAATTATATGTTAAAAATATCTTTGAATCCCCTTGGATTACTCATGTTAAATACATTTTAAATAACACTGGCCTATCTAACTTGTGGCTGAATCAAGAAATAGTGAATCTTAAATGGTTTAAAGCAGTTGTCAAATTGAAACTTACTGACCAGTATCATCAGCAGTCGGGTAGTAATATTTGCAATAGCGATGGGTGTATAACCTACAGAATAATTAAACATGATTTTAAAATGGAGAAATATTTGCTAGTGTTACCACCAAATCTATATCTAGACCTCTGTGTAAATTTCGTACTTGTAATCATCGGTTGCCTATTCAGCAAGGCAGGTATAGTGGAATCGATAGGCAAGAGAGATTTTGTACTCTGTGTGATTGTAATGATATTGGAGATGAGTTTCATTATTTGTTTAAATGTACTTTTTTTCAAGAAGCTAGAATTAAATTTATTTCTAGATATTATTTTGTGAGACCAAACACTTTAAAAATGGACCAGTTGTTTAATTTGACAAGCCATGCAAAGCTAATTAAATTATGTAAATTCGTACAGGAGATTTTAAATAGCTTTAAGTTGTAAGTAGATCTTCCTGTGATACTTTTGTGTTTTGTATTTTGGTAAAACCATTTACCAATGTAATTTATAAGTATTATTGAAGCCTGGATTACATACACTTATAGCCATCTCACATTGTAACGGTATGCAACATTGTGATTCTTATGTAACCTAATAAGGTTTTTGAGAATAAAGTTGAAGAAGAAGAAGAAGAAGATATGCTATTTTTTCATGTATGCGGCAAAACATTCATGCTGATGTCTGGCTTACCGACTGCTTGCGACTAACTACTGGTGTGCATGCACGTTACACATTAAGGCACAAGACAGCTCAACAAGAGCAGTGTTAGATAACCTACGACTCGACCCAATGCACCAAAACCTATAAGAATTGGGTCATATGAGTGCATACACGTTACGACCCAGTGCAACTCGATTCAACCCAACTCAATAAATTATGTCAAAAAACTATTTGTTTGGCACTGGGTTGTAGTGTGTATACTGTGCTTGCTGTCAGCGACAAGGTTCCCCCTGTTAGAGGGATGTTGGAAGTTTGTGTCCTTTCGATTAGACACTAAGACAATTTTATGTTTTACTTGACGACTGAAAGGGGATTAAAATGTCCAACATCAGTGACTATATATAACCTGCTGTGTACACCCAGTAGCGGCTGTATATATGTTTGTAACACAAACATCAAAGCAGAAAATGACAGTCGAGTTAGTAATGCCTTATTATAAAATGCTAAAAAAAGGGCAAGAAGGAAATTTATTACTTCTAATACTTGCTCTGTTGTAATGCATTATGATAAGACATAATGATAGTATATACTGTAGCATGCATGTGTTGATTATGCATATCTACATGACTAGCATAATGACAGTATTTTTAACTAGATATTTGTCCTAACCTGTCAACAACCAAACTGATGATGACCAACATTATTAAAATGATGTTAAAAGTAATGTTACAATAAATTGACTTTTCTCCACAAAAAACTTAAACATTTACTACATAACTATTCTGTATATTATCTGTATATTTGTTTTAAAAATAATGAACACTTTGACAGCACATCAAAGAACTGTCAAGTGAATTCCATTGCTTTAAACCTTTAACCAATATACACATACTTTTTAGATTGGTACGTGCAAATTTTTCTTTAACCCTAGGAGTGATCAGTGATAAATTTCCACGGTGTACACAAAACAGAGTTATTTATAAGGTTGCTTTTAAAAAATCATAACATCGCTAATAAATATCGCACAAATGTGGTTGAGGTATCATTTTGTTGCGAAAAAGACTATTATAATAAAATGATAAAAAGTACAGCACATAATCTTATCATGGGGATATTATTATTATTTGAATATCATAAAAAAATAAAATAAAAATAGAAATGTTCATCCTGCTACTAGATGAAAACTGAGTGACTGTATGTCCATATGTCCAATTGAAAAAATCTAGCCATACATATTACTTACAAAATAAAACAAAAATGAATAAAATATGTTGAGAACTTTTATGATTTTTTCCAACACTGGCTATGCGGAAACAGACAGATCTATCTGTCCTGCATCGATTACTGTGGGAGTACGGGCTGTTGAAGCCGACGGAAATCGCGATGGCAACTTGTTGATATTTACCTCAAAACAGCCTGCAACATCGTTCTAACTGTTTGAACTAGTATAATAATATGATTCACTAATATTGTCATTCAATTTGCTGAAATATTGACGCGGAAACTTGAAATAATCCGGCCTAAAGTGAACTAATACAGAATGAAGTGAGCAAACAAAATGGCGGATTAGTAAATAAAAAGCTCAGATGGCCCAGCCAACATGTGTTTATAACGACGATGCTCATTCGCTGCATACAGCCCTTTCACTCATTCACATATATTTGAATAGGCCAATCATATAGTTTTCCAAAGATATAGTTTTACATTTTTAGAAACTATGACTGGGAATGTAAATTAATTCTGTGGAGCATAGTAAAATCAGCCAAATATGTGGCACGTTTTGTAAGCTAGATCGTCATTAGCTATCATTCAATATGCTCATGAATAAATATGAATCAGAACGAACAGTGATTCAGTTTTCCAATGATACCATTTGTTCCTATGTGAGGTACTGGTGATGGAAACGAAAATTGTTCCTACAGAGTGACACCAAAATCAGCCGGAATGCTTTTCGCACTGATCTTGCAGGCAGAAATCGTCCCAGGGTTAAAAATGGAACACTGTCTGGTCATGTAAACAGAGTCATACAGAGTGAACAAGCAATGAATTATTTGATGCCGTGTACATAATAACAGCAGTTTTCAACTCAACTGTATCTGGCCCTTTGAGAATAAGAACATTACAAAATAGCCTAGATGTATGTCAGTAATTTGCCTAGGTTTTCAAAAGGGCTTGGTACTGAGGGCAAATTTGTGTGCATGAAATTATTTTGAGGGCAAGGGGGCAGTATTGGGGGCAACCTGTCACATGACACATTAAAAATGTGTAATGGAACAGATAAAAACATTACTTTCTAATACAACAGCACATTTTATTTAGAAACATTGTGAGGCTCAAAGGCCTGTCATTCTTGTGCAGCCAGTTTGTGGCTGCTGAACGAAGGAACTTATGTAACTTATTCCAATTAAAATTTTGCATAATGTAACTTTTTTTCATGGCATAGTTGTGTATAGCCTGTGTCGGTTATACATAAACTTAGGTGAAACTTGTTATGAACCTTCAAAATAAACCCCACCAAGAAACACTGGCAACACATTTGTTTCCTCCAATTTTGCATAATTTATTGAGAATTACTGTTGATAGTCCTAGGTATCACACAGAATATATACTGTAACCCTTTTTATCCAGAATACATAGTTCACTGTATGCATCCGTTGTCGTATTCATCTGTTGTGATTTTTTGTTTTATGACGGTCACATGATATACCATGTAATAACCACAAGACATGGCTGGCTTCCTGTAATGGCTGTAGCCACGAATAGTTTGTTCATCTTGTCATTTTAATTAAATTTCAACGCACATTCTTCAAGTTTTCAAACGTGCCTTTAGTTCACACTTTAAAATGGCCGATGGTGGCGAATCGGGCGTCTTTTGAGCTGCATGCCGGCTCCCAGGGAGGGCACCAGCCGGCATTATGATTGGGGGGCAAATCACTGTATGTTCCAACCTCTTACACCACAAAGTAACCGTACAACCTTTTTTTGAAGCAACCTAAACCATTGACACTAGTTGTGTATGTGCTGCCCCAGGTTTCAATGCAGTACATAAAATAAGGCAAAAAGAGAGTTGTACAAAATAAGCATGCCACGTTTATTAATCACAAAGCTGGGTATCTAACCAATCAAAATCAAGCTATAGTAGAAACATCTGCAGCAAGACTAGTGAAATTCAGCTATCCCCCTCATGATTGAACTTTCCACACTTGATATTTAATACCACCAAATAAATACACAGATTGCTGGGAACAATGATATCTTCCACAAAGAGGGTTGTATCCTTCGCACCAAGACCCACACAAATTCCATTTGTCATCCTAGGCAACTGCAAGTATTGAAATGGTAAACAATTACCTCCACAATGTGGATTACCATGGTTACAAAAAGGACGACCTCTGGTGTATAATTCCCACCTGGTGCAATTACCAGCTACTAAGGGATGTCTTGGCCAGAGTCTACCTACGTATTGTTAACACTTTTAATTTGCATGACAGTCATAAAATTAATGCAGCATCAAATGAGAAATGCGTGGCTAATTGGTGGCACAGTTAGTTGCCGTGGTGGCATTGTTTCTCATCAGCGAGATTCTCATAATTAATAGCCCGGTGGCTGTTGTTGTGTTGGCCGTAATTTGATGTGGCGCGGTGACATCACTACCAGTGACAAGTGGCCAGCCGCATGCGTGTCCGACCGTATGGCGATGTGTTCGAACAGCATTGGCTGGCGCGTTTCTATGCTGCATCCAATGTCGAGTGTTCTCGCTAAACAGAGTGTGACTGGTAGCGGAAGGGGCTGTTTACCTTACTGATAACGCGGCACTGTTGGCCGGGTAGCTTTTGATGGAATGATCGCACTGTCACCTACTTACAGGTGACAACAGAACTCTGCGTTTGTGGGCCATTGTCAGCCCGCCGCGTGTGACATTTCAACTAGGATGTGTTCGGCATCGTTATGTGGCCCATTGTATACAGTAAGTGTTATATTGACCAGTGTGATTTGTTCCTCTCTGTGGCGGAACATGAGCAGTTGTCATCGCTGCTTGTTTGTGCTATCAATCCTGATCTTGCTTGTCCTCAACACACTTTCACTGCCCTAGCAAATACAAGTCTGCTAGGTGAACATCATAGATTCCTAATACATGTTAGCAGACAATACAGTGACATTTTAATTGTATTCCATCTAAGCTAAACGACAACAGAGATCTGACATACTGACCTATAAGTTTATAGCCGTTGCTAATGTTAGTACACCTTGTGATCACATCTTAGTTTCCTGCTTCCTGTTTAGATCCATTTAACTGTTTTTTTAAGATAATCTAAAGTATTTTAATTAATGTTGATATGACATTGCGAGAGTGTCTAGTTTAACCTTGGTGTACTGTGTGTCAACACTGCAATGTTATTCACTGCATTATCTGAATTAATTTTTACCTATTCTTACGATGGTGTCACATTGTGTAAAAACAATTCTAATGTGGAAATGTTTGGTAGATCCTCTACTGTGTCCGAGTTTTATTCATTCAACCCTTCAGGTAATTTGATCATGAAGTCTCACTTGGGTCGTTCCGTGTCAAGTCAACCAATGCTCAAAAAGTTGATGTCTCAGAATTTGCTTAAATCTTAACCAATAAATAAGTAGCTATACCTGAACACTTCTGCAAAAAACAAGGATTTGCATGCAAATTGTGTCTATAATGGCCTTTGATGTGAACAGGGGATGAGCGTCCCGAAACGCACCCATTATTTTTATATGTTGTTGGGTGCTTCTAACTTGAGCAGTCTTCAAGCTACATATCTGCTGAAATTTGCTGAATATGTAGACATAGTGGGAGAGATTATCTATGCAAAATTCGAGAATGATAGGGCAAAGGACAATGGGTATAGTGGATGAATGAAAATGGAAAATAATTGTTTTCTCCTATAAGGATTTCAGCAGTCTGTATACCCACTGCTGTTTCAGTACAATGTCCAAATTGCTACCATCTGTTGTCAGGGATACCAGCAATAACCTATTTGTTCAGTGAGCTTCTAGTTGCTATACTTTCAGAATAATTCAGCCTTAAACATTTTCTATAAATTACGAATTTCAGCACCCAAATTGAAAATGTAGGACAAGTCCTATGACCACTATTTTTTAGCTGCGCATAGTCCTTTATTAGATCAACAACATATTACAATGTCAGGATGGTGTTCAGCCACATTTATTTTGGGACGATGTTTTTCAGCTGCAATATAAATTAAATGAGACAGAACACTATCCTAAAATTGGACTTGTCCCACATTCTCATTTTGGGTGCTGAAATTCATACAACTTCTCTAGTGCGTTTTGGGGCGCTTACCCCTGTTCACATTATGGGGCATTACAGGCACAATTTGCATATAAATGCTTAGTTCTTTTGCACAAGTTCCATGTGTACCCACTTAGTCATTGGTCAAAATTCAGTGGCATGAAAAGGTGTGGAAAATTAAAAAAATTAAATTTTACTTCAAGAACATTCATCAGTTGTTTTTGCTGGCTGACTTTTCATAGACGCCAGCTACCAGGCACTGGAATAGCATCATAAATCTAATGCGTCTGGAGGCTCACTGCCAAGATACCAGCACAGTCGGCTGCAGTCTATTGCATCACCCACCCTGTAACTGGGTGTTTTTGTTTAATTTAGGCTTTTCACTTGAAATGAAGGCGAGCTGGTTTTCAAAATACCTTTGTCTCCCTCAAGTGTGCTTGAAAGTGGAGTGAAATCCTGGGGGTTGTGTCATATCCTGGGGGTTGTGTCAAATCGCACGCACACATGCACTACAAAGGGTCCTTTTTCAATGTTCAGTCACAGAAGTTTTTCCACACACATGCTTCTAATGACTGCTTTGTTGAGTTGTTGGAATTGGAACAAATTTAATTAAAGAAAATAACTTAAGCCGTCTTGTCTATCTAACTCGAGTTGATGTACTAAAAAAACATTTTTATTTTGTATAGAAACAAGAAGCTGCTTGTGACTGGCAGCTTAGTAGCAACTTTTGGGTTGCTACAATCTAGTAGCAACCTTTGGGTTGTTACTAGGGAGCAAGTCCACACTTTTGGGTTGCTACAACCTAGTAGCAACCTTTGGGTTGTTACTAGGTAGCAAGTCCACACTTTATGCCCTTCCAGTTGTTGGTTTCTGAGTGTCTCATGACACTGTTGTTTCAGCAGACTACAAAATAATAATAATAAAAGTATTTATATAACACTTAATCAATCAAGATTGCTCTCAGGCAATTTATATACATGCAATCATAACTTACAGTTATATTAAACAAATACCAACAATAATAATTTTAAAATATAGTCCATAAAAAAAATCCTGCCATAAATAATATATAATAAAAAATAAAAATTATGTAATAAAAAAATAATATTAAATGCGTATACAAATTTACACATCAGCATATCTAAAAAGATGTGTTTTTAAAAGTTCTCACTGAATCAGGCAGCCGATTCCGAAGATTGACTGCAGCCACAGCAAAATGATGATCACCATTCGTGACCATCTGCAGAGTTGGTACAGACAATAGTTGCAAAGAAGCGGACGTCATTGCAGATTTGGATGGCGTCGGATTATTGACTCTGTGACCTAGTCTGGTGCCAGACCGGACAGATGATATTGTGGTCCTCTTCACACCCGAAGGACGAACCATTGTTATTAGTTTCTCACAGTTTCTGAGGTAGCAACTCATGAAAAATTCACATAAAAAACAGTTCTGTTTTAGTCTAAGATAATTATATTATAATTGTTATATATTGCATCCCAATTATTCGGTTATGCAGGTTTACTTTTGTTTAGTCATAATTACAATTATTATTCAGTTGTGTATTTATATTTGTTTGAGTAGGGTTATATTACTTTGGAATGTTGACGTTTTAAAAATCACACTAAAAACACCTTTCGTCTGAAGTGTTGTGGTGGTCATAATATAATTTTTTTATATATCTTGGTTTATAAAAAAATAATTAACAGTGAAATTGACATTGATTAATGTTGCACGCATACAGTGTCGTATAAGTGTGTAGGGCATACAGTGTCATATAGGTGTGTAGGGCATACAGCAGATTTACCTATTGCATAAACTGATTTAATTTTTTATGTGTTGCCAACAACTTAGAGGATTGTTGGTTAGGTATGAAAACAAGCTGGATACACAGTCGGTGTGAACTGTGTTTTCTTCACACATTTGAAGTATTCAACATGTTCAACATAGCAGCTAATTAGTGACTAAGAATCACTTGTAGTGTGAATCGCGGACTCGTGGCTTTGTTGTGAAGTTGCTTTGTTGTGAAGTTGCTGGTGTGGTACCCGTGCCAGTGTGTTTGACACGTGTACATACGCCAGTAGCCAGGCAACAATGCATAAACACTCAGAGTATGAGTCACTAACGCGTGTGTATTGACACGTCTGGCTGAATTTTCACCTGAGTACCTGTCACACCTTCGTTAAGTTCACCATCAATTGTGGGTCTGTAGCGTGTTAATGTAAAGGTACACAATCTAATCATTTTGTCATAAAGTCGTTGTATAACGTTAACATTTTCACTGCACAAATGCGTATTAAAATTTAATGAGCATCAACGTAATTTTTTTGGACCATTGCCTGTTTAATTTTAGTGTTTCTGTCTGAATATAGTAATAAATGTTTAATTTCAGGCAAGAGCCCATAATATATATACATACAATACAAGTAAAAAAACATATAATGAATATCGTGTTTACATTGCTTGCAGGGAGGGCCATAATTTTAGGGGTTAGTAATTTAATGATAAGCCCATTTTGTGATGCCTTGAATGGCTGACCCTGATAAACTGTTATTGTAATTTGTCACCAGTTGTACTGAACTGTCTGAACAGCAAGGTCAGTGGGAAGATAAGTGATATTAGTTTTTGTAATGTCATTCATTTGGGGCTGTCATGATGTTAGGGCATAGATATGTGGTTTATACTATAATTATTTATAACATGGTTTTATAATAAAAAGGACCAGACTTTGTAGCTGTAGGTATTAGAGTGTCACGGCAGGCATCTGTTCATAAGGTCTACGTGGGTGAGTCTGAGTGATGTTATTTAAGCACTATGCATGTGTGTACACGTCTATTTATGTTTGCGATGATCCACCATTATATCTGTTGAGCACTCACTTCTGAGGTGTTGAGTGTTCTGTCACTTGATCAACACAGGCTGACTGCCGAGTGGAAATGTTGATGCCAGTAGTCACCGATTGTGTATGTGTGAAAAATTCATCTGTTTCAGAGAAAACATTGTGGTACGTTTATTGGTTGTCTAAAATCGTGGTTCTGTTGTTAGAGAAGCCATTTTCTGAGCACCTTGCGCATGTATGAAATTTGAGCAGACATGCATTGCGTGACTGGGTAAATTGTGCTGGCTGTATTGTGTGCGTGCGTATTCACTTTCTGAACAGAACAGTGACAGATTGACGTAGGCTTTTTCATAACAGGTACAAAGTAACAAACATGTCTGTCATAAATGATAATGTCTGGCATACTCCTTGCTCCACACAATGTAGATTGTAATTAATTTGTCTGGCATACTCCTTGCTCCACACAATGTAGATTGTAATTAATTTGTCTGGCATACTCCTTGCTCCACACAATGTAGATTGTGACTAATTTGTCTGGCATACTCCTTTCTCCACACGATGTAGATTGTGACTAATTTGTCTGGCATACTCCTTTCTCCACACGATGTAGATTGTGACTAATTTGTCTGGCATACTCCTTGCTCCACACGATGTAAATTTTGACTAATTTGTCTGGCGTACTCCTTGCTCCACACAATGTAGATTGTGACTAATTTGTCTGGTAAACTCCTTGCTCCACACAATGTAGATTGTCAATAATTTATCTAGCATACTCCTTGCTCCACACGATGTAGATTGTGACTAATTTGTCTGGCATACTCCTTGCTCCACACAATGTAGATTGTGACTAATTTGTCTGGCATACTCCTTGCTCCACACAAGGTAGATTGTGACTAATTTGTCTGGGATATTCCTTGCTCCACACAATGTAGATTGACACTAATTTGTCTGGCATACTCCTTGCTCCACACAATGTAGATTGTGACTAATTTGTCTGGCATACTCTTGCTCCACACAATGTAGATTGTCACTAATTTGTCTGGCATACTCCCTGCATACTCACTAGCCAAACCAACCGTGGCATCTGTCAAGTAACGTCTATAGTGAGCTAGCTTCACAGTTGCTTTCATGTGGTTTATTTAATATGCGATGACAGTTAAATTTACTGTCTGTATAATTCTGAAATTGCTACCAGCAAAAAAAGTGTTGATTGGATTGGCTTGATGCCTTCAAATGTGCTCGTCCTGGAACTACCTGAGACCACGCAGTAACGACTAGGAATGTCACAACTAGCATTTTACGCAGATAATAGATTTGTTTGCAGACTGGTGAATGCGTTTGTCCAAATGATTCCTGCTACCGATGGAAAGAAAGTAGCAGGAAAAGTTCCGGGCTGAAATTTTAACTACCATTTTTCTATATTATAATGTATTAATATGAGTACTTTCACTCATGATTTTTTAGTACATCAAATTCATCAATCAAAATGTGGCATGGAACTCAGCTGGAGCGGCGTAGAATCTTGCATCAGTCCTCCACTTGGCATGACAGATGTTGGCATAAAATTTTTATTAATGTAAATAATGTAATGTAATTTAAATTTGAATCCTTGTGCATGTTGGTGAAAGCATGCATGCTTGTGATGTAAATTGGTTTAATTTGTTTGGTAGCTATAATAATTATTGTAACTTAATATAACTCTTTAGTATCACATTATATTGACTAAGTCTATATAACAAACATGTTGACTGAGTCGGTATAACAGACGTGTGTTAACTGAGTCGGTATAACAGACGTGTGTCAACTGAGTCGGTATAACAGACGTGTGTCAACTGAGTCGGTATAACAGACATGTGTCAACTGAGTCGGTATAACAGATGTGTGTCAACTGAGTCGGTATAACAGACGTGTGTCGATTTCGTCTGTATAACAGATGTATGTCGACCAAGTGACTAAGTCGGTACCATATAACAGACATATTGACTGAGTCAGTATAACAGACGTGTCGACTGAGTGGTACAACAGACTTCTTGACTGAGTCTGTATAACAGACTTTTTGTCAATAGCCAGTGCTCTGATTTGTCAACAGCCAGTGCCCTGATTTGTCTACAGCCAGTACCATAATTTGTCAACAGCCAGTACCATGATTAGTCAACAGCCAGTGCCCTGATTTGACTACAGCTAGTGCCCTGATTTGTCAACAGCCATTACCATAATTTGTCAAAAGCCAGTGCCCTGATTTGTCAACAGCCAGTGTCCTGATATAATTTGTCTACAGCCAGTATCATAATTTGTCAACAGCCAGTGCCCTGATTTGTCAACAGCTAGTGCCCTGATTCGTCAACAGCTAGTACCATAATTTGTCAACAGTCAGTGCCCTGATTTGTCAACAGCCAGTGCCCTGATTTGTCAACAGCCAGTACCAAAATTTGTCAACAGCCAGTGCCCTGATTTGTCAACAGCCAGGGTTACATACAATGTGGCCAGCCAGCCTTTGTAAATGTCTCATGCGACCTCTGAAGTTTATCTGGTTTGTCCTTCCAGCTGACCACTATCTTGAGGCCATTTCACTTGATATGGTCTACTGGTGATATCTGGTTGAGTGATCAACACATATGGCCAAAGTTGTCCATTCGTGCGGAACAGCCATACAATGATCATGTGGCCATTAACTGTTTGCTAGATTAAGACTGCATTCATTGGAGGCCAGCCCCAGACCTTGGCTACAAGTATATCATTGTCCGATGTAGAACACAGCTAGTACGTAGTGGTGTTGGCGGCAGTGTGGGCCACTTGCTTGAACGTGTCAAATGGACCATGGAGTGGTCTTGTGACTCACCAAGCCTTTACATGGCATATTTTTGTGGAATTTGACTCTTGGCACATGTTATCTGATCACGGCGCTAGGATTGGTTTAACCTAAAACCACATATGTGGTTATCTGTCAACACTCTCATTCGGTGGTTGTCATCATGGAGTGTAGGAATGTGTATGCCATGGCTGCTGTGTCAAGGTAACCTGTTCACTGTCTGTGTTGTTGTATTAGTTCAGTTAGAGCATGTGAAGGTAAGTTCTTATATAGTGCGGTATCTAGTCCTTGGACTGTTCAAAGCGCTTTTCACTTCACCCCCGGCAGACCTGTTCATACGTACTCATTTATACAGCTGAGTGAACTGTTTATAGCCAGGTACTCATTTATACAGCTGAGTGAACTGAGGCAGTTAGAGGATGCGAGGAAGCATGCCCAAGTGAGGAAAGTCTTTTATGCTGGGACTGGATCTGACTTTGTGTATGCTGCCGGAAGGTGTTTGTTGTTAGAAGCTGTCAGAAATGACCCAGTTTCTTTCAACTGAGTTTTGTCGGTAATAATGTCATAGTAATCTATGAGATTTAAAGAACTTGTGGCCATGATGTTACTTAATTATGTAATTATGCTAAATTTGAGTTAGTTTGGTTTGGAGACATTTCAGTGCATGACAGACTGAATAACTTTGTAGTTTGAGAACTTCATAGCTGTTCTTATACTATTTTGAACTGGCCCCACAAACGTATAAATTATAAGCATATTATTTTGTAACTAATAAAAACGTCATAAAGCAAAACAACAAAGTTTTCATGCATAAAACAGACTAGAATAACGTAATAACAAAACACAAAGTTAAACATGCAAGTGGTAGATAATCTAGAACCCAGATTATAATTAAAAAAAATTTAATGTGTAATTCTATATTACATAACAGCGAATGCAGTCTTAAACAGATGAATTTTAATGTGGGATTTAAAAAACTTTAAATATGTTTGACGCAGCGGCAGTCGGGCAACTTGCTCAACCGGGGCGCTGCAGTCACACAGTAAACACGCCAACCATAATATATTATGTATAGTTCTAGAATTGTGGCTGGGACAGTCACTGATCTCTATAAAATAATCATTAGAAACCAGTTATTCATATTGTAGCTAGGCCTATCATTATATTTAATTCCATATGTTATGCAGGCATAACATACTAATTCGTAATGCAAGTGCCAATTTATGCAAAAGTGGTTGCGTTTACTCTTATGCCACAATGTCAAAGTGGTTGCGTTTACTCTTGTGCCACAATGTCAAAGTGGTTGCGTTTACTCTTGTGCCACAATGTCAAAGTGGTTGCGTTTACTCTTGTGCCACAATGCCAAAGTGATTGCGTTTACTCTTGTGCCATAATGTCAAAGTGGTTGTGTTTACTCTTGTGCCGCAATGTCAAAGTGGTTGTGTTTACTCTTGTGCCACAATGTCAAAGTGGTTGTGTTTACTCTTGTGCCACAATGCCAAAGTGATTGCGTTTACTCTTGTGCCATAATGTCAAAGTGGTTGTGTTTACTCTTGTGCCGCAATGTCAAAGTGGTTGCGTTTACTCTTGTGCCACAATGCCAAAGTGATTGCGTTTACTCTTGTGCCACAATGTCAAAGTGATTGCGTTTACTCTTGTGCCACAATGCCAAAGTGATTGCGTTTACTCTTGTGCCACAATGTCAAAGTGATTGCGTTTACTCTTGTGCCACAATGTCAAAGTGGTTGCGTTTACTCTTGTGCCACAATGTCAAAGTGGTTGCGTTTACTCTTGTGCCACAATGTCAAAGTGGTTGCGTTTACTCTTGTGCCACAATGTCAAAGTGGTTGCGTTTACTCTTGTGCCACAATGTCAAAGTGGTTGCGTTTACTCTTGTGCCACAATGTCAAAGTGGTTGCGTTTACTCTTGTGCCACAATGTCAAAGTGGTTGCGTTTATTCAGTATGAATCGGCGGGGTGGGGCCGATATCTTGCGCATTTTGACAAACTGAATCGGCACAAAGATTGTTGAATCGGTGGCCCCTGATAAAAAGGCCTTAATTTCAGTCAGTGAATCAGGTGATGATCAATGTTCAGTTGAACTAACGTAGTCATAAAAATTAATTAATGAGCCTTCATTGTCAGTGATGTGAGGTGCCACGGTTGAGCTGTCGTGTTCCAGTACTGCAGTCTACTTCAGTGGCTCTTTTCTGTGTACGAATTAAAAAAGACTTGTCCACTTGTTTACGAGGTTTTATTTGCATGTAAGCATATAGATGGATGCACAGTTTATGTATATACACTTATGGATTACGCATTGAATATGAACTTTGGTGGCAGATATGTAGCAATTTGATGAACCAGCTTGCAAAGTGGATCTTCTAACGACTGCACATACCCTTTTAAAACTGCATATGCTAATTAATTGTGGACATATATATATATATAGAGAGAGAGAGAAAACTTGCTTTTAACAGACCCAAGGATTGAGCCAGCGTGATGAAAGACTATTAACTCTTTTTATCCCAGAGGCCTATCCAAAATAAGCCTCCTAGTTCCCAAACAAATTTACTTTCGCACTGATTTCATGTTTTTTGTTTGAGAGTTCCTTGTTCATGTATTTGTTATGCTTTATGTGTGAGCATGTACCATAAACTATATCTGTGCTCATCCACTGTTACAAGTTTCCGCATCCACGAGCACAGCACCTGCATGTCGAGACCAGCTATCGAGCACAGAGTTGGCTGCGTTCTTCACTGTGTTGACACACTTGTCTCTGTTGCAGGCTCCATCCATGTGGTCATGCAGCGAGACATGCAGTGGGCGGTTAGCTGAGGAACGTTCTGCGTGCTCATTGTGCGATGCTGGCTTCGCGACCCATGCGAATATCTGCCAGACTACTGGTGCCTTCTCGCACCTTTTACTGCATGAGAAATCACAGCCATGCTGGCGCCACCCACAGGAACATCGCAGGCCCCTGTCCTCTCCACAGCCGCAGGACAGAACGAGCGATAGGAATATTTTTAACAGCCTGTCCTCGTCTCCACCGTTAAAGCGCCAGTGCATTGATACAGCGTTATCGATCCCCTGCAAGGAGGAGCTTCAAAAAGCAGGCGCTGATTCTAAAATGGCGCTTAAACCATTTGTTGAGCTGGACAACTACTACCTGAACACTGATCTTGACGAACTTCCCGATCTCGCGTCCGATGGAGGAAGCGATGTCGTTGTGTGTACTGGAATAACGCCGGCGAAGGCGGCGGTTACTGCCGATGTCGCTCGTACGAGGTGCATTGATCTTGATCTGGTCGTGCGACTGGAGAAGCTCGACGACAAGACCGCCACCTACTGCAGCAGTAACTCGCTCATTGTTGGATCGGCGCCATTACCTGCTGTGATTAGCATAGCGAGCAGCAACGCTAGCAGTGACGGTTTACCATTGCCCAAGTTACATCAGAAACCGCTGATTGGTAGCGACAGGAAACGTCAACTCGGGGATGGGTGCCCTGGCCCCGTTCTTGGAACGACGGTCTGCAAGAAAAACTGTGTATTCCGACCAGTTGTCTCAACGCATTTGTCATGTTCCAGTCATTCGTCAAATAACTCGAGGCATTTCACGGATATATTTAACGATTCGTTGCATGTCGGTTCTAATGTTCCCGAACCAGTACATCTGCATAGTTGTAGTGAGGCGAAAACACGTGTTGACGCTCCTAAGAAGTGTCGTGCGAAACTACAAAAACACACAAGCTCTGCGGCTGTGCTTGCGAAACTGTTAAACCGCCTTCAGCCGAAGCCTGAATCGTCCTCGAGCATTTCGGACAGTGGCAGCTGCAAGTCTGAACAGCTAGACAGGGCGGGGAAGCGAGGGTTGAGAGATGGGGGGTCAGAGAGACGCAGTCGCTGGGTGAGGTGTCGTACAAGAAACCCTAGTTCAGACAGTGAGGATTCATCGGGGGAGACAGAGGACTGTGTTAGGGACTTGCCTGGCAGGCCTCTGTGTCTTGTTCTGGCGCCACTTCATGCGATGTCACCGCCTTCAAGCAGACGCACGACACACACGTTCTCCGACCGCCACACGGAGATGGTCGAGTGTTGTCTGGACGAAGGGTGCAGCTTCCTACAGAATGCTGTTGTCACACTGCGTGACTTCACCACAGCGCAGCGCTACCCAACGGTGCTGCTGCTGCGCCGCCTGTTGACGGTGCTCATTGAGACCACGGACAGGGACGCGTCATACAATGTCTATAACATCCTCAATGAGGTGCGCATGCAGCATTCGGTGAAGCCCGGTGAGTTGCCGTTCACATGGAACGACGTGCAGACTGCCGTTGAACGGCTTCATCTTCCGCTTGGCGTTTACAGCGCCCCGGCCACCGAGGCCCTCAGTAGCGCCCTCGCATTGCAGTACATGACAAGCATGCTTGAGGATGAGCTGTTTTCGCGCCCAATCACTGCCCAGCGCCAGGTGACACGCTCAATCACTTACCGTGTTCTCTCGACCGAAAGCAAGTTCAGCAATGTCAAGATCTTGCTGCAGTGGATATCAGACGCACTACATTTTGGACAGTACTGTGAAACTGGGATCAACTCGGTGCTTGTGAACCTCCACATCGGGACTACGATAAACACCGAGCATGACAGCAATGACGGTGACATGTCATTTGACACTGCTACAGCGAGTGACCGAGTGCCAAAAATCCTGCCCATCATGCAGCGCTTGTTGAATCTCGTGATCGTCGTCAGCCGATGTCCGGAGGACTGCGCCAAGCGTATCGCTGTTGAGCTGGAGCGTCTCTACATGCACCTGCCGACGCTCTTCCAGCGCCACCTACTGGTGACCTCAATCACCTCACGCCTGCTGCGTCTCAAGCTGGTGCAACGCATTCTCGAGGACCACTGCAGCGATGACAGCGAGCAGTGCGGCGGCTGCAACAGCGGCGCCATCTGTCTGAGCGATCTCATCACATGCTATTTCTGCTGTGTCCCGCCGCAGAACCTGTTCACGCCGCCGCCGACGCCGGAGCGAGACGACGACGCAGACAGCATCAATGTCGACAGCAAGAAATACTCGCCTGAGAGCTGCGAGGAGCTAAGCATGCTCCTCTACCTGGTTGTTGACAGCTACATCGCTTACAGTCGAGGTAGGTGTTGTCTCTGCTCTCTGGTCTAGTTGCCTATGTATGGGGCGATTCCAGTCAAATTGAGTTTAAGAGGTGACTTTCTAAAATTTCATACGGTGACCTTTTTTTTTCATTTACTACTTCTATCTATATGTTTTAAAACAAGTTAAAAAAATATTATTTCGTAAATGTTTCTTTGGAAATAATGGCCATATGGCATACAGGTATGCATTACGTTATTTCAGTTATTGCAATACCCATTTTCAAGATAGAAACGGAACCACGTTTTGATGTAAATTTTTTGGAGTAATGAACGATATGTACTTAAATGCCACTGTCACAATATCACAATGACAGGAAAAATAAAACGTGACAATATTGATTGTAAACGTTACATAGTTTTAAAAAAGTTGAATTTGGATGTCACACATATAACGCAAATTTCCATAAACTTTCATTTATCCCCCCCCCAAAAAATTTTACTATATGAAATATGAAGTGTCACACACGTAACACTACGTCACATGTGTCACACCTAATACCTATAAATGATGGCGGAATGTAATTCCACTTTTAAATGCTATAATTTTGTTGCTAAAATGTAGCAAGGGGGCAACACAACACTAATTTAATAATAATTTACGCACCAGAGCAAACACACCCTTAATTCTATGTTTTAAATGTCTGATTCAGAAAGAAATCATATGTAAAATTATTTATTTATTAATTGAAAATAATTCATCATAAATGCAGAACTATAAGCTGTACTTCAGGAGTATACCTGAAAAACATGAGATAACAAAAAGGCTCCAGAGTTCATATAATTTAATGAGCTTTCAAATGGTGACAGATTAGTACACAGATATGGGTCAGTATAACTGACACTGCTTGCCAACTACACTGCAGTTTTAGAGATTAAAAATGTCAGAATGTCACACATGTAATGCTGGAATCGCCCTGTACTACTTATATAATGCTTGTGATGTCTATCATCGTATATTCCCACAGCAGTATTTTTTTTATGACATCTATGACCGAGTATGAGTAATTGAATGTGACCATCATTGCATAACACTGGCCTAAGCACATGGACTTTTCATTGGCATATTTGCAGTACTTACTCATTTTACAGCCACATGAACTCACAATTTGGTGTTTTGTATCATTTGTGTAAAAAAAAATTATTGTTAGGATAGTCTTGTACCCCAGCTGTACAAATTATGTCACCTAATGAAGTACAGGTGTACTCCGTTCTTGATTAATGAGGTAATATCCAGGTTGATCACATTTCCAAATAATGTCACCTAGCGATGGTGTATTCAAGTACAGATGTACGGGTGTAAACCATACTTTATTGGATATGTAATATCCAGACTGACTTTAGGGTGTTGGCAAGTTTCAAATGGGATACGATTACTTGAGTAAGTGTATGAAAGGTTCATTACTGTGACAAACTAGTATGACAAGTGCTCCTGTGTAAGACTTATAGACAACTTTATGATTAACTTACGACACTATGCAAGTGTAATATAGCAATTCAAGGCATGCATACGTTTATCATTCCTATGCTATTCTTGTTGCCTGTTGTATGGGTACAACTTATTACAACAGATTAATGCAACAAGACTGTTTTTTTGCACATTGTCAATGGTTTAATCATTGCGTGTATCAGTCTGTCACTGGGCAACCTTGATAGATCAGTCTGTCACTGGGCAACCTTGACAGATCAGTCTGTCACTGGGCTACCTTGATACATCAGTCTGTCACTGGGCAACCTTGAAAGTCCTTCAGACTTTCTTTACCCAATGTGCTCTGATTTTCTATGCAGCCAGATATGGATTTATTTTATCTAGCACTTTGAAAACCTTTTTTGCTTACTACAATGCTGTCATATGGTTTAGTCCGAAGTTCTGTTCCAATTTGTTTTTGGATAATAGTTGACGTAACAGCTAGGCTGATGATGTTGAAAATTGTGAAAATATCATGAAATAAAAACAGAATTTCACAAAACATTTTCAAATTGTGCCTGTAATTTACAGAGTTGAGTTTTCCAGCAGTAGTGAAACACTTGTGAAAGTTGCTGTGTTTAAAAAAAGTTTTATTCAGTGTCTGTGTTAAAATTTATTTAATTAGTATTACATAAGTAGTTGCAACGGATTATAAGCAAACAGCCATGTATTGTATAATACATTACCCTTTCACACCATGATGTGACGATATATATATATATATATATATATATATATATATATATATAATGTCACATCAAGGTGCAGCCATATATTGTATAATACATTACCCTTTCACCCCTTGATGTGACATGATATATATGATATATATATATATATATATATATATATATATATATATATATATATATATATATATATATTATACAATACATGGCTGCACCTTGATGATATATGTATATATATATATATATATATATCATGTCACATCAAGGTGTGAAAGGGTAATATATAATACAATACATTGCTGTTTGCTTATAATCCGTGCAACTATATATATATATATATATATATATATATATATATATATATGTATATATATATATAATATATATATATATATATATATGCCAGGTCATTGGCATGTCAACTATGATCTTTAGTTGCACGAAGCATGAAACATAGTGACAATGGTGTTCACCTGTTGTCATATAAATGTAAAATTTTATAAACAGAGAAGATGGGATTATATATACAGTGCCAACAATATAGATTATTAAATAATTTACCAACAAACAGTGCACTGTTAATTCAACAGATACTGGATGGATTAACGTGAAAGGTGGCGCTGAACATGCCAGCAATATAGATTATTAATTTATCAACAAACAGTGCACTGTTAATCCCACAGATACTGGATTGATTACCATTAAAGGTGGCACTGGATAGTAAGTTAAAATGTTATGCCAAATATTGAAATATGTAAAAGAAGTATTTCTTCTAACATTATTAAATATATTGAAAATATAATGTATCCAGTTGAAAGTAACCCTTGTCTAGCACTAGCAATGGCAGGAACATTTCTGTAGGAGTAAAAACAACATTTGCATATATATATATATATATATATATATATATATATATATATATATATATATATATATTATATTATAAATCTATAATATTTCATATATCTTTTAAAATAATATATTATTATTGTTATTATAAATACAATTTTAGCATGTACAAAATAAAGAATGTAGTATTGTTAGAATAATGTTCTTGCTAAACTACTCTTACTAAAGCTGGCCTTTTACATCAATTACAAACTGAACAAACAAGATGCATACCAGTTCTTTTACTCAGCTGACATCATTATTAATTAATGCTGGACATTAGATAGAAATTCCAATAACAATTCACATCGTAAGTATGAATGCAACCACAATTAACTGACACGGATGATAAATGTGGTTTTTGTTTGCGTAATACCGTGATGTAGACATGTTCGTGATGTAGACATGTTCGGTGCCAGTGGCCCTTTCATGTGGTTTCATGTCACACAGTAATGCCTGTTCACTATCAGTGTTCAGGGATCATCTGGAAAAAGACATACATGAGAGGCATAACTATGTGCCTTTTTGAAATTTTATGTGTCCCAAATTAATTTAATAAAAGTGCAATTAATTTTGCCTAACATGGTTGCTTTACATAACGTGGTAATTGTGAACATTACAGTTCATTTCATATTAGGCTAGTAAGCATATTTGCAGTCTTTTTTATTACATTCAGTACACTTGATTTTGCTTGCATGATAATTTGTTCTCCATGAAATATGAGGTGTAACCTATCTAAGGATAAGATAGTTTTTACCTCTGCGAAAAAACTAAACACTTACTTGATGTTTTGTGTTTGTATGACTGCCCACATCTATGTGTATATTTAATATATTAACATAATATCAACAACAACATGTACAGAGATCACTAGTTTATTTTAAAATCTGTAATGTAACAAAACAAGGTACTGAGTCTGTCCCACGTTTCATAGTCATGCCACTACTGCTTGACTGATTGGAAGATGACACGATCTTTTGAATTTCGCTACTTTGAAAGCGCAAGCTGGAAGTCAAATTCTGGTTTGAAATTACTTAACAAAAACAGGCTGTGTCTTATCAACGGCAACGCTTTGGTTATCGATGTCGCCAATGTCACTGATCTCAGCATTCTTGGGCACATTATCAGTTTTCATAATTGCGTCAACAGCAACAGTCTCGGCTATTGTTTGTCTCTTTTTAGCCCATCTGACTTAAACTACGTTGTGAAGGTCTTTTTTGGCCGGCATGTTCACCCTAGTGGACAAATGGCCGCTGCTCAGATCGATCCCTGAGCGTTCCAGCGTCACCTGATGAGATGTTCTTTGTGTCTGACATCAATTATGAAGTGATATGCCACAGTATCAATGGACGCAGTGGTGCGTCATCGGGGTTGTTCTATAATTTACGTATGTCTGTATTTCCCTGTGAGTAGAGGACATGCATGGTTGCACCAGTCACCTAGTTTCTGGTCCTTCTTCATCAGCTATGATTGACACATGTCACCTCTTTTACAACACCACAGGTCATGTCCTGTCCTGGATACTGGTAATGTACTTATTGCCTTGACCTCTCACATGTGACTACAGGCCTGTATTTGTGAGTGACTGATCACTGGCTTGTGGTTGCCACAAACTAACTGTTGTCAAAAGTCACCTGTTACTACTGGCAGTCACGGAAGTCTTTGATGTGGTAGATATATGCTTTGAAGGCTAGCCACTGAAATGGGGCCATAAAAGAAAACCAGCTGAAAAGAGGTAGAAAAACAAGTGAAATCATGGAGATTGTTATGTACCCATATAAGGAACATCAGATATATTGGACAGTTTGAACGAGTCCAAACATGTTCCTTGTAATGAGAGTGCACTGTAGTACATACAGTGAACATGCATTACAAAACAGTTCAGTGGTCAACAGTCTACATAAACATCCAAGAACTGACTGAACTCTTCTTGCTTAGCATGTTATTATTTTATTAGGTTTGCCACAGAGTCCATTAGTGTACTAAATGACACCTTTGTGATGTGAATCACCCGAGCATCGAACGAGATGGTTGCGGAGTAGCACAAGTACTCAGACCTTGTCTGATTACTTGTGAGTACGATTCGCTGGGCGATTCACTCCACAAAGGTGCAATTTAACCTTTTTTCACATGCCTTAAATTCAGTTCAAAGTTGAGGACTATGATATTCTATGTTGTTGCAGTCGGTTGTCATTTGGTTTTAAAGAATAAAATTTCCGTTTGTTGTTTTATACGCGATGATTTAAACAATACTTTTATCATGATAATATGTTTCAAACTTCTATAGTATATTTGTATGGCATAGAAAGCATGGATACACGTAAATTCAGCACACGTTGCCCACCAACAGGCGTCAGGTGGCTTGACTTCGTCATCGCACATGCCATTTTGCACGGATGGCCACATCATGACGTAAATAACTAGTTCAATCCATACCATGAGCATTCAATACCACTTTTGAGGACTATGATATTCTATGTTGTTGCATGCATATGTAGTAATAATAAGGAGTATCGGGGTAAGTTTTGGATATCACACAATATTATATATTTGTGAACAGATCATTACATGTTTAGTATCAAATGAATGAATCATTAAATGTCACGTTTAGTGGCAGACGTCACTGTTTTATGACCATCCCTTACTGGAAAACATACGTAACCTGAAATTGTGCATTCATTGTTGTACACCACAGCCACCACGTTTAGTTTTGTCTCTCCTCAGCATTGTTGGTTCATTTGTGTCTGGTGGGGAAATACTGCTTTGTTGACATGGCTCATGAGTGAATGGATATTTACCCTCCAGACACTGGTGGTAGTGTATTATAAGTTGCCTGCAGCAGTAGTTAATGAGTGCTGCCTTGTGAACTGGAGTGAAATACACTCAGTGGTCGCACTAACAGGTAGTGTTTAATCATAGCCACTTGTGTGAGAGGTCAGTGGTTTAGCCACTGCACCACAACGGCCAGGTAGGCTGCCTTAGGTTCTTCTTGGAGTGGTCCTCTAACCATTGACCAAAACACGAGAACAGTAGTACTGTTGTAAGACTGGACCACCTGCAGACTTACAACAGCAGATCTAGTATTACAATTAATAACTATGATGATTATGCAGTACTTAGGAGAATAAATATGCAGTACTTGAAAGATAATACAATCGTTATGACAGCGATTTACCTGAGTTTTTATCACTGTAATGTACACTGAGTTTGTATCAGACCACAGAGTGATAAGTTCTAATACCTTTGAGAACACATTCAGGGAATAAAGTACAGTACTGAACTTATGCACTGTGGCATTGTACAAAACCCATCATTACTATCAAAACATCATAGCTTGTTCAGATTTTACAAATGGTCATGAATTTGGGATGGCCAAGGTTTAATTATTGGTAGCACTGCTCCAAGTACACCGTCTACATATCACATTCACAATTCAAATCATAACTTGTTTAATATGTAAACATGGTCAGGAATTGGGAGTGCCATTGCCAAGGTTATGATACTTCCATACATTGGTTAAGGCCATTGCAGGAGGTTAATTAACATACACATGATTTCACAAATTGGGGATGGTTCATTAGTGTAATTCAACAAAATGAAAAGCATAAACATCATTGGTTGTTTGGCCAGATACGGAAACCTGTTCAATATAACTTACAGTAGCAAGAATCATACTGTATCGTTTTTTTATAACAAACCACAAAGTGAAAGAACAATAATCCTGCTACTATCAGTAAACATACAATTTTATACTGAACATTTGTTTATGTTTGTATACCAGCTGTACCAGACATACTGTACTTTAGTAGGCTACTCTATTATTAACTCATCTTTAAAGACACTTGTTGCGACCTCGGTTTTAATAAACATTCTGTGTAGATGTACAGAATGACCAAGCGAAAATGAAGTTGTACTTTGAGCTTTGAGTTAGGAAGGCAGCAGAAAGTATAATCCATGCTTCTGTGGCCACCTATGATGATGATTGGTTATTGACAAAGGTAGATTTAATTAGATTTGTCATAGACACTACGTCAAATGTCCGCATATATAATATCCCCACCCTCGTGGATTTAAATTTTTTTTACTGTATGAATCATCCCCAGTGGCCTCCCGACACGCCCTCGGACACGCCTATGTAATTTTAACCCCATACATTCGAAACTGATGGAGATATGAGAAGACAGATAGACGGACAGACAGACAGTCACAAGCCACTTTCTAATATAGATGTTGAAATCACTTTCCCTGCTACAACGCTGGTTACTTTGTGTTTGCAGGCAAGCTCAACTTTGCCGTCAGTCGGCGTGTGCAGGCTGGCGTGTTGCCCACCACAGGGCCTCTGCTCGGTAGTGATGTGCGTACGTTGGCGAACATGGCGCATCATGTCAACAAGCTGCGTGCCAGATTCACGTCTCTATGCGGTGAAGTGACGCCCCGAACGAACGTCTATCTCGCGCAGATGCAGTGTCTCGAGAGTTTGGTGGAAATTGCGGACAGTGCTGCAGAGTAGTAGTTGCAAGTGTGGTGTATTGTCTCGGTTAAACAATGCTGGGAATATTCCATTGGTCTCGGTTAACGTGAATATTACTATATAAAAAATGATTTATTTTATCATAAACAGAAAGCTGATGAATGCCCTTTTGGGCTGATAATAAGCATAAACATTATACAGTTTTTTTGGCATTAGAGTTATTGTTCTTTGTTTGTGAAAGTTTAACATAATTTCAAATTTTGTTCAAATCAAAGCGTGTACACACAGAATAATTATTTATTTATGTTTTTGCCTATCTGCTACTGCACCTGTGTAACAACAGTTGTTTGTGTTTATTCCAATCAGATTTGCCCAGTTTTGTTCTAATCTAATGGTTCAGTTATCAAACTACCAAAATGTTATCCAATGACCAAGGACAAGTTTTTATTTTTTGCACTGATGTCCTATGCCAACGTTTAAGTAAAATTATTGTCTTGGAAGTTATTTTCTTAATGGTAATAAAATAATGTTGATTTTCATTCACAAAATATTACAATAAAAAATAATTACAATGGATTACAAATATTATTTGGTGTCTGCTGAATTCTTATAATGAACAATATTTGCATTCGGCTAAGTGAGAACTGTGATCTGTAGTTTCAGTCTTAGGTTTCAGGTATAAAACCATTTTTTTAAATTGCAACATACTGTAATTGACAACATATTTCGTGTTGATCATCATAATTACAGTTAGTCCTTATGATCAATCTCCAGTTTGAAACAGTGGTTATATTTAGCCACATATTCATTCCCAGTGTTGTTTAACCTGTTTTCCATGACTGTCGTTGTCAATGAGACATTTGACTGTCATTGTTGTTAATGAGACATTTGACTGTTGTTTTCAATGAGACATTTGACTCATTGTTACCAATGAGACATTTGACTGTCGTTGTTGTCAATGAGACATTTGACTGTCGTTGGCAATGACAGATTTGACTGTTGTCGTTGTCAATGAGACATTTGACTGTTGTTGTCAATGAAATATTTGGCTGTCATTGTTGTCAATAAAACATTTGACTGTCATTGTCAATGAGACATTTTAATGTCATTGTTGTCAATGAGACATTTGACTGTTGTTGTCAATGAAACATTTGACTGTCATTGTTGTCAATGAGACATTTGACTCGTTGTCAATGAGACATTTGACTGTCGTTGTCAATGAGACATTTGACCGTCATTGTTGGCAATGAGACATTTGAATATCAGTTTTGTCAATGAGGTTATTGACTGTTGTTGTCAACAAAACATTTGACTGTCATTGTTGTCAATAAAACATTTGACTGTCGTTGTCAATGAGATATTTGACTGTCATTGTTGTCATTGAAACATTTGACTGTCGCTGTTGATGAGACATTTAACTTTTGTTTTTTGTCAATGAAACATTTAACTGTCGTTTTTGTCAATGAAACATTTGACTGTCTCTGTCGATGAGACATTTAACTGTCGTTTTTGTCAATGAAACATTTGACTGTCATTGTTGTCAATGAAACATTTGACTGTCGCTGTCGATGAGACATTTAACTGTCGTTTTTGTCAATGAAACATTTGACTGTCATTGTTGTCATTGAGACATTTGACTGTCATTGTGAATGAGGCATTTATTTACTGCAAGTGTTGCTTTGTTTGTACACAACATAGTTTTCCGTTCTATAGGTTGGTTTACATGAGCGTTTTTGACCTAGATCTTGACTTTGAACCCTCCCACTATGACGATGAAGTCATGATGGGTTTGCCTGCTGTCAGATGCTAATTGGCCAATGCTTTAAATTGGGGTCAACTGTTGGCTAAATTTATAGGAACCGGAGCCCAATTCCCCCCCACAGAACCATTCTGCAGATTGGCCTAGCGCGACATCATGTCGGACGACACATTGAAAAAAAATCACTCATGAAAACCAGCTTTAATGGATGTCTGTTGTTTGGTGGGTATCTTGTTTGAGCAGATTTGATATTTGCTATCTTGATATAATAAATAACGTGCTGAAAGAAGTAACAGTCTGCCGACTACTTCTGGCAAATGACACGACTTACTTGTTAGTATCTTTGTGAGTACACCGGACGTAAAATGCACTTGCTGTCTTTTGTGTTCTTGTCTCAAGATGATTTTTGGTGAAAAATCCACCCCATTTGTTGACGTGAACAAATATGTAAAAAATCTACTTAAATAAGCAGATGACTGTGTTGTGTTGCCTCTGGAGAAACTGCCGAAATAATATTTAATTGGTGGCATTATGGGCTACAAAGTTTGTTAATTTATTCAATAACACTCCTAGTATTACAGACAGATTTTTGGGGTAAATGTCTGAAGTTTCTGAAGTGTGTGTGTCCAGGAACAGTAGCCAGATTTATTTGACATGCCCTTTGACATATTTATAACTTTTCTATTTTCTTAAAGCTCAATCACAAATATGTTGCAGTTCATGGAGTCATTTATCATTTTTGTAACGTGTAATTAAAAATAAATGTTATATATTTTTTGTACAGTGACTGCATGGTTTTGTCTTGATATATGTGTCTGCTGGTTTGTCCAAGTTGGCATAGACTTTCAGGGCTGCATAAAACAAGCTTTTACAAAGAACACACCATCTTGTGTTCTATAAAGTGAACACTTGCCCTCTTTTCCATTTTGTCTAAAACAAAAGTAGAATTTTTTGACATCCAGACATTCCAAACCAATTGTTATTCATAAAAAATATTGACCCAAGATCGCCATCCAAAAAAAATTCAGATAAGATGAAAAGGAAGCCATTGGTTTGACATTTCAGAGTCCAAAATTTTTTCATCCACATGTAACCCACCCTGATAAGGTATGTCATTTTTCAAAACATTCACCCTGCTAATAATTCCACAATCGGCACATGATTAATTTTTTTCCATTTATTTATCGCCCCCTCTGAGAATGGTAGTGCCACATCACGTAGCCTGTACAGGCTATGGAGACCGCTCCTGTGTAGCCACTATATGGCAGCACCAGTTGTGGTTGGTTGACTCCTCATCCACTGCGTGGCGCCACTTTCGTCGTCACGACGCCGGTTTATTCAAAATAACTACGATGGGGACAAAGGGATTAAATGGAAGTGTTTAAGATATTGAAATGAAAACATTGATACATGACAATGAAATACGGCACACGAACGTGTCTCAATTTCATAAATTTCTTTCTTCTTTTTGGTAACTATCTCTCCTCTGCCTTGCAAGGTTCATAAAGAAGAAACAATTATACTTAAAAGGTGTTTATTAATACAAAGATAGATCAGCAGAGAGAGCTGTCAAATGTCATGTTAAAACGCACAATATGAACATACATTCTCTTCATCATTTTACATATATATTATGGTATGTATTAGCGAAGATTAAAACCATAAAATAGGATATTAAAACATTTTCCTCCCAAGATGTTTACTATACAAGAGGGAACCTTCAAACTTTCATTGGTAAAAAAAAAATTCAAAAAGATTATCGTATTCTTAATTTCTTCCATCTTCTTTCTCTATAATACATCACATACTTTCTGTCTTTACTATGCAATCTGTGCAATAACTCGCCAGACATCATTCATAACATGCACCGACATATCCTGATACTATCTGTTTCAACAGGTTTGATAAAAACATCTACGTCGGAACCGGGTAACTGTCCAGATGTGTGTTACTACAAGTACACGCAGAAAAGTTTTGAGCTCAACTATATTAATAACGAACTTATCTGTTAATTACGCAAACTTAATATTAATAGCACTGCATCAACACGTGATCCAACTGTTTCACTGTACATACATTCTGTGCAACCGTACACAACAATATATCTATATACACAATAATACACATATACACAAACAGTATTCTGTATTGTTTTGTCTTCTGTATATCAACCAACAGAAGCAGTTTCTTGACACATGACGTCTTCTGCTTATGTGAGCAAAACCAGAAACTTGACCTACAGTTCTCAGTCCTGCACGAAACATCTGGCGCCGACAGGTGACTTGATCGTTTGCTTAGATGTGATTAATCCATACAGGTGCAAGGCCCATGGCGTGCCACATGATACGTATAGTCTGTTCATCAACGCTCATGCTGATTAGTATTCACATCATTTCTCGCAAGCCAACTGAGCTATATGGTATATCAACATAGAGTGTGTCCTTGGGATAGCCAATGAGACACCATTGTAATTCTATCATCCGCAGCAGGAGACATGCAAAGTTTCATGTATTTTGTTGCTAATATTTTCCAGGAACATAACGTGACGGAATTGTTGTCATGAGAGAGGAATCATGTTTCATTGCTGGATACATTTACACCAGCATCCGAAGTAGGTATCTCATGTGATGTTGTACATGGTGTGACTTACTTCATAATGGCATTGATGACGTGACTAATCAGCCATGTGCTTTTTCAATTAAAACACACTGTAATTATTCGCTGTAATATTACTACTGAGGTAGTAAAACACGTGTTGTAAATGTAATGTTGGAAAGCTAGTTATTAGCTAAACATAAACAACATCCCGTTTATTAAAGACACAGCCACAATAACTTAACAGATGAGCCACCTGTATACTAGTCGTAGTCGCAGAATCATGGTTTTCTGACTGCACCAATCCACCAAGTCTTCTCTCCAAGTCATCTGGGCTTCAGACTCTTGGCGACGAGTGCTTCATTGGCTGTTGTGTCACACACTGTCCTCCTGATGCATGCTGGGATACAAGATTCGCCTTGCTGTCCCGTCAGGTCACAGAACCGTGTCGAAGATGTTCATTGATTTTGAAATGTGTTGATCCTGCAAGAGAGACCGACATCATGTGCACGTGAGTGCGTGCGTGTGCGTGCGTGCCGTGCATCTGCAGCAAGTTACAAGATGATACCATTGTGGATTTCATCCAAAACCTCAACAGGTGGCAGCACTAACATGAACACAGTACTGCCACCTAGTGGGGTCTCACTGGCAGTGAATTGGCACATAACAGGCTCACCATCCGTCCATTAATACCTGTAGATGTGCTATGCATTTTACACGAATTAAATTAAACATAGTGGACATTTTGGGAATATTAATTCATGAATATGGTTTGGTTATGGACTTTTGATATGATTCGTCTAAAAAGAAAACGTTTTCATCGGCACATGGTTAACTGTTAGCTTGGTGGGTTTGGGTTACAATGTAGACGTCCAACTAGGCAAACTCAACATTTACCAGCTGTCCAACAGTGGTCACACAATTCATCTAGGTAGTGACCATGCTTACTTTTCGACATGCTTCTATGAACTCCTCGATTGTTATGACCCCGTCCTTGTTAGAATCCATCGTCTGTAATGAACATAACACACAACGAATAATGAAAATAACATCTCGGCAAGTAACACTTCTTTGAATAAAACTGAGAAATTATAAGCCATATTTTGAAGCAAGCTACTATGTAGTATTAATTAAAGTTTTTTACGGAGTGATCATTCAAAAAAGAAAATACTTAGCAACACAAAATTAGATACATTAGTTTAATATGTATGAGTAACGATGTATACTTGCATGTGTTGTATTGAGCATGTGTGCACTGAGATTGTATCTATGGGTAGGGGTATGTACATTTTTACAAGTACACCCTACATGATATCAATTGGATATTCTGTACCCATGTTATTGGTTAATATACATAATATACATAGTACATCCAAGCACTGTCTCTGGGCAGCAGCCACACAAAACAAACATGTACATAGATATACCATATTCATCCTATTGAGCGTACAGTACGGTCGACACATTTTTGAGCTGAAGAATGTCACAAATTGTGTTTTAATTAGCGCACACCAAACTGCTTGTAAAAACTATGATGAAATTAATTCTGCCAGGTGGCACCACTCTATTGTTCTACCACTTGGCAGAATCACTTTTCATTGTTCCACCAGAGGGCACCACACAACACCATGTTGTAAACGCTGCAGATGGCGCGTCGTGTCTGTCGCTCTCAGTTGGAAATATACATTTTGGTCAACCATACCACGTATATTAAAACTACTTATGAGTGAAACATTGGAAACAAATTAGTAGTGTCAAGGAACGAAAATGATCAGCACAACAGTTTCAGTGCAGCATCAAATGTAACACACATACGTGTCATGTGATTATAGTCAACCATTGGCTCCGAAAAAATTTGGGGAGGAAACGTCACATCTCAAGACTCAAAGGAAAGTACAGGGAAGAGATTCAAGGAAGGTCTGGTCTGGAGCTGCCAGCCATTTACAACACACCCTCGTCTTCCCCTTGCGGGTGGGGTCCAAGTCACTTGATTGCTTCTACTTTCGTTGTTAATGTTCTCCATTTCCCTCTGTCCTCTGCCATGGTCTTCCTCTCTTGCTGGTTCGTACCTGTCCTTTCAAGATCTTGTTTGACACAGCCTTTCCATCGCAGCTTTGGTCTTCCTCTTCTTCTTCTGCCATCCTCTTCTGCTTTCCATGCTCTTTTTGACTGTCTGTCTTTGCCCATTCTTTGCACATGTTCTGTCCATCTTATTCTGCTTCCGGCTACTTTCATCTTTAGGTGTTTTTTCATGCTAATCTCTTCTCTCAATTCCTTCATCTTCCTTCTATCTTCCTGGGTTACTTTGCAAATTCTTCGGACCCAGTTGTTGTCTGCTATCTGTATCTTCTCCTGTCTCTCTGTCAGTGCCAGTGTTCCCAACCCGTATATACAGGCTGGTACCACGCAGGCTTCCAACACTTTTCCTTTTAGTTGTTTCTTCAGTTTTCTGTCCCACAATACATCCACATCTAGTTAAAAGAAGGTGTACGCTTAATAGGGCATGTACGTTTAATAGGGCATGTACGCTTAATAAGTCGAATACAGTAATTCAAATTCCTTTGCACACGCATGCACACATGGTCACACACGCATAAGTTACGCACATCAAAGATCCTATGTACGTGTTCCTTGGCCGTTGCATCGTCCACACTTGGTTCAACCATCTTTCCCAGCAGGTCGTAGATGGCAACTATGATATCCAGCATCTCGTCTCTCGTGATAACGCCATCTCCGTTGATGTCATACAGACCAAATGCCCACTGGAGCTTCTCTTGAAACGTGCCCCGCGCCAGCACGGAGAGGCCCGTCACAAAGTCCTGGAGATCGAGAATACACACATTGTTGAGCTGGCTGTATCAAAAGGCAGCAAATGTCTGAGATTTATATTACTGCCGTACTGCTCCCATATGACTAATTATTGAAACAGGGAACATAACAGCCACACAACAGAGGGATTAGCCTAAATATAACTGTCTATGGCTACTATCTACAAAAAGCATGATCACGGAGCGACTCCAATTTGCACACAGATTTAATACAACAACTAAAAACTCAGCATCTGGTAAAATACCTATAAATACTAGCTTTTAAAATAGTCACTGCTATGTAAAATTGTATCTTTACGCTATAAAAGGTGAGTGCTACTTGCGCACATGCTACCTAAGTATCTACCCCAACCGAGGGCCTTCCACACAACCACACACTCAAAACCCACCAGGAAGAAGACCTTGATCCTTCTAATTCGTCTCTTTTATACAGAGTGGCCACTTTACATCATGTGATCACTGTTTAATTTATGCATTACTCCTTGCCCTCTAGTGGTTAGTTATTAACTGTGTGGTGCCCTCTGGTGCACAACATATGTTGTGCACCAGAGGGCACCACATATATTATATATTTCTATTCACCCTGCCATAGAAACATTTCTGATTTAGATTGGAGGTAAAACAATCATTGCAATTCGGGTATTCTGCAAATTGTCTCTCGGTCATATTATGCCCCCGGCTGCATACAGTACTATACAGGGACATAACAGGGCCAGGTGAATGGTTTAACAGGTGTCTTGGTGAACTGTGATTCTTCCTTGACTGATGGAAACAGTCGCGTTGTTGTTACAATTTCTAGTTGAAGGGTCTAGATTACCCAATGATATGCCCATTGGATTGCAGTCATATCCAATTCGTCACCAGTGGTCCCAGATGAAACTTCAAAATTTTTATCAAAGCTCTTAGGGTTTTTTAAAGCATCATCTTGCGAACAAGTCAGATGAAAAGCTAGGATGTCGAAACTGTTTTGCATATTTGACTAAAGGTAAAAACTGTTATTTACATCAATAGAATTTGTTTGCGGAAGTACTGGACCAAAGCCAAACAGGTGGCCAACGACAGAGTGAGCTGGAGAAAGTGCACTGGACGTTACGAGCCTTCAGGCCAGAGTCAGAGAGGACAGGTGATGTAGGTGGGTAGAACTACCAAGATACATCACAGATTGAGTTTAACCATGAAGATCTGTTATCACCCCGATATCACTCCCGAAAATCTATCAGATCTCGTGGTCTTCTGCATGGGAGAACAAATATCCCAGATTTTTAAGGAAACAGAAATTGTTTCAATTAAGTTTTGTGTAGACTGGACAACAGACACTTGGCTAAACAGTGTCCTTGTGCCTTGCCTGTTGCGTTGTTTATAATATGCATTAAACAAATGGTCCCCCATTATCGCTCATAGATACACAATCCGTTAAATATCCATTTAAATAATTCCCATCAATACATCTCCACTTTATACAAGTTTTATTTAATTCATATATGTTTGATAATTGTCACAATTGGAGCACATTGTGAATGAAGACTTATAAAAAAAAATGCCTCCGTCACCTAGGTTCTCAGATGCCTCCGTAAATTACCGCCTCCATCACCCAGGATCACAAACTTTGAAGAAAATGCTTCAGTTCTAACCCTGCCACAAAATATTATGTTAGTTGTGTGTAATAAAATATGTAGGCTACTGCCAGTAAGGTAAGGGATTTTTGTTGTATGGTAATATAAATAAAATGTTATAATTACTAGTCACAAAGAATGTCTAGTGCCACAATGTTTATATTAACATGTCAGTGTACCATTTAATAGTACAATGTATTTGGAACTAAAGCTGATCTAGTGTCATTTTAATGCGCGACGAGGATGTGAAATACTCCAAATTACACACAATTTTCTGAGACATCGAGACCCTCCGATTTATCCATAAATCTCCTCCATTTACATTTCTGAAACGTAACATGTATAGTTTGTTCATGTCCAAGTATGGAGTGTGTGAATAGTTTAAGTAATATCTGCAGTCGATTTAATAAAAAAAATGTTTTTCAATTGTCAAAAGAATTGACTGTAGTCATTAGATCTGGTAAGGTTCAAAACAGTGGATATCCAAAATGGTAAATACTTGTGCGGTCAAGGCCTATCATAGGCATGACTTCCGTCCTCGCATCAACCACATGACAAAGCTACCAGAGTTTTCAGCATTTTCATTTCAATTGATGTTTGACCAAACATCAAATAATTTAATAGTTTGTCTGACGTTTTTCGCAAAAACGACATATACGAGTTGCACAAATGAGATATCATATTGCAGTGCACACTGGGTAGGTTCGATTTTTGGGCAAAATGCATTTAAAATGAGATGGGCAAAAAATCAAATTGAGGAGGGGCCCTTGATGTTTGCCATCAAAAAAATTTTTTAATGAGATTTTGCAAGAGTTTAAATGTTTTGCCAATTAAACCAGACATCAAAAAGAAAGTGAGAAGCGAATGCTATGATAACCAAGGAGAGGGAAAGTGGTAGGTTGGACAGGGGAGGGAGGGGGTCAGTGATGGGGTGGACAGGGGAGGGAGGGGGTCAGTGGTTGGTTGGACAGGGGAGGGAGGGGGTCAGTGATGGGGTGGACAGGGGAGGGAGGGGTCAGTGGAGACATAATTGCAAGGGAAGAAGTGTAGAGAAATGGAGGGAGAAAAGGAAGGAGAGAGATATGTTGCAAGGGAGGGTGGGAAGGAGAGAGGTGGGAAGGAGAGAGGTGGGAAGGAGAGAGGGAGATAGGAGAGATGTGGATAGAGAGATACAGAGATGAAGTAGAGAGAGAGAAAAAGAAGAGAAAAAAGAGAGAATAGGTAGTGAGGAAGAGAGAGAGGAGGTAGAGAGAGAAAACAGAGCAAGAGAGGGAGGGAGTGGCAACGAGATCGGGAGCCAGAGAGACCATGATGTGGACCAAGCAGTCAGCCCCCAGTGACCAGCTTCCAAATCCATCCTGTGGTCTGCTGACTGTTTGCCCATCCCTCTGTTGCTGCTCTCTGCATGTCTGCAGAAGCACTTTATGCCCACTTAGACGCCTGATGCGAACAAACGACAGGCCTCACTACATCAGTGTGAACATCAGTCCCTTACTTGGCAGGTCCACAGCTGCATGCAGTGAGAGTCTGACAGAGACTACATCCCAACAAATAGAACCATCAATCATTGCCGACTCCATCAAGCGGAGAATGTCTTTCTTGTGCATACAAAAGCCGGCTTTTACCTGCACAGCACGCTACAGACTGTTTGCGTAACTGCGGACTAATTCTGACAGGAGACTGGCGTGAAAATATAAATATTAATAACTGACGTATATTTGGAAATATTTATCTGATCCATTTGAGAGCTGTGTGCCAGTGAATTAGTACCTGCCTGGAGCAAAAAATGTAGTATAGAATTATTATTAGGAAGAAGATTGTTGTCTGTTCGTACATCGGGAAATTAAAATTAAATGAAGGTATGACTGATATTTAAAACTTAATTGCATTATGAGAGATTGTTATGTTAACAGAGAAAATGTATGGAATTCTGACCACAGACCCTTACCTCAAAGCTGACCGCTCCGTCGTGGTCTTGGTCAAACGTGCTGAATACATAGTGTGCGTATGCACTTGAATCTACAACAAACAGCTATGCCTCGTTTATGCATTCGATTATAAATTTTCTTCTGTAATCTACATGCATTTGTGTGGAGGCAATCCTTATACGCTACATTTTCTCACTGTTCAAGTTTCTATAATCCGTAAATTCCGCTAATCCAGCCCAAATCATTGGGAACGGCTGAAAGACAATGCCAGTGACTTTTTACCAATGAGTAATTTTCTAGATATTCCCCACACAACGGCTGCAGGTGAACACATAAGTTATGCAGGAAATGGCGTCCATTATTAATCAGCACAATAACAGTAATGTAACAACGTCAACTAACTGTCATGAAATGAGGCTTGACCTCTTTAACACTGTATGAACGGAGCAAATATAAGTAGGGGTCTATACACCAAGGAGATTTATTCAGCCATAAACATGGCATCTCGCAGCATTATACGACTTACTAATGGGATTAATGTTGCCTTCAGCTGTGGCAGTAGGAGACAGGTCATTATTTTATTTTCGGGGTTCATAGCATAGAAATAAAGTCAGACCTATTAAGTCTCCCATTTCTGGCAGGAGATGCCTGCGGGATGAAATTTTCCGTTTTTTGGTTCCTCCAGTTTAAAAAAAAATCTGCTGGTTTTAAAAAATGAATGTTCCCCCCCGTTTTGTTGGTTTTTGCTTAAATGAAGGGTGCAATTTAAAGAATTAGCGACATACATTCTGTTGTAATAGGAATCTGCCTGACTGCAAAATGTTTCTATGTGATATTTCTTTCTACATGTGATTTTATGGTCAAATAAACGTTTCTGAATGCCCAGTCAGGGATGTCCAAATATGTAGTGTGTGAACAGTATATGTAACATCTGCAGTCGATTGAATAAAAGTGCCTATTTTTGGGAATCATGAAAAGAATTGACTGTATTCATTAGATCTGGTAAGGTTCAAAATAGTGGAAATAAAAAAATGGTAAACACTGTGCAGGTCAGTGCCGATCATGGGCGTGACCTCCATCCTCTCGCTGATCACATGACAGTTAACCAATTTCACCAAAGCATTTTCAGCGTTTCCATTTTCACTTCAATTAATGTTTGATCAAACATCCAGTAATTTAATAGTTTGTCTGATGAAAGTTGCACAAACGAGCTAGCATGTTGCCGTGGATATAGGTATGTTTCCTTTTTTGTAAGATGAATTTGAAATGAGACTAGCAAAATTTTTTATTTAGAAGCATCCTTTACATAACATACATAACTGTGATCTGCGCCCAGAGACACCCTTACCTCCGTGGGGAAAGAACTGTGCATAGATCTCCTTGAATGTTTCCTCATTTACGATACCCGTTGGACACTCCTGAAAGGTCAATAAAACATGAGTTGGACACTCCTGAAAGGTAAATAAAACATGAGTTGGACACTCCTAAAAGGTCAATAAAACATGAGTTGGACACTCGTGAAAGGTAAATAAAACATGAGTTGGGCACTCCTGAAAGGTCAAGAAAACATGAGTTGGACACTCCTGACAGATCAATAAAACATGACTAGGACACTCGTGAAAGGTAAATAAAACATGAGTTGGACACTCGTGAAAGGTAAATAAAACATGAGTTGGGCACTCCTGAAAGGTCAATAAAATATGAGTTGGACACTCCTGACAGATCAATAAAACATGACTTGGACACTCATGAAAGGTAAATAAAACATGAGTTGGACACTCCTGAAAGGTAAATAAAACATGAGTTGGACTCTCCTGAAAGGTCAATAAAACATGAGCTTTACTTACCAGACCCTGGTCACCTGCACAGTGCAAGATGTCAAACCAATTTCTACAGGTCAACTCATCGATGTTATGTATGTGGTGCTAATAGACACAGCTGGAGCACAAGGACCAACAGACAGACCATTCAGGAGAACCATCTGGGAAAGGACCATACCCACAGACCCAGAGGTGGATGAATTTGGATGGTTGTGGATTAGGCCAAAGAAAGAAATGCTCGTTTCTCATAACTTTTTCTAAAAGTAAATGAGGTTTTTTAGTATGTTCGCGATTATCAAAGGAGCTCAATCAACTTCTGTATTAAATGTATTTCTTACATCCCTCTGCAGAAAGAAACATCAAAGGTGCATGATTTGGATCTTGCTTATCGCTTGTTGCTTAAAAAAATGTAGGTACAAAACAATAAAAACATTTTAAACGTTTTTCGGCCACTATCGGACACAATTCCCCTCCCCAATTATGTCTTGTTTAAAAGTACCTGGACAAAACCTCCAACAGCCGTAATTCCCACTGACAAACCTGTCTGTAAAATTATCTTTGATCTTTGTGAAAGAAATGTAAGTTTTAATAAGAATAAAGTTTATTGGGGTCAATCGTTCACGGGATGTGATGGCCATATTGTTAACACATGCAAAGTTGCATTCCTTCTACATGCAATGTGTAAACTTGACATTCACAGACATATTCAATTAAACAGATAACGGTCAAAGTAATATAAAAAAATATCTGAAAAAACATATTTTGGGGGCCCATAGAATTAGGATAAATAGAATTTATACTTTACAATATGATTTTATGATAAAATGAATGACTTTGCAGTTTTAAGACCATCAAGAGAAAGTGCAAGTTTCCAAAATATAACTGGGTGATAAGAATTGTGGGAGTGAAAAGAACAGACAAGCGAAGAATGGAGGAACTGAGGGAGGAAGTTAGTGTGTGAGAGAGAGCCTCACAAGGAAGCTGGTGAGGAGCTGACTAAAGTGGGCTGGACATGTGGAAAGAACGGAAGGGGTACAGTTGCCGAAGAGAGCGGATGTGCTCAGAGTCAAGGGTAGAAGGAGAAGAGGAAGACCTAGACTGAGATGGGAGGACTGTGTGAAGACATATTTGGTGGGAGTGGGATGGGTGTGGAGAATGAGGGTTAGGGGGAATGGAGACGGCTGGTAGGGACGGCAGTGAAATTGGTTCAGCAACGAAGAAGAAGGAAAAGAAAAACCTACGACAGACATCGGTGCCAGCCTCACCCAGGACTTGAGGGATAAAGAGGTTGGCAACAACATCAAAGAGCCACTATGAGATAACAGGACAGCCAGTGTTTTATTGAAACAGCAACTAACATCTGAGACCAACCCTTGGGGCAGCTCCCTGGAGGACGGAAGTACAAATGATTCCTGGGCTAATGGTCCTGAGCCAAGGGCTAGGGAGTGCCACTTGGGAGAAACCCAGAGGGAGACAGGGAAGTCTGAGGGGAAACCAGCAACACTTTATGTTTCCAGTCAATGCAGGCAGACTTAATGTGTTTTCTGTGTGATCTCACTCAAAATCACCTGCTGAATGCCGATATGAAACATGTTGAAACATATCAATTACATTTACAGACATGCCAAATTGGTTGGTAAAAATCTGTATTTTTGACTTGAAAAGCCACATAAATCTGTATAACATTTTCATTAGTTAACTGATCAATAGTATTCCTATTCCAATCAAGGGTTATCATCATCACCTAGGGTCATCATCATCATCTAGGGTCATCATCATCATCATCATCTAGGGTCATCATCATCATCTAGAGTCATCATCATCATCATCTAGGGTCATCATCATCATTATCTAGCAGGTTATGAAATATGCCTATATCAAAGAAAATCAACTAGGTTTTGTCGGAAATCTGCCTTGCATCAAAACCATTTATTCTTTGACCGCTGTAAGTTTGTCATTTGATTTTATTCTTGTCTGATGGATGCAAAAAGATATGTACTTTATCTAGATTTTCCATTTGAAGGAACTCTGTATTAAAATGAGGTATAGCTGTATTCCTTCAAGAAATCTGATTAAATATATGGGAAAACCATAGCAGGGCAGCGATTAACTGCTCTTGTTGATGTCTGAATGCTGCTACACAAACGTTTGTTCCAATGTTGATATTGTGTTTGTTTGCAGTGGCAGATGTTTCTTTCTCAAACTATACTAATGTACGATGCACTTCTGACGGATCGTTGATATCGGAGTGGATAAAAGCCATGCTTCAAAATAAATCTACTAATTCATTCATTAGCAGTGCTTAATGCTGGGAAAACATTTTCCTTAATGTTGGATAAACCATTTAACGTGTTTGATGTACCTCTTAACATGTTAGATGTACCTAAATAACATACATGTTAAGTTTCTCAGAAATGCAAAGGCAGGAGATTAATGGGTAAATCGGAAGGTCTCGGAGAATTGTGCTAAATCAGAGGGTCTCTGGGTATAAGAGAATTGTACGTAAATGAGTATTTCACATCCTCACCGTGCATAAAAATGACACTAGATCAGCTTTAGTTCCCAATACATCGAGCTATTAAATGATACACTGACATGTTAATATAAATATTGTGGCAGTCGAAAATTCCCTTGTAGACGAGTAATGATAAACTAACATGTTTACTACTTCGATGGTCTAGCAATAAAACAAGTTGTTCTACTCCTGAAATATATTAAAGTACAACAAAAATCCTTTACCTGACTGGCAGTAGCCTTCATATTTTATTACACACAACTAATATAATATTTACTGGCAGGGCTAGAACTGAAGCATTTTCTTCAAAGTTTGTGATCCTGGGTGATAAAGGCACACACACACACATGCACGCACGCACGCACGCACGCACACACACACACGTTAGATAAATCCTCTTAAAATTATTACAAACAATAAATAAAGTACTATTGTACTAAAATCCTCAGGAAACTCAAGCTCTGCTGAGCACCAAAACAAAATGGTTATGCAGTGTTTAATCAGTTAGCAATTCCAGTTGTAAACAGTTGGGTCGGTACGCTGAGGAGCTACATGGAGGACGAACGAGTTTAAACAGGTGGGTTTTTAGTTGATGGTGAAATGTTACTATATTTCCTGGCGACATAACACTAATAGGGAGTGAGTTCCACAGAGTCGGCGCAGCAGCTGAGAAAGCTCTAGTTCTGTCATTTGTCTTAACACTGGGAATGAAAAGTGGATTAAAACTAGATGATTGAAACTGTCTGGGCTATCTTGCAGGAGTGAGCAATGAATGTCAATATGCTGGTTGCTTGAATGAAAGGGCTAGTTGTCAGGATTACTTGAATTCCGTTAGAAGCATCTCTGTCAGAGCACAGAATCTTGCTCGTACACTGCACATTCCCAAAAGCGCACATATAATCAATACTTGTCAAAACACTGTCAGCTCGGTGTTATTGGTCTGGCCAGTCGAACAGCAGGCAGCAATTCAAATGTGCATTAATTCTACTTGCTTTCAGTCGGCTGTCATCCACAGGGAGATTATGTGCGATTTCCAAGAAATGCCTCAGTCACAGTTACCTGTAAGTGCGGCATGCTGTTGATCCATAGACACCTCTAGTGAGATCTCTCACCAAAGGTGTTGGATCTGTCTTCTGTCGTACTTCGTGAATACTTCGTGAATCCATTATACACATAATGCAACCTTGGACGTTTGGTTATGCAAGAGAAAGACTAAACTAGCAACAACGTACTCAGAGTTCTGATCTAGCAACAACATACTCAGAGTTCTGATCTAGCAGCAACATACTCAGAGTTCTGATCTAGCAACAACATACTCAGTGTTCTGATCTAGCAGCAACATACTCAGAGTTCTGATCTAGCAACAACATACTCAGTGTTCTGATCTAGCAACAACATACTCAGAGTTCTGATCTAGCAACAACATACTCAGAGTTCTGATCTAGCAGCAACATACTCAGAGTTCTGATCTAGCAACAACATACTCAGAGTTCTGATCTAGCAACAACATACTCAGAGTTCTGATCTAGCAGCAACATACTCAGTGTTCTGATCTAGCAACAACATACTCAGTGTTCTGATCTAGCAACAACATACTCAGAGTTCTGATCTAGCAACAACATACTCAGAGTTCTGATCTAGCAGCAACATACTCAGAGTTCTGATCTAGCAACAACATACTCAGTGTTCTGATCTAGCAGCAACATACTCAGAGTTCTGATCTAGCAACAACATACTCAGAGTTCTGATCTAGCAACAACATACTCAGAGTTCTGATCTAGCAGCAACATACTCAGTGTTCTGATCTAGCAACAACATACTCAGTGTTCTGATCTAGCAACAACATACTCAGAGTTCTGATCTAGCAACAACATACTCAGAGTTCTGATCTAGCAGCAACATACTCAGAGTTCTGATCTAGCAACAACATACTCAGAGTTCTGATCTAGCAACAACATACTCAGTGTTCTGATCTAGCAGCAACATACTCAGAGTTCTGATCTAGCAACAACATACTCAGAGTTCTGATCTAGCAACAACATACTCAGAGTTCTGATCTAGCAGCAACATACCCAGAGTTCTGATCTAGCAACAACATACTCAGTGTTCTGATCTAGCAACAACATACTCAGAGTTCTGATCTAGCAACAACATACTCAGTAACCATGTAACCAGGTGTCTTAACGAAATGTAACCAGGTGTCTTAACGAGATGTAGCTAGGTGTTTTAACGAGATGTAACCAGGTGTCTTAACAAGATGTAACCAGGTGTTTTAATTAAATGCATACATTTTTTTTGTTAATCTTAATGTTTTGCGACAAGTGTCGTGTTTACATTGGAATATAATTTAACTGGTGTTAATAATGAGCCCATCACGTCACCGTGTGAAACCCTGACACAGATAAACTGTCCACAGGTACTGGAAGTTGTTGACCGCTCTTCAGGAATGTATTGAAGGTAGGGTCAGTATTCATCAACAGATAACAATCCCATTCTATTATACACAGTGGCTTATTACATTATATTTGGGCTGTCAGGACATTAGAAAAGATATAGTTTTTACTATTACATTAGAAAAGATATAGCTTATACTATAACATGTTTTTATTATAAAAGCAGCGTTGAAAAAAAAATTATTAAAAAAAATCGGATTTTTAAAATTTAAATCAGATTTTTTTTTTAATCTGGTGTATAGACATTTATATAGATGTTTAAATTTGTAAACTCTTTCAAACATGTTCTATTCAAATCGATTTGGGTTCTTGTCATAACAGAGAGTACATTATTTGTTTTTGTATAAAGACATTAGACAATGTCCACAAGGCCTCACCCCCTGTAGTTGCATAATCTGTCTTGGAAAGGAAAGCATGTTGTGTGTCTGTGGCTGTAGCAGTGCTAATTATTGTTTGCTGAGAGGGTGGATTAACACCTGTCCAGGGCTCTGTGAACTCTAAGGGTCTCCAACCAGAATACAAACTGGTACAGTATTAAACAATTGAGTCAACATACTGAATTGGTAACAACTAGCACAAACTTTAAGTGGAATTTAACTCAGGGCTTCTGACTTGAAAAGATACTTCCTCTGGAAGACAAGTTTGTGTGGCTTCACTACATTCAGAAAGGGAATAGCTCAAACATACACAATGTCATACAATATTTGACTATCAGGCCATCTGGTGTCAATACAGCTACACAAGTGTATGCACTTTGTGTTTTGTATTAAAAAACTTTGTCGATCCCGATGCTTGTAAACAATTATTTGTGTTAAATTCATATAAATCAACGATTAAAAAAACCAGAAGTAAAAAAAACATGAATCAATGATTAAAATTCTTTTTTAGTGATTTAAATAATGGTTTAAATCATGATTTAAATCAATGATTTAAATTAAACAACCCTGTATAAAAGCAATCAGATTCTGTACATTAGCACATAACTATTTTTTACTCAATGTTTCTATCCATTTCTGATTGCAAATATGTGCACAATTAAGTAACATATGCAATTATAGCTGGTCGTAAACGTGGGGGCAAACCAATGTTAATTTACAAATCAACAATCTTTGCTGAAACATGTTGAATTGGCTGAAATATGCTGAAGATGCCAAACTGTGCTGGCAGTGTGTGTGTGCGACTGTGCGTGCATGCATGCACACTCATGCATGTGTGGACTTCTCTGAAATCAGTATGCCATTTGATAACAAAAGCTACACGGTCTGCACACTATGAGCTAACAAACATTAAGAATTAAGTTAAAAATAATTTTTTTTATTTATAGCAATCTGAATACAGCTTCAATGCAGAATGCCAACATATCAGAAATCTAACACATTTACACTGACCCGTCACGACACAGACCCCTTAGAAATTAGCTAAGCATTTCCCGGTTTCTTGCATGTTCACAAATCCCATGTTGCACTGTATATAGATGGGCTGGTAATGGCTGCGTCATCAGAGTTACAGGTAAACTGCAGCAGTGCTTCGATGACTGGCCACATAACAAACGTAAATGTCAGGCCAGATTGCCTCTCCCATGCTATAGCTGTGCAACTAGTGGACTAAGTAAAACTATTACAACAAAAACAGGCGAAAATTACGCTGTGTTCCAGCGCATTCACTTTTCCTGTGAATATGAGTTCATGACTAGTGAGAATTGCCTCATGGCAATTATTGAGAGATTTATAAATCATGTCAATGTAGTCCTTTAAAAAGTATTGCTGAATCTTGAAGGTGGATACAGCTTTTTGATAGAGATGGGGTGGGGCGGGAGGGTGATGTGTGGGGACAGAGGGTGGGAGAGTGATGTGTGGGGGCAGAGGGTGGGAGAGTGATGTGTGGGGGCAGAGAGTGATGTGTGTGGGCAGAGGGTGGGAGGGTAATGTGTGGGGGCAGAGGGTGATGTGTGTGGGCAGAGGGTGGGAGGGTAATGTGTGGGGGCAGAGGGTGATGTGTGGGGGAGAGGATGGGAGGGTGATGTGTGGGGGCAGAGGGAGGGAGAGTGATGTTTGGGGGCAGAGGGTGGGAGGGTGATGTGTGGGGGCAGAGGGTGGGAGGGTGATGTGTGGGGGCAGAGGGTGGGAGGGTGATGTGTGGGGGCAGAGGGTGATGTGTGTGGGCAGAGGGTAATGTGTGGGGGCAGAGGGTGATGTGTGTGGGCAGAGGGTGGGAGGGTAATGTGTGGGGGCAGAGGGTGATGTGTGGGGGCAGAGGGTGGGAGGGTGATGTATGGGGGAAGAGGGTGGGAGGATGACGTGTGGGGGCAGAAGGTGGGAGGGTGATGTGTGGGGGCAGAGGGTGATGTTTGGGGGCAGAGGGTGATGTGTGGGGGCAGAGGGTGGGAGGGCAGGTGGCAAAAAACTGTTGTAAGTGCTGATCATTCAGTTACTATGATATTCGAAACCCTTCAAGAAAAAAATTAATACCGAGAAATCTAGCCTGTACGGATGTACTACAATTACACATGTTTACACCTGCTTCGCTAAAGCAACTGGTAATTGGAGACGGCCCCTTAGGGCTGATATATCTGTATGGTTGCATACCTCCTCCATCCAGTGACAGCCAAGACAAATAATCCCTGGAAGTGGATTCTAGGAATGTGACTGCACACAAGACTTGAACATATGTTGACGTGAATGCCTACTTTGAGGGAAGCCATACCCAGTCCTAGGGCTAGCCGCGGTGTACTCCCACTGCAGGGTGGGGAGGGCTAGGGTTTGCTCCCTCCTCTCTGCTACAAGCAAGCCTTCAGGATATTAAGATAATTCTAGTGGCTTTACCAAAACAAAATCCTGGGTGTGTGCTGTTAAATCATCATTGGCTGTAAACTTGTGGAGAGAGGGAAGTATTTAGCTATGATGTTGACATGCACAACAGCCACAGGGGGTGACTGAGACGAGGGGGGGTGGGGTTAGGGCACTTAATCATATTAAAATTTTTTACCAATCTCACAGGAGTCAAAACAATGGAGGTGTGTGTGCGCGCGCACGTGATGTTTGCGTGTGTGTGAATGCATGTGCGCGATGTCACAGTGTGGAGGTTAGGAGACCTCCGCATATCAGAATCTAACAAGATTTCTTATCAATATTGCAGGAGTCAAAACAACATGGAGTTGTGTGTGCACGCATGGGTGCATGCGTGCATGGTTATGTGCTAAGATATAAATTATTATTACTAAAATGTGTAATGCGCCACATATCCGGGACAGGCCATATATAGGTGCATACAGTTATTAAACACATCTCAAAATACAGCCAGATTTTGTAGAGATTTACACGATACTGTACATTGTACAGATCTAGTGATGTCTGGCTACACATCATGGGCGTTGATGTTAAAACAACACGAGAAAGTCAAAAAATTACCAGTTGAGAAGAATTGTGGGAGTGGAAAGAACAGACAAGCGAAGAATGGAGGAGTTGAGGAAGGAAACTGGTGAGAGAGAGAATCTCACGAGGAATTTGGTGAGAGAGAGAATCTCGCGAGGAAGTTGGTGAGAGAGTCTCACGAGGAAGCTGGTGAGGAGCCAGCTAAAGTGGGCTGGACGGTTGACGAAGAGTGTGGGTGCACTCAGAGTGGAGGGCAGAAGGAGAAGAGGAACACCGAGACTGAGATGGGAGGACTTTGTGAAGAGATTTGGCTGGAGTGGGAAGGGGGAAGGGAGAATGAGAGCAAGGGATGGGGGAGTGGGAACAGCAGTGAAACTGGATCAGAAACGGAAGAAGGAAAACAGATATTTTGACAGCCAGTATCGGTGCCAGCCTCACCCCAGACTTCAGGGATAAAGAGGAGAGTAACTGCATGTAATTATTTATTTAAAACAGCTGCTAGCTACATGAGAAATCAATAGCCAAGTAATATGACAAATGATATATGGCAACATCTGACATTTCATGCATGATGGACTCCAACATTCTGGCAACGTTTGGGAACTGTGGAATGTTGTAACACCGATAAATCTTACTCATGTGAAGAGTAGGATGACTACTTGTTAGCAGGAAGACTATTTTAGTCTGACACCAACGATTACTAGGTGTCAAAACGACTGCCTGTTTTCAAAGATAACAATATCTGCTTTTGACAACCAAAACACTGAATGAAAGTAAGATAAATGTGTTTGTTAAAATTACATGGATGGGTATGTGTATGTGTCTGAAAAATAAATAATTACAATGAAATAAAAACATTTAATTACAATATGTATAACAAATAAATGTAATATTATTTATGGCATAAAATAACACTGTTTCTATATGCACATCTGTGTAATATCTTGACATCATGCACCATACATGCCATTTTGTTTTGGTTGAAATCCATACTTGAAATTCTGTTAAAAAAAAATCAGCAGGAGGAGAGAAGACAGACGGGGGAATTGCAAGAAAAGTTCGGAATGAAAAAACGCCCGAGGATGAAGGTAGTTGGGAGCAGACTGGGATGGGCAGGACACATACAGGGAATGAGTGCGGAGAGATTGACAAAGAGAGCAGGGAAAACAGAAGAGGTTGTAGAAGGAGAAGAGGAAGACTGAAATTAAGATGGCAGGAGAGTGGTTTATAAAAGAGATCTCAGGTAGAGAGATCTCAGGTAGAAAGATCTCAGGTAGAGAGATCTCAGGTAGAGAGATCTCAGGTAAACAGCCGAGTGTGGGAGAAGATCGCGATAGATGGAGAAAACTTGTTGAGAGGATGGAACACAAAAAGTGATGTGGCTCCCACCTCCTAAGGGACCAGGGGGAGAATAAGCAGAAAACGACATGTCTGGTGTAAGCATTTTGTCACTGTTGCACTGACCTGTTTGAAGCCCCTGTACATGATGCGCAGTTCATTGCGCGTGAACTTGGTAGAGCAACAAAGCTGCTCGAGGCCGGGGGGCTTGTAGCGCACCGCCTCCAGATTGATGTCATCAAGGTCATTGTCTGGAACATGACAAGTCACACTTAATGTTGGTCACGCTTAATGTCCGTCACACTGAAGGTCAAACATGACACATCATACTTAATGTTGGTCACACTGACATGTCAAAAAACATGACACATCATACTTAATGTTGGTCACACTGACAGGTCAAACATGATACATCATACTTAATGTTGATCACACTGACATGTCAAAAAACATGACACATCATACTTAATGTTGGTCACACTGACAGGTCAAACATGATACATCATACTTAATGTTGGTCACACTGACAGGTCAAACATGATACATCATACTTAATGTTGGTCACACTGACAGGTCAAACATGATACATCATACTTAATGTTGATCACACTGACAGGTCAAACATGATACATCATACTTAATGTTGGTCACACTGACAGGTCAAACATGATACATCATACTTAATGTTGATCACACTGACAGGTCAAACATGATACATCATACTTAATGTTGGTCACACTGACAGGTCAAATATGACACATCATACTTAATGTTGATCACACTGACATGTCAAAAAACATGACACATCATACTTAATGTTGGTCACACTGACATGTCAAAAAACATGACACATCATACTTAATATTGGTCACACTGACATGTTAAACATTACATGTCAAACATTACATGTCACACTTAATGCTTGTCACACTTGCATATCAACCATGACATGTCACACTTAATGTCAGTCCCTCTGACAGGTTTGACATAGCACTTTGCAAACTGACGTAGATACAGTGAGAAGGTACAAAGACAGATCATGTTAGCATACAATCATGTCATATAGTACAAACTATATCTGTCCTAACATCGTTACCTCCAAAATGTGACATCTTCACCTCCCAAATGTGACATCTTCACCCCCAAATGTGTTTTAATTAACCATAAATTGTATTAATACAATTTTACTGTTATCTGTTTACGAACGCTGACCCAGCTGTTCAATACATTCATAAACAGCTGTCGACAACCTCCACTATCTGTGGACAGTTTATCAGGGTCAGAATGGGTGATAGACCCACCATAAGCATCCATAAAATTATGTTCTCCTCCGCATGCAATATAAATGTAACATTCGCCCCGAAACATTCAAATTAAACAGATAATGGTAAAAATATATTTTTAAACTATGGTTCATAAAAGACATTTGGTGAAGACGATGAAATATTTATAATGTCGACTGTAGAACATGATTTTATAATAAAACTGATCAGACTTTGTACCTGTCAGTTTCAATATGATGTGACACCTGTTCTGTAACTATAACACCAAACGTAACACTGTGTTACACTGACATGTAACTATATAACACCAAACGTAACACTGTGTTACACTGACATGTAACTATATAACACCAAACGTAACACTGTGTTACACTGATACATTAACACCTGTTCAAGAGATACCATAACCTCAACACCTGACATGACACACCAGCGTCAACACGTGTTGAACTCAACACCTGTGTGGCCAAATACACGGCCATCAAAAATGCACCAGAAAAAAGATTACCACAAAACAAACACGGCGATACTCACGCATTTTGTGCGTTAGCTTCCACGGCAATAACGCGACACAACAACAATGGAACAAGGATTTACGAAGCAAGATACCAGCTGCAGAAAACACACACAAAAGACAAACTAATAAATAATATTGTTCGATCATCTGGTCTCGTAGATAAAAGTGCGTTGTTATGGGTGTAGGTCGCAGTGAGGTTGGATATGTATGGACGGTACGGAGATGAGCCAACTGAACTGTGGATGGAACAGGAGATACGGAGGCAAGAACAAAAGATGAATGAAATATTCATAGAGTGGATGAGCAGATGCCACTGATATGAATAGCGCGTCGTCATCTAGGAGTTGGGTAGCTTGGGTTGGCTTTCATCGGTGGCCAAGTAACAGCTCTGGGTGACACTGGGATGGACAGAGGGGGAGGGAGGGTTAGGGGGTTGGATTGAGGGCGAGAAGAAGGGGGAAATATTGAGAGGGAAGGTAGGGTGAGAAGGTAAGATGGATTGAGGTTCAAATGGAATGTAAGAGATGGGGAGAGGATGAACAGGAATGAGGGAGACAAAGGGAGAGTGATTGGGTAGGATTGAGGGTGAAAGGGCAGGGACAAGAGAAAGGAAGTTTAGAAGGAGGGCGGGATGGGGGCTGGACTGAGGATGAAAGGGAATACAAAGGATAGAGAGAGAGGGAGGGAGGAATCAGGGTGGGTGGGAAGAGAGAGAGGACAGCAGGCAAGGATTGAAAGGGAGATATAGAGGAGTGGGAGGCGGGTGAGTGGGAAGGGGGTTGATACTGTAGGAGAGGGGTGAGAGGGGAAAAGACAAGTGCAGAAGTAGGGATGAAACTGGCAATGTGGGAAGAGATGGGGAAGAATACCTTGAGAAAGAGGTGGGTTTGTGAGGTGGGGGAGATTGGATGGAGGGAAGGAATGAAGGCACGAGGGATGAATCACAGTTGATGTCATAAGTAGCTGTCTGTCTGGCTGTGCGCTGAACCGTGACAATGACAAATATCTGTTATTGTGTATTTACAGGAGAGTCCTGCTCCAGAATTCTGAACCAAAAGCGTTCTAGTTCAATCCGTCGTGCAACATATAAATAAATTTGTTTGCTCACGGGATGTCAAATGTTAGCCATCATAATGTCAATATCTTATCATAATTTTTTTAATAAGTAAAAATTTATTAGATTTAAAAAGTAATTTAAACTATTTTTTATTTTAATGAAATCTAGATTGCTAAATCTATGAACCCTTTCAAACTTGTTCAATTCAAATCAATGGAAGTCTTTTTCAAAACAAATGTAATTTAAAATGTAATGGAAATTAAGAGGGGTGGAGGTAGGTCTAAAAATGTCAACAGCAAAAATACAGTGACATACTTTGTGTGCCTTTAGTTTTATTGAACTCCTTGTGACCTCCACGTTTCCAATAAATGTATCATCCAACGAAGCCTTTTTATTTCTCCGTACATTTAATTTATCACGTCCTGAGAACACGACAGGGCACCACACAATTCACATATAAATACCTGATCATAAATCAGCTTTGAGGGTAAATTTCTCACCAAGTCTGAATGAACGCCCCCCCCCCAGGTCTCTGCAGACACACACACAAGCTGTAGGTGTTTTCGGTTACTTTATCAGCACATTGGAATCACAGCCCAAGAAAATTAGGTTCAACCTGTTTGCTACCATTAAATTATTACTGCAGCTAATTTATTAATATTTTAATGACATCTTAATTTATTTAAAAAAAAAACAGTATTGTCTTAACAAACTATATATATATATATATATTAATTTTTTATTATTCAGTATAATTTATTTCGTAGATTAATAAACTTGTTTTAGCTGATTGATGGTTGTATTTATCTTAATTAACTTATTTATTTATTTTAACAAGATAACTTGCTACTGATGTTTATGCAGCTCTATTACCTTAATTTATTTATTGTTATATTTAATTTTTTTATTTGTACTATTTATGTATTAGTTTTATGTACAGCGCTGCAAACTTATGGCTATGACACGATATAAAAATAAATATTTTTGTTACAGTCATGGAAATTTGGTTGTCTTCAATGGTAGATTTGGCAAAAATTCCTGGCTCTCAACACTGGGGACTGCCCGTGAGTCTCTTGCGGCATGGATGATCACGTTAATGTTGGTCCTCTCTTGTTAAATGGGGACGTAAAAGAACCATTGAGGACGACATGCACCCTGACAGTGACCACCCTGGCAGTGACCACCCTGACAGTTACCGCCCTGACAGTGACCACCCTCAGTGCCAACGCAACAATGGGTCAGTTTGTGGATATTGCTCGGAAAAAGCTTACTAGTAGTTTGTGACTGTCTGTCTGTCCGTCTGTCTGTCTGTCTGTTCCCTCATATCTCTGCCAGTTTCGCATGTATAGGGCTGAAATTTTGAAGGTGTGCCGGGGGGCCCACGGTGATAATTTGTACACTAAAAATGATTTGCTATTACTGGGGGGTGGGGTATTACGTCAAAGGAACTAATGTGGACGTTTGACATAAATGATGTAACTCAGAACAATAGCTACGTTCACTTATAATAAATAAGATGACTGGTGTTGTCAAAGTTGCGAAGTCAGGGGTAAATGCTGAGGGGTTAGTTGTTAGAAGCGCAGTTTAGTGAAAACCTTCCTAGCGATCAGGACAAAAACATTTTTCCATTTTATTGGTTGATTTGCGGCCACCTGTTGTTGGATAACAGTTACATTGAACAATGCCTCTGGGCGTTTAATCACGTCATACATATTCATTATATAGATCACATCCCTGGTTAATACCTGCTTCACTGATAGATACAATGGCAGCCAACGTCATTAACATTTCCAATTCCTTCATCTGGATTCCATTCCACCACTAAATATCACCTTGGAGGGTCGGGGATTCTAAGGAACGGAGTAATTGGCAATACTGCTCAATCCATGCCCATTGCATGACTGAAGTATGCCAATCAAATGCACGGAAGACTTCAATTTGGCTGCTACAAATTCCTAGGGACTTTTAGAGTGATGGTAGTTGTCACATCATGCCCGATGTAGCGGTAGGGAGGCTGAGTTAATCCAATCATGACACTATTAGCATGCTTAGTACAAAGTGAAAAACGATTTAACTACTAATGTGGCGACCCGGGGATATGTTAGGCACTGGGCTGTACTGGGACCATATCAATATATTGATATCTGCTAAATCAATAATCAAGTTCTAATAGGTGATTGGACATATAAACAGCTACACCAACTCCAAATTTTGTTAATGATCACGATGGTTTATTTTGCATAACAACAGAAAGATAATACTGAGCACTGCATTCGACGTAATACCAAAAAATTGGGCCATTGAAAAATATCAAGGAATCTGTTCTTATAGGCAACAAAATAGCATACCAACATTTGTTTCTTTAGACAATAAGATGACTGACACTGGTGGTCATTTGGTAACTAGCATAGAACAACTGAAAAGTGGTGCCAACTGTGTAACACCAGATGGCGACACTTCAGTTGTTCCACACTAATCAAGTTACAATACTCATGGATACTGCTGTGTAAAAAAGGGTGTATGCTAATTAGGACATGTACGCTTAATAGGTTGAATATGGTATATCTATTCCCTCTTCTTCTTCAGGGGTATTCTAAAATATTTAAGTATTTTTGTAAATATTAAAACAAAAATTATTGTCACAAGTCTATTTTCATGTGAGATTAATATTGTTATAGCTATGGCAATGTATGTGTACATAGCTTATTATAAAATAAAACATATTGCAAACATGGAACTAACAGGAAGATGCTTTACTCTAAATGTTAGCTCGCTTGAGTGATCTAAATTAATACCCATTTTATACCCTTCATAGATCCAATGAAACATTCATCTTCATAAACAAAATTAAATGTCTCTATATCTCTTGTTCTGAGTCAACATTATTGCAGTAATGACATATTTATGTGAATAGAATAACAATTGCCCAAATAAATAAAATAACAATTGGGCAAACTGTGCATCCGTCTTAGTAACGACAAATAAGCATCAGCCAGTATTCTGGAAATAAAAGTTGTTTTTGAACAAGACTGTCCTACTAAATTAGACTGCGATTGTACATCTGCAGTTTAGCACAGCCACCAGGGCTTCTGCTTGGCTGTCGTTTTCTCCGGGGAATGCAGTTAGTACGAAATAAATTCGATAAATGAGAAAAGAAATTTTTTTTGGACACATTGCCCAGGCACAATGGTAATAGAAGTTCATCACGAAGTTATTTCAGTGTGTCACGCCATGTTTTCCCATGTAATTAACATTCACTTCACGTTGTATTAGTGGAAGTCGCACGATTTCACACGCAATTGATCATGAAAAATGTACAGATAACAAGAAATTCATAGAGATTAACGCCAGTGGCAGTTTTGCAAGGCTTTGTTGTAATAAACTATATCCAAATTTTTTTATAATGGATCGACAAAACCACATTTTTTCTGTGGCTTTGTCTGTTTAATACAAAACCATACCATGTGCTAATAAAAAATAATATAAAAACCATATAATGTCACTGTAATTTTCCGTGTATTATACAGTTTCCCACAATTTGTTTACTTAAAAGCCCAAGTGCGTATTTTACATGGTAAATAGGCTGGGAAAAAATATTGGACCAAATATGTGGTAATCAGGAATTGGTGGGCCTAAAAAAGGTTGGGGTGCATATTATACTTGGGGGCTCACTATACATGGAGAATTACGGTAAACTGTTCTACATTTGACCTGAAGCAGTTGTTCATTGCTGTTATAATTCCTTCACCACTATGTTGATTGAGATTTATCGTCACAGGCTGGAGCCACAGGAATCCATTAACCAGTATTTTTAATTGAACTGAATTTATTCAACATAATCAACGTACATTTTCGATAAATTGTAAACATACATAGTTATAAGCCTAACTACCACTAATGTGGTACAATGAATATATAATTAAAGAACGACAATCAGAAAATGTTGAAGGGAAATGCAAGAAGTTGTAAACTTATAAATGGCAAATGTAAACAACTGCAGTGGTTCTATACTTATAAGAAAAATTACTTAATTAAGCTAAGGCTTAATTACCCAAAAGGGTATGGTATTTAATACGAAAATAAAATTACATACATATATAACACATAACCATGACACTAATGCATTTAATTCATATTTCATATCTATGCAAGAGTTAGGCTTTGTAAATTTTTTTGAATTTATAAATCGAATTGCACAACTTAATATGAGCAGGCAGGTCATTCCTCATCTTTGGTCCTTTTACCCTAATACATTCAGCTTTTTTAGTAATTGAAATTGCAATTTTTCGTACGGATGTTGTGATAGTGACTAGCATTAACTTTCTGGAAGTTCAACATAATATTAGCTGGTAATAGATTATTATATACCCTGTACATAAACACCATGCTATTGAAATCCACCATGTCCTGTACAGCTAAAGTTTTCAGCTGATAAAACATCGGTCTTGTATGAGACCTATAGTCTGCCTTTAGACATATATGAACAGCTCTTTTCTGAATAATATGCAAAGGTTATATTCGACTCTTATAGGTGTTGCCCCAAATTTCACAACAATAATTTAAGTATGGCAATATGTGAGAACAGTATAAAGAGTACAACGCAGAACTAGTCAATAAGTGTTTAACCCTATACATTACAGATACATTCTTTGAAATTTAATTTTTATGAGGTTGATATGTCCACTCCAAGAAATTTTTTAACATACACTCTATTAATGTACATATCATTTAACTGACCAAGTGATTGTTTTCACATTTTTTGTTACCGAATACCATAAAATTGGTTTTGGCAATATTTAAAGACAGCTTATCAACTTGAAACCATCTGCATAATTTTTCCATTTCGTTTGATGCTGTTTTACACACTTCTGTAAAATACTGTTTTACACACTTCTGTCAAATCCTTTCCTGAGTAAAAGAAATTAGTATCATCAGCAAATACAATCGATTTCATTAACGATGACACATTACACATATCGTTAACGTATATGATAAACAAAGCTGGACCCAGTATAGATCCTTGTGATACCCCACAAGTGACATTCATGTAATCAGAATTAGTGTCATTAATACAAACATATTGACTTCTATTCATAAGCTGCAGATCCACATATTTGCTATCCCTCTTATTCCATAATGCTCAAGTTTTTTTACGAGAATGTTGTGGTCAACCGTATCAAGCCTTTTTCAGATCAATGAAGATACCTACAGTAGACTTATGGTCATCAAAAGAAGTAGTAATTTCTTCAACAAGCTCCAATATTGCCAGTGATGTGGACATATTTTTCCTAAACCAATACTGGCTTTTACACAATATTTGTTTGTCATCTATAAATGACATCATCCTGTTGTGAAAGATCTTTTCTAATTTTTTTAGAACTGTGATAGTAAAGATATAGGCCTGTAATTAGTAAAATCATTCATATCACCATTTTTAAAAAACGGTATAACCAAAGCCAATTTCATACCTTCCAGGAAAACCCCCTTCTGTCTACTTCTGAAAAAACGTTCTAGCAGATTAATACTGATTTATACGAGCAATTCCACAGCCCACAGTGGATTTAATGAGATCAGACATTTATAAGAGTCATCGTGTCACAATCGTTGATAAATACACAGGAGTTTAACCATCACAAACATTATGTAGTCTTGCAGTAATCATCAATCATCTCATCTATTCTTTGTTCAAACAGAACTTGTCGAAGCCTGTTAGTCCAAGCTAGTTAGTTAAGTCTGACTTGACTGTGGTACAATAGTTCTCACTTCAGGTGAAACCTCAATGCCGAGTCATCTGGTACAACTACAAACAATGCCTCCAAGGCACCATGCCTAACAGGCAGTACCAGGCAGACAGAATCTATCTATCTGGTGGAGTGGGCAGACAGGTTGATTTGACCACAAGTGACCACAAATGACTGCACAGACAGCCCACGATCAGACAATTACATCACATTGGATCATAGTTCCACTTACTGTCACATTAACCTTAAAAATACGCCCTAAATTGATTACGTACATGCGAATGAAGCTACTGAACCGATCACGCAGTGAGATAGACGTGTGTTGCATGACGGCGTGACATTTTGGCGACAAGATAGTTGACTTCAGCAATGATGAGAACGTTCTGATGTGTTTATTTAAGGGTCTAGACCAGAGAGAGATCAAACTCTATCATGTCCTTTTATCTTGTTTACACAGAGCTCATTTTTTTAACTCCAGGACTTTTACTGTCTATTACTGTATATTAGAATGTCAACTTGTGAATATGATGCCAACATACATAGCTCCCAAGTGTCGTATAAATGCAATGGTCTTTTCATTTTATCCCAGAAGCATTCGCATATGGAATATGATTCTACCAAAAATTACCAACATAAAAAACACAAAATTAGCTATTATGGAACTCCCTTTCACCACACCTCCTCACCTAAACTGCCTTTAAAACACAGTGCTCAGCGTAAACTTATCCATGGTGTGGGTATGGAGACTGTCTATGTGTGCATGTGGCAAGGCAGCAACAGTATCCATACACATAACCAACCTATTAAAAATTTTCGTTAAACATCCTATACATAAAATAAATAAAACTATCAGATAAAAACCATTTCAGCAACATTAATGATACTAGACTTTTAATCGAATGTACCACCCACAGCGCATGCGCGCAGTCCACCACAAACTCCTGCATTAGCCCAAGTTTGGAGTAAACCACTTGAGACTTGAGAAACATAGGATCTTTAAAAAAAATCATTATTTTGGGGGTGTGAAGTAGTGTTTAAAAATCTGTCAGCATGCCTACTCAGTTTTTAGCGTACACTTCCACCTCACCTCAGCTGTATGAGTTCATCCCAACTGCACTGAATTCAACCCAACTGCACTGAATTCACCCCAACTGCACTGAATTTACTCCAACTGCACTGAATTCACCCGACTGCACCAAATGCACCCCAAATGCACCGAATGCACCCCAACGGCCTCCTACAGTGTGCTCAGTTTGTACCCAGCCAGACATCTAGTCATAACACGAGTCTCATCATTTAGGGCACAACGATAAAACAAGTGACTATATGGATGAGATTAGTTGAAACTCGGCTCACACCTGATCTATTCGTCAGATCTCACAAACCCATCTACGAGGCCAGACTGTGTAGGCAAGATGAAAACATAAACCTCCCAGTTGTAGATTGAATATTTCCCAGTAGGATTGCAGATTATAGATCATAAATATGGCAATATCAAAGCATCCGAGAGGGTAAAACTGGGTAGATGGCTTCGGTTCTGATGCACTGGTTGGTTATGGATGGTGGACAGACGTCTGAATTTGATGTTGATCTGATGTCAGAATTCAGATGGAATATGTTGATGTCTGTGGCGCTAATATAGCGCTGAATCACTCATGCACTTTTATTGATAAGTCTGGCATTTTCACTCATCAAAGCTGAAAGCAATATCAAGTATATTTATGCCCTGCTGATGTTTAATGGCAGAACCCTGAGCTCGTTTGCTACAGGAACACACAAAGAGTGATTGTTGGTAAAGGTCATTTAATAATTGTACCAACAGAAAATAATATGAATAAATGAAAAGTAGCTTGGCAGCTAGCACAAACATACTCATCAAGAACAATACAATAAAATACAATACATGTATATCAAATGAGATATCGCTTAGTTGCCAATAAAAGTTGCTCATTGAGAAACAATTATTAAATGACAGAAGTAGAAGTAGCAAAGGTGGGGCGGTCCTTTGTCCCACCAGGCCTCCAGTAATAGAGGCCCAACCCCCACCCCAGGGCTTATTAAAAAAGGAGGTGTACACTAATTAGGGCATGTACACTTAATAGGTCGAACACAGTATACATCTTGTTGTGTTTATCACAAAATGTATAAAATCGAATGACAAACTTGTAGTGGTGGTTGAAAAATACTTTTGAAGTTTTGATGCTTACATCGAAAGTAAGCAGAGAAGCAGATTTCTGGTGAAACCTAGCACATTTTTGTTGTTGATATATCTCATATATGATAGATAGCGACACTTGATCAGAATCACATTTTAATGATCGTTCACAGGATATGTTTGATAAATATGAATATTTCCATTTCTCAAATTCTTTAATATTTTTAATATGTGCATATATATATATATATATATACATATATATATATATATATATATATATACATATACATACATACATACATACATAAATGAAAGAAACAGTTTTTTTATTCACGGTTTCACCATATCAAGATATATATCTAGTCTTTCAGTCCATCTCTTCCATGCCCAAATTTGTCGATGCCATTATGTTTTCATTGGCCAACAAATGGAATAGGGGTAGAATAGCCAATCAGAAGTCTTCTCTCTTCCTATCACGTTTGTACTCGTCATGTGGACAGATAGGTCAGGGAACGACAGTTGATGAAATTCACAATGAATATAATGTAAAATTGACTGATCATAGATGTGATTGATTCGTTGATCGGAAGCGAGAACCAATCAATCGTTAATCAACTAATAGGGACAGCACTAGCATTTATGCAGAATTTCAAGTCAAAAATACATATTTCGACCAAAACAAAATGGCATGTCTGCAAGCCAATTAAACAGAAAACAGCATGGGTCAAGTTATACACAATTATATGCAGCTGACCATCAATAGCACGCATCGTCATTTCGTAACTACCAAGACCACGGTACCCGAAAAGCAATTAGTTCTACAAAGGAAGCACCCGAACTTCACACACCTGTCTATAGCTGTGTAGCTTCAGCATCATACCATGGTTGGACGCAGGCGTTCATTACACACTAACAAGCACTCTCATCATCCTAGAACTCTATGGTGTAAATCAGATCTCGCATTATCTAAATCCCTCGTGATGGGATCAGCTCCCTGCATGGCCAATCTTTGCTAATTGTTTACCGTCTCCATGGCATAGACTGCCCTGCTATATCACCGCAGTGTCTACTTTGACAGTCCGCTCGAATAATCAACGGAAAAGTCACACGAATCGGAGATAATCAAGACGACAGGTGTGTACGTCAGATACTTCATTCTACTGCCGTCAACTTGACTGTCTCTGCAACAAGCTGGGAATGAACTCGAGAAAATATGATACCACATCCTCCCTCTAGATGTCACTTTGACCCATTGTCTGCCCGTCAACGGACATGTAGTTTTTTGTCGAAATCCATATTTTTGGCATGAAATTCTTTGTACACCATATAACAAGTTTGCATTGATTAATCGGCCTATAGCTTGTTAATTCTGATCAGGTGTCAGCATTAACCAGGCTACAAAATACACCCACATCAAGACTCCCAAAGGCAGTTTTCTTGTGCTTCTACATAAAGTTGGCATAGCAATCTCTTGTTTTATGCTACATGATTTTATTATTCCCACGCTACATGTAATACATGAACACAACAAAGGAACTTTTCCTGTACACTGATGCATATAACTGTTTGTGACCAAATGTTATCACTGATGTTCTACGTCTCGTTAAAATATCACAAATAATTCTAGTTTAATCTGTATCGAGAAATTTTTTCACCCTGACTTTCACCGCAACATAATAACTATACCGTTACCAACAAGTTATATAAAAACTGTATAGAATTACACAGAGCATAGTAGAATTTTGCACAGAAAATTAAAGAATACAACAGATTCTATAGAAATAGTTGACCTCTAATTTTATAGAATTTTTACACAGTGTAGTATATTGTATAAAAAAACTATAGAATACTAAAAATTCTATAGCTATGTCTGCAAAAATCTTATAGAATATTAAAAACAATTTTTTTACAATATCCTATAACAATTTGCATAGAATATTCTATAAAAATTCTACTTTTTTTCTAAAATCCCGTCTTGAGAACTCGCCTTCTAGATATTAAACACATTCATTACCCTGACATCTGACTGCGGTTTCAAAGGGCAGTGGCTAGCCGCTTGTAGGTTTGTGGTGATCCACTGCCCTTTACAGCAACATTTAACATATCCAACATCTATGGGACTGTGGACCACTTAATCTCAAGGTGACCTTCCCGAACTATCAGTCTAAAGTTCATATCATCCCAAGTTTGCATGTCCCAGCCTCTCAGGCTCCCATACTCCCTATACCCAAAGTTATTATAATTACCACAATTTCACCCACTCTCCCAGTTTCCCTGTGCTCCTATATCCCTCCTACTTCCACTCCCCCCCGAGCCAACCCAACTCTAACTAGTCCCCAACTCACAAACCCTCCTCTTAAATTTCCCACATTTCTGAAGAAGTCTTCCATGGTCAACCCGTCTTCCCACATTGGCAACATCCCTATCGAGCACCCGTCTTCCCACAATTTTCCCATACTCCAAGTCCCCATCTGGCATGTTTCCCACTCCCTCAGATCATTCCCAACATTAGTGCCACATGGTAATGATGATAATAATAACAGTAATGGTAATGGTAATGATGTAATCTACTGGATAGAAAATGATGATGATAATAATAGTAATGGTAATGATGTAATCTACTGGATAGAAAATGATGATAATAATAATAATAATAGTAATGGTAATGATGTAATCTACTGGATAGAAAATGATAATAATAATAATAATTTTAATAGTAATGGTAATGATGTAATCTACTGGATAGAAAATGATGATAATAATAATAATAATAATAGTAATGGTAATGATGTAATCTACTGGATAGAAAATGATGATAATAATAATAATAGTAATGGTAATGATGTAATCTACTGGATAGAAAATGATGATGATAATAATAGTAATGGTAATGATGTAATCTACTGGATAGAAAATGATGATAATAATAATAATAATAGTAATGGTAATGATGTAATCTACTGGATAGAAAATGATGATAATAATAATAATAGTAATGGTAATGATGTAATCTACTGGATAGAAAATGATGATGATAATAATAGTAATGGTAATGATGTAATCTACTGGATAGAAAATGAT